>JANJXV010000468.1:0-600000 GCA_024803745.1 Megascapheus bottae
GACTTAACACACCTTCATTCCGTGACTTCACACACCTTCCTTCTATGATTTCACACACCTTCATTCTATGACTTCACACACCTCCTTTCTATGACTTCACACACCTATATTCTTTGACTTTGCACACCTCCATTCTTTGACTTCACACACCTCCATTTTGAGTTCACACACATACATTCTGTGACTTCACACACCTCCATTTGTGACGTTACATACCACCATTTTGACTTCACACACCTCCATTCTGTGACTTCACACACCTCCATTCTGTGACTTCACACACCTCCATTTTAACTTCACACACTTCCATTCTGTGACTTCACACACCTCCATTCTGTGACTTCGCACACCTCCATTGTTTGACTTCACACACCTCCATTCTTTGACTTCACACACCTCCATTCCATGACTTCACACACCTCTACTATATCAGTTCACACACATCCATTCTATGTGTTCACACACCTCCATTTTGACTTCACACACCTCCATTCTATGACTTCACACACCTACATACTTACTTCAGGAACATCCATTGTATGAATTCACCCACCTCCATTCTATGACTTCACAAACATCCATTCTATGATTTCACACACCTCCATTCTATGACTTCACACACCTCCATTCTATGACTTCACACACCTCCATTCTGTGACTTCACACACCTCCAGTCTATGAGTTCACACACCTGCATTGTGACTTCACACACCTCCATTCTATGACTTCACACACCTCCATTCTGTCTTCACACACCTCCATTCTGACTTCACAAACATCAATTCTGTGTTTTCACACACCTCCATTCTTTGACTTCACACACCTCCATTGTGAGTTCACACACCTCCATTCTGACTTCACAAACATCAATTCTGTGACTTCACACACATCCATTCTACGACTTCACACACCTCCATTCTATGACTTCACAAACCTCCATTCTGACTTCACACACCTCCATTCTGACTTCACAAACATCAATTCTGTGACTTCACACAACTCCATTATATGACTTCACACACCTCCATTCTATGACTTCACACACCTCCATTCTATGACTTGACACACTTCCATTCTTTGACTTCACACACCTCCTTTCTTTGACTTCACACATCTCCATTGTGAGTTCACACACCTTCATTCTATGACTTCACACACCTCCATTCTGACTTCACACAGCTTCATTCTATGACTTCACACACCTCCGTTCTATGCCTTCACACATCTCCATTCTAGGACTTAACACACCTTCATTCTTCCTTCACAAATATCCATTCTATGACTTCACACACCTCCATTCTATGACTTCACACACCTCCATTCTATGACTTCCCACACCTCCATTCTGTGACTTCACACATCTCAATTCTGTGACTTCACACACCTACATTATGACCTCACACACCTCCATTCTATGACTTTACACAACTCCATTCTATGACTTCACACACCTCCATTCTATGACTTCACACACCTCCATTCTGTGACTTCACACACCTCCAGTCTATGAGTTCACACACCTGCATTGTGACTTCACACACCTCCATTCTATGACTTCACACACCTCCATTCTGTCTTCACACACCTCCATTCTGACTTCACAAACATCAATTCTGTGTTTTCACACACCTCCATTCTTTGACTTCACACACCTCCATTGTGAGTTCACACACCTCGATTCTGACTTCACAAACATCAATTCTGTGACTTCACACACATCCATTCTACGACTCCACACACCTCCATTCTATGACTTCACAAACCTCCATTCTGACTTCACACACCTCCATTCTGACTTCACAAACATCAATTCTGTGACTTCACACAACTCCATTATATGACTTCACACACCTCCATTCTATGACTTCACACACCTCCATTCTATGACTTCACACACTTCCATTCTTTGACTTCACACACCTCCTTTCTTTGACTTCACACATCTCCATTGTGAGTTCACACACCTTCATTCTATGACTTCACACACCTCCATTCTGACTTCACACAGCTCCATTCTTTGACTTCACACACCTCCATTCTGTGCCTTCACACATCTCCATTCTAGGACTTAACACACCTTCATTCTTCCTTCACAAACATCCATTCTATGACTTCACACACCTCCATTCTATGACTTCACACACCTCCATTCTATGACTTCCCACACCTCCATTCTGTGACTTCACACATCTCAATTCTGTGACTTCACACAACTACATTATGACCTCACACACCTCCATTCTATGACTTTACACAACTCCATTCTATGACTTCACACACCTCAATTCTGTGACTTCACACACCTCCATTCTGAGTTCACACACATCCATTCTGTGACTTCACACACCTCCAATCTGACTTCACACAGCTCCATTCTATGATTTCACACTCCTCCATTCTGTGACTTCACACACCTCCATTCTATGACTTCACACACCTCCATTATGTCTTCACACACCTCCATTCTATGAGTTCACACACCTCCATTCTGACTTCACACACCTCCATTCTATGACTTCACACACCTCCATTCTGACTTCACACACCTCCATTCTATGACTTCACACAACTCCATTCTGACTTCACACACCTCCATTCTGTGACTTCACACACCTCCATTCCATGACTTCACACACCTCCATTCGATGCCTTCACACACCTTTATTCTTTGACTTCACACACCTCCATTCTATGAGTTCACACACCTCCATTTGTGAGTCTACACACCACCTTTTTGACTTCACAAACCTCCATTCTGTGATTTCCCACACCTCCATTCTTTGACTTAACACACCTCCATTCTGTGACTTCACACACCTCCATTCTGTGACTTCACACACCTACATTCTATGACTTCATACACCTCCATTCGTGTGACGTCACACACTCCATTCTGTGACTTCACACACCTCCATCTTGACTTCACACACTTCCATTCTTTGACTTCACACACCTCCATTCTCTGACTTCACACACCACCATTGTTTGACTTCACACACCTCCATTTTTGGACTTCACGCACCTCCATTCTATGACTTCACACATCTCCATTTTATGAGTTCACACACCTCCATTTTGACTTCACACACCTCCATTCTTTGACTTCACACACCTCCATTCTATGAGTTCACACACCTCCATTTGTGACTCTACACACCACCTTTTTGACTTCACACACCTCCATTCTGTGATTTCACACACCTCCATTCTGTGACTTCACACACCTTTATTGTTTGACTTCACACACCTCCATTCTTTGACTTCACACACCTCCATTCCATGACTTCACACACCTCCATTCTATGAGTTCACACTCCTCCATTCTATGAATTCACACACCTCCATTTTGACTTCACACACCTCCATTCTATGACTTCACGCACCTTCATTCTTACTTCAGAAACATCCATTCTATGACTTCACGTACTTCCATTCTATGACTTCACAAATCTCCGTTCTGTGACTTCACACACCTCCATTCTGAGTTCACACACCTCCATTCTGTGACTTCACACACCTCCATTCTGTGACTTCACACACCTCCATTCACTGACTTCATACTCCTCCATTCTATGATTTCACACACCTCCCTTGTGACTTCACACACCTCCATTCTATGACTTCAAACAACTACATTCTGACTTCACACACCTCCGTTCTGTGACTTCACACACCTCCATTCCATGACTTCACACACCTCCATTCTGTGATTTCACACACCTCCATTCTGTGACTTCACACACCTCAATTCTGTGACTTCACACACCTCCATTATGACTTCACACACCTCCATTCTATGACTTCACACACCTCCATTCTATGACTTCACACCTCCATTCTGTGATTTCAGACACCTCCATTCTGAGTTCACACACCTCCATTCTGTGACTTCACACACCTCCAATCTGACTTCACACAGCTCCATTCTATGACTTCACACACCTCCATACTGTGACTTCACACACCTCCATTCTATGATTTCACACACCTCCCTTGTGACTTCACACACCTCCATTCTATGACTTCACACAACTCAATTCTGACTTCACACACCTCCATTCTGTGATTTCACACACCTCCATTCCATGACTTCACACACCTCCATTCCATGACTTCACACACCTCCATTCGATGACTTCACACACCTCCATTCTATGATTTCACACACCTCCCTTGTGACTTCACACACCTCCATTCTATGACTTCACACAACTACATTCTGACTTCACACACCTCCATTCTGTGACTTCACACACCTCCATTCCATGACTTCACACACCTCCATTCTGTGATTTCACACACCTCCATTCTGTGACTTCACACACCTTTATTGTTTGACTTCACACAATGCATTCTTTGACTTCACACACCTTTATTCCATGACTTCACACACCTCCATTCTATGTCTTCTTAGAACTCCATTCTATGAGTTCACTCCCCTACTTTTTGACTTCATACACCTCCATTCTATGACTTCACACACATTCATTCTTATTCAGAAACATCAATTCTATGACTTCACACACCTCCATTCTATGACTTCACACACCTCCATTCTGTGACTTCACACACTTCCATTCCATGACTTCACACACCGCCATTCTTTGACTTCACCCACCTCCATTCTGTGAGTTCACACCCCTCCATTTGTGACTCTACACACCACATTTTTGACTTCACACACCTCCATTCTGTGATTTCACACACCTCCATTCTGTGACTTCACAAACCTTTATTGTTTGACTTCACACACCTCCATTCTTTGACTTCACACACCTCCATTGCATGACTTCAAACACCTCCATTCTATGAGTTCAAAAACCTCCATTCTATGAGTTCACACACCTCCATTTTGACTTCACACACCTCCATTCTGTGACTTCCCACACCTCCATTCTGTGACTTCACACACCTCCATTCTATGACTTCACAAACCTACATTCTGTGACTTCACACACCTCCATTCTGTTACTTCACACACCTCCATTTTGACTTCACACACTTCCATTCTTTGAATTCACACACCTCCATTCTGTGACTTCACACACATTAACATTGTTTGATTTCACACACCTCTATTTTTGGACTTCACACACCTCCATTCCATGACTTCACACACCTTCATTCTACTTCAGAAACATCCGTTCTATGACTTCACACACCTCCATTCTATGATTTCACAAACCTCCATTCTGTGACTTCACACACCTCCATTGTGAGTTCACAAACCTCAATTCTGTGACTTCACACACCTCAATTGTGGCTTCACACACCTCCATTCTATGACTTCACATACTTCCGTTCTATGACTTCACTCACCTCCATTCTTTGACTTCACACACCTCCATTGTGAGTTCACACACCTCCATTCTTTGACTTCACACACCTCCATTCTGTGACTTCACACACCTCCATTCTATGACTTCACACACCTCCATTCTATGAATTCACACATCTCCATTCTGTGACTTCACACAACTCCATTCTATGACTTCCCACACCTGCATTCTGGGACTTCACACACCTCCATTCTGAGTTCACACGCCTCGGTTCTGTGACTTAACACACCTTCATTCCGTGACTTCACACACCTTCCTTCTATGATTTCACACACCTTCATTCTATGACTTCACACACCTCCTTTCTATGACTTCACACACCTATATTCTTTGACTTTGCACACCTCCATTCTTTGACTTCACACACCTCCATTTTGAGTTCACACACATACATTCTGTGACTTCACACACCTCCATTTGTGACGTTACACACCACCATTTTGACTTCACACACCTCCATTCTGTGACTTCACACACCTCCATTCTGTGACTTCACACACCTCCATTTTAACTTCACACACTTCCATTCTGTGACTTCACACACCTCCATTCTGTGACTTCACACACCTCCATTCTGTGACTTCACACACCTCTATTGTTTGACTTCACACACCTCCATTCTTTGACTTCACACACCTCCATTCCATGACTTCACACACCTCTACTATATCAGTTCACACACATACATTCTATGAGTTCACACACCTCCATTTTGACTTCACACACCTCCATTCTATGACTTCACACACCTACATACTTACTTCAGGAACATCCATTGTATGAATTTACCCACCTCCATTCTATGACTTCACAAACCTCCATTCTATGACTTCACAAACCTCCATTCTATGACTTCACACACCTCCATTCTATGACTTCACACACCTCCATTCTGTGACTTCACACACCTCCAGTCTATGAGTTCACACACCTGCATTGTGACTTCACACACCTCCATTCTATGACTTCACACACCTCCATTCTGTCTTCACACACCTCCATTCTGACTTCACAAACATCAATTCTGTGTTTTCACACACCTCCATTCTTTGACTTCACACACCTCCATTGTGAGTTCACACACCTCCATTCTGACTTCACAAACATCAATTCTGTGACTTCACACACATCCATTCTACGACTTCACACACCTCCATTCTATGACTTCACAAACCTCCATTCTGACTTCACACACCTCCATTCTGACTTCACAAACATCAATTCTGTGACTTCACACAACTCCATTCTATGACTTCACACACCTCCATTCTATGACTTCACACACCTCCATTCTATGACTTCACACACTTCCATTCTTTGACTTCACACACCTCCTTTCTTTGACTTCACACATCTCCATTGTGAGTTCACACACCTTCATTCTATGACTTCACACACCTCCATTCTGACTTCACACAGCTCCATTCTATGACTTCACACACCTCCATTCTGTGCCTTCACACATCTCCATTCTAGGACTTAACACACCTTCATTCTTCCTTCACAAACATCCATTCTATGACTTCACACACCTCCATTCTATGACTTCACACACCTCCATTCTATGACTTCCCACACCTCCATTCTGTGACTTCACACATCTCAATTCTGTGACTTCACACACCTACATTATGACCTCACACACCTCCATTCTATGACTTTACACAACTCCATTCTATGACTTCACACACCTCCATTCTATGACTTCACACACCTCCATTCTGTGACTTCACACACCTCCAGTCTATGAGTTCACACACCTGCATTGTGACTTCACACACCTCCATTCTATGACTTCACACACCTCCATTCTGTCTTCACACACCTCCATTCTGACTTCACAAACATCAATTCTGTGTTTTCACACACCTCCATTCTTTGACTTCACACACCTCCATTGTGAGTTCACACACCTCCATTCTGACTTCACAAACATCAATTCTGTGACTTCACACACATCCATTCTACGACTTCACACACCTCCATTCTATGACTTCACAAACCTCCATTCTGACTTCACACACCTCCATTCTGACTTCACAAACATCAATTCTGTGACTTCACACAACTCCATTATATGACTTCACACACCTCCATTCTATGACTTCACACACCTCCATTCTATGACTTCACACACTTACATTCTTTGACTTCACACACCACCTTTCTTTGACTTCACACATCTCCATTGTGAGTTCACACACCTTCATTCTATGACTTCACACACCTCCATTCTGACTTCACACAGCTCCATTCTATGACTTCACACACCTCCATTCTGTGCCTTCACACATCTCCATTCTAGGACTTAACACACCTTCATTCTTCCTTCACACATAATCCATTCTATGACTTCACACACCTCCATTCTATGACTTCACACACCTCCATTCTATGACTTCCCACACCTCCATTCTGTGACTTCACACATCTCAATTCTGTGACTTCACACACCTACATTATGACCTCACACACCTCCATTCTATGACTTTACACAACTCCATTCTATGACTTCACACACCTCAATTCTGTGACTTCACACACCTCCATTCTGAGTTCACACACATCCATTCTGTGACTTCACACACCTCCATTCTGTTACTTCACACACCTCCATTTTGACTTCACACACTTCCATTCTTTGAATTCACACACCTCCATTCTGTGACTTCACACACATTAACATTGTTTGACTTCACACACCTCTATTTTTGGACTTCACACACCTCCATTCCATGACTTCACACACCTTCATTCTACTTCAGAAACATCCGTTCTATGACTTCACACACCTCCATTCTATGATTTCACAAACCTCCATTCTGTGACTTCACACACCTCCATTGTGAGTTCACAAACCTCAATTCTGTGACTTCACACACCTCAATTGTGGCTTCACACACCTCCATTTTATGACTTCACATACTTCCATTCTATGACTTCACTCACCTCCATTCCTTGACTTCACACACCTCCATTGTGAGTTCACACACCCCCATTCTGTGACTTCACACACCTCCATTCTTTGACTTCAAACACCTCCATTCTGTGACTTCACACACCTCCATTCTATGACTTCACACACCTCCATTCTATGAATTCACACATCTCCATTCTGTGACTTCACACAACTCCATTCTATGACTTCCCACACCTGCATTCTGGGACTTTACACACCTCCATTCTGAGTTCACACGCCTCCGTTTTGTGACTTAACACACCTTCATTCCGTGACTTCACACACCTTCCTTCTATGATTTCACACACCTTCATTCTATGACTTCACACACCTCCTTTCTATGACTTCACACACCTATATTCTTTGACTTTGCACACCTCCATTCTTTGACTTCACACACCTCCATTTTGAGTTCACACACATACATTCTGTGACTTCACACACCTCCATTTGTGACGTTACACACCACCATTTTGACTTCACACACCTCCATTCTATGACTTCACACACCTCCATTCTATGACTTCACACACCTCCATTCTGTGACTTCACACACCTCCAGTCTATGAGTTCACACACCTGCATTGTGACTTCACACACCTCCCTTCTATGACTTCACACACCTCCATTCTGTCTTCACACACCTCCATTCTGACTTCACAAACATCAATTCTGTGTTTTCACACACCTCCATTCTTTGACTTCACACACCTCCATTGCTAGTTCACACACCTCCATTCTGACTTCACAAACATCAATTCTGTGACTTCACACACATCCATTCTACGACTTCACACACCTCCATTCTATGACTTCACAAACCTCCATTCTGACTTCACACACCTCCATTCTGACTTCACAAACATCAATTCTGTGACTTCACACAACTCCATTATATGACTTCACACACCTCCATTCTATGACTTCACACACCTCCTTTCTATGACTTCACACACTTCCATTCTTTGACTTCACACACCTCCTTTCTTTGACTTCACACATCTCCATTGTGAGTTCACACACCTTCATTCTATGACTTCACACACCTCCATTCTGACTTCACACAGCTCCATTCTATGACTTCACACACCTCCATTCTGTGCCTTCACACATCTCCATTCTAGGACTTAACACACCTTCATTCTTCCTTCACAAACATCCATTCTATGACTTCACACACCTCCATTCTATGACTTCACACACCTCCATTCTATGACTTCCCACACCTCCACTCTGTGACTTCACACATCTCAATTCTGTGACTTCACACACCTACATTATGACCTCACACACCTCCATTCTATGACTTTACACAACTCCATTCTATGACTTCACACACCTCCATTCTATGACTTCACACACCTCCATTCTGTGACTTCACACACCTCCAGTCTATGAGTTCACACACCTGCATTGTGACTTCACACACCTCCATTCTATGACTTCACACACCTCCATTCTGTTTTCACACACCTCCATTCTGACTTCACAAACATCAATTCTGTGTTTTCACACACCTCCATTCTTTGACTTCACACACCTCCATTGTGAGTTCACACACCTCCATTCTGACTTCACAAACATCAATTCTGTGACTTCACACACATCCATTCTACGACTTCACACACCTCCATTCTATGACTTCACAAACCTCCATTTTGACTTCACACACCTCCATTCTGACTTCACAAACATCAATTCTGTGACTTCACACAACTCCATTATATGACTTCACACACCTCCATTCTATGACTTCACACACCTCCATTCTATGACTTCACACACTTACATTCTTTGACTTCACACACCTCCTTTCTTTGACTTCACACATCTCCATTGTGAGTTCACACACCTTCATTCTATGACTTCACACACCTCCATTCTGACTTCACACAGCTCCATTCTATGACTTCACACACCTCCATTCTGTGCCTTCACACATCTCCATTCTAGGACTTAACACACCTTCATTCTTCCTTCACAAACATCCATTCTATGACTTCACACACCTCCATTCTATGACTTCGCACACCTCCATTCTATGACTTCCCACACCTCCATTCTGTGACTTCACACATCTCAATTCTGTGACTTCACACACCTACATTATGACCTCACACACCTCCATTCTATGACTTTACACAACTCCATTCTATGACTTCACACACCTCAATTCTGTGACTTCACACACCTCCATTCTGAGTTCACACACATCCATTCTGTGACTTCACACACCTCCAATCTGACTTCACACAGCTCCATTCTATGATTTCACACTCCTCCATTCCATGACTTCACACACCTCCATTCTATGAGTTCACACTCCTCCATTCTATGAATTCACACACCTCCATTTTGACTTCACACACCTCCATTCTATGACTTCACGCACCTTCATTCTTACTTCAGAAACATCCATTCTATGACTTCACGTACTTCCATTCTATGACTTCACAAATCTCCGTTCTGTGACTTCACACACCTCCATTCTGAGTTCACACACCTCCATTCTGTGACTTCACACACCTCCATTCTGTGACTTCACACACCTCAATTTTGACTTCACACACTTCCATTCTTTGACTTCACACACCTCCATTCTGTGACTTCACACACCAACATTGTTTGACTTCACACACCTCCCTTTTTTGGACTTCACACACCTCCATTCCATGACTTCACGCATCTCCATTTTATGAGTTCGCACACCTCCATTTTGCTTTCACACACCTACATTCTATGACTTCACACACCTCCATTCTATGACTTTACCAACCTCCATTCTGTAACTTCACACACCTCCATTCTGAGTTCACACACCTCAATTCTGTGACTTCACAAACCTGCAATCTGACTTCACACACCTCCATTCTATGATTTCACACACCTCCCTTGTGACTTCACACACCTCTATTCTATGACTTCACACAACTCCATTCTGACTTCACACACCTCCATTCTGTAACTTCACACACCTCCATTCCATGACTTCACACACCTCCATTCCATGACTTCACACACCTCCATTCGCTGACTTCATACTCCTCCATTCTATGATTTCACACACCTCCCTTGTGACTTCACACACCTCCATTCTATGACTTCACACAACTACATTCTGACTTCACACACCTCCATTCTGTGACTTCACACACCTCCATTCCATGACTTCACACACCTCTATTCCATGACTTCACACACCTCCATTCGATGACTTCACACACCTCCATTCTATGATTTCACACACCTCCCTTGTGACTTCACACACCTCCATTCTATGACTTCACACAACTACATTCTGACTTCACACACCTCCATTCCGTGACTTCACACACCTCCATTCCATGACTTCACACACCTCCTTTCTGTGATTTCACACACCTCCATTCTGTGACTTCACACACCTTTATTGTTTGACTTCACACAATGCATTCTTTGACTTCACACACCTTTATTCCATGACTTCACACACCTCCATTCACGTCTTCTTAGAACTCCATTCTAAGAGTTCACTCTCCTACTTTTTGACTTCATACACCTCCATTCTATGACTTCACACACATTCATTCTTATTCAGAAACATCAATTCTATGACTTCACACACCTCCATTCTATGACTTCACACACCTCCATTCTGTGACTTCACACACTTCCATTCCATGACTTCACACACCTCCATTCTTTGACTTCACACACCTCCATTCTATGAGTTCCCACCCCTCCATTTGTGACTCTACACACCACATTTTTGACTTCACAAACCTCCATTCTGTGATTTCACACACCTCCATTCTGTGACTTCACACACCTTTATTGTTTGACTTCACACACCTCCATTCTTTGACTTCACACACCTCCATTGCATGACTTCAAACACCTCCATTCTATGAGTTCAAAAACCTCCATTCTATGAGTTCACACACCTCCATTTTGACTTCACACACCTCCATTCTGTGACTTCACACACCTCCATTCTTTGACTTCACACGCCTCCATTCTATGACTTCACACACCTACATTCTGTGACTTCACACACCTCCATTCTGTTACTTCACACACCTCCATTTTGACTTCACACACTTCCATTCTTTGAATTCACACACCTCCATTCTGTGACTTCACACACATTAACATTGTTTGACTTCACAAACCTCTATTTTTGGACTTCACACACCTCCATTCCATGACTTCACACACCTTCATTCTACTTCAGAAACATCCGTTCTATGACTTCACACACCTCCATTCTATGATTTCACAAACCTCCATTCTGTGACTTCACACACCTCCATTGTGAGTTCACAAACCTCAATTCTGTGACTTCACACACCTCAATTGTGGCTTCACACACCTCCATTCTATGACTTCACACACTTCCATTCTATGACTTCACTCACCTCCATTCTTTGACTTCACACACCTCAATTGTGAGTTCACACACCCCCATTCTGTGACTTCACACACCTCCATTCTTTGACTTCACACACCTCCATTCTGTGACTTCACACACCTCCATTCTATGACTTCACACACCTCCATTCTATGAATTCACACATCTCCATTCTGTGACTTCACACAACTCCATTCTATGACTTCCCACACCTGCATTCTGGGACTTCACACACCTCCATTCTTTGACTTCACACGCCTCCATTCTATGACTTCACACACCTACATTCTGTGACTTCACACACCTCCATTCTGTTACTTCACACACCTCCATTTTGACTTCACACACTTCCATTCTTTGAATTCACACACCTCCATTCTGTGACTTCACACACATTAACATTGTTTGACTTCACAAACCTCTATTTTTGGACTTCACACACCTCCATTCCATGACTTCACACACCTTCATTCTACTTCAGAAACATCCGTTCTATGACTTCACACACCTCCATTCTATGATTTCACAAACCTCCATTCTGTGACTTCACACACCTCCATTGTGAGTTCACAAACCTCAATTCTGTGACTTCACACACCTCAATTGTGGCTTCACACACCTCCATTCTATGACTTCACACACTTCCATTCTATGACTTCACTCACCTCCATTCTTTGACTTCACACACCTCCATTGTGAGTTCACACACCCCCATTCTGTGACTTCACACACCTCCATTCTTTGACTTCACACACCTCCATTCTGTGACTTCACACACCTCCATTCTATGACTTCACACACCTCCATTCCATGACTTCACACACCTTCATTCTACTTCAGAAACATCCGTTCTATGACTTCACACACCTCCATTCTATGATTTCACAAACCTCCATTCTGTGACTTCACACACCTCCATTGTGAGTTCACAAACCTCAATTCTGTGACTTCACACACCTCAATTGTGGCTTCACACACCTCCATTCTATGACTTCACATACTTCCATTCTATGACTTCACTCACCTCCATTCTTTGACTTCACACACCTCCATTGTGAGTTCACACACCTCCATTCTTTGACTTCACACACCTCCATTCTGTGACTTCACACACCTCCATTCTATGACTTCACACACCTCCATTCTATGAATTCACACATCTCCATTCTGTGACTTCACACAACTCCATTCTATGACTTCCCACACCTGCATTCTGGGACTTCACACACCTCCATTCTGAGTTCACACGCCTCGGTTCTGTGACTTAACACACCTTCATTCCGTGACTTCACACACCTTCCTTCTATGATTTCACACACCTTCATTCTATGACTTCACACACCTCCTTTCTATGACTTCACACACCTATATTCTTTGACTTTGCACACCTCCATTCTTTGACTTCACACACCTCCATTTTGAGTTCACACACATACATTCTGTGACTTCACACACCTCCATTTGTGACGTTACACACCACCATTTTGACTTCACACACCTCCATTCTGTGACTTCACACACCTCCATTCTGTGACTTCACACACCTCCATTTTAACTTCACACACTTCCATTCTGTGACTTCACACACCTCCATTCTGTGACTTCACACACCTCCATTCTGTGACTTCACACACCTCTATTGTTTGACTTCACACACCTCCATTCTTTGACTTCACACACCTCCATTCCATGACTTCACACACCTCTACTATATCAGTTCACACACATCCATTCTATGAGTTCACACACCTCCATTTTGACTTCACACACCTCCATTCTATGACTTCACACACCTACATACTTACTTCAGGAACATCCATTGTATGAATTCACCCACCTCCATTCTATGACTTCACAAACCTCCATTCTATGACTTCACAAACCTCCATTCTATGACTTCACACACCTCCATTCTATGACTTCACACACCTCCATTCTGTGACTTCACACACCTCCAGTCTATGAGTTCACACACCTGCATTGTGACTTCACACACCTCCATTCTATGACTTCACACACCTCCATTCTGTCTTCACACACCTCCATTCTGACTTCACAAACATCAATTCTGTGTTTTCACACACCTCCATTCTTTGACTTCACACACCTCCATTGTGAGTTCACACACCTCCATTCTGACTTCACAAACATCAATTCTGTGACTTTACACACATCCATTCTACGACTTCACACACCTCCATTCTATGACTTCACAAACCTCCATTCTGACTTCACACACCTCCATTCTGACTTCACAAACATCAATTCTGTGACTTCACACAACTCCATTCTATGACTTCACACACCTCCATTCTATGACTTCACACACCTCCATTCTATGACTTCACACACTTCCATTCTTTGACTTCACACACCTCCTTTCTTTGACTTCACACATCTCCATTGTGAGTTCACACACCTTCATTCTATGACTTCACACACCTCCATTCTGACTTCACACAGCTCCATTCTATGACTTCACACACCTCCATTCTGTGCCTTCACACATCTCCATTCTAGGACTTAACACACCTTCATTCTTCCTTCACAAACATCCATTCTATGACTTCACACACCTCCATTCTATGACTTCACACACCTCCATTCTATGACTTCCCACACCTCCATTCTGTGACTTCACACATCTCAATTCTGTGACTTCACACACCTACATTATGACCTCACACACCTCCATTCTATGACTTTACACAACTCCATTCTATGACTTCACACACCTCCATTCTATGACTTCACACACCTCCATTCTGTGACTTCACACACCTCCAGTCTATGAGTTCACACACCTGCATTGTGACTTCACACACCTCCATTCTATGACTTCACACACCTCCATTCTGTCTTCACACACCTCCATTCTGACTTCACAAACATCAATTCTGTGTTTTCACACACCTCCATTCTTTGACTTCACACACCTCCATTGTGAGTTCACACACCTCCATTCTGACTTCACAAACATCAATTCTGTGACTTCACACACATCCATTCTACGACTTCACACACCTCCATTCTATGACTTCACAAACCTCCATTCTGACTTCACACACCTCCATTCTGACTTCACAAACATCAATTCTGTGACTTCACACAACTCCATTATATGACTTCACACACCTCCATTCTATGACTTCACACACCTCCATTCTATGACTTCACACACTTACATTCTTTGACTTCACACACCACCTTTCTTTGACTTCACACATCTCCATTGTGAGTTCACACACCTTCATTCTATGACTTCACACACCTCCATTCTGACTTCACACAGCTCCATTCTATGACTTCACACACCTCCATTCTGTGCCTTCACACATCTCCATTCTAGGACTTAACACACCTTCATTCTTCCTTCACACATAATCCATTCTATGACTTCACACACCTCCATTCTATGACTTCACACACCTCCATTCTATGACTTCCCACACCTCCATTCTGTGACTTCACACATCTCAATTCTGTGACTTCACACACCTACATTATGACCTCACACACCTCCATTCTATGACTTTACACAACTCCATTCTATGACTTCACACACCTCAATTCTGTGACTTCACACACCTCCATTCTGAGTTCACACACATCCATTCTGTGACTTCACACACCTCCATTCTGTTACTTCACACACCTCCATTTTGACTTCACACACTTCCATTCTTTGAATTCACACACCTCCATTCTGTGACTTCACACACATTAACATTGTTTGACTTCACACACCTCTATTTTTGGACTTCACACACCTCCATTCCATGACTTCACACACCTTCATTCTACTTCAGAAACATCCGTTCTATGACTTCACACACCTCCATTCTATGATTTCACAAACCTCCATTCTGTGACTTCACACACCTCCATTGTGAGTTCACAAACCTCAATTCTGTGACTTCACACACCTCAATTGTGGCTTCACACACCTCCATTTTATGACTTCACATACTTCCATTCTATGACTTCACTCACCTCCATTCTTTGACTTCACACACCTCCATTGTGAGTTCACACACCCCCATTCTGTGACTTCACACACCTCCATTCTTTGACTTCAAACACCTCCATTCTGTGACTTCACACACCTCCATTCTATGACTTCACACACCTCCATTCTATGAATTCACACATCTCCATTCTGTGACTTCACACAACTCCATTCTATGACTTCCCACACCTGCATTCTGGGACTTTACACACCTCCATTCTGAGTTCACACGCCTCCGTTTTGTGACTTAACACACCTTCATTCCGTGACTTCACACACCTTCCTTCTATGATTTCACACACCTTCATTCTATGACTTCACACACCTCCTTTCTATGACTTCACACACCTATATTCTTTGACTTTGCACACCTCCATTCTTTGACTTCACACACCTCCATTTTGAGTTCACACACATACATTCTGTGACTTCACACACCTCCATTTGTGACGTTACACACCACCATTTTGACTTCACACACCTCCATTCTATGACTTCACACACCTCCATTCTATGACTTCACACACCTCCATTCTGTGACTTCACACACCTCCAGTCTATGAGTTCACACACCTGCATTGTGACTTCACACACCTCCCTTCTATGACTTCACACACCTCCATTCTGTCTTCACACACCTCCATTCTGACTTCACAAACATCAATTCTGTGTTTTCACACACCTCCATTCTTTGACTTCACACACCTCCATTGCTAGTTCACACACCTCCATTCTGACTTCACAAACATCAATTCTGTGACTTCACACACATCCATTCTACGACTTCACACACCTCCATTCTATGACTTCACAAACCTCCATTCTGACTTCACACACCTCCATTCTGACTTCACAAACATCAATTCTGTGACTTCACACAACTCCATTATATGACTTCACACACCTAAATTCTATGACTTCACACACCTCCTTTCTATGACTTCACACACTTCCATTCTTTGACTTCACACACCTCCTTTCTTTGACTTCACACATCTCCATTGTGAGTTCACACACCTTCATTCTATGACTTCACACACCTCCATTCTGACATCACACAGCTCCATTCTATGACTTCACACACCTCCATTCTGTGCCTTCACACATCTCCATTCTAGGACTTAACACACCTTCATTCTTCCTTCACAAACATCCATTCTATGACTTCACACACCTCCATTCTATGACTTCACACACCTCCATTCTATGACTTCCCACACCTCCATTCTGTGACTTCACACATCTCAATTCTGTGACTTCACACACCTACATTATGACCTCACACACCTCCATTCTATGACTTTACACAACTCCATTCTATGACTTCACACACCTCCATTCTATGACTTCACACACCTCCATTCTGTGACTTCACACACCTCCAGTCTATGAGTTCACACACCTGCATTGTGACTTCACACACCTCCATTCTATGACTTCACACACCTCCATTCTGTCTTCACACACCTCCATTCTGACTTCACAAACATCAATTCTGTGTTTTCACACACCTCCATTCTTTGACTTCACACACCTCCATTGTGAGTTCACACACCTCCATTCTGACTTCACAAACATCAATTCTGTGACTTCACACACATCCATTCTACGACTTCACACACCTCCATTCTATGACTTCACAAACCTCCATTTTGACTTCACACACCTCCATTCTGACTTCACAAACATCAATTCTGTGACTTCACACAACTCCATTATATGACTTCACACACCTCCATTCTATGACTTCACACACCTCCATTCTATGACTTCACACACTTCCATTCTTTGACTTCACACACCTCCTTTCTTTGACTTCACACATCTCCATTGTGAGTTCACACACCTTCATTCTATGACTTCACACACCTCCATTCTGACTTCACACAGCTCCATTCTATGACTTCACACACCTCCATTCTGTGCCTTCACACATCTCCATTCTAGGACTTAACACACCTTCATTCTTCCTTCACAAACATCCATTCTATGACTTCACACACCTCCATTCTATGACTTCACACACCTCCATTCTATGACTTCCCACACCTCCATTCTGTGACTTCACACATCTCAATTCTGTGACTTCACACACCTACATTATGACCTCACACACCTCCATTCTATGACTTTACACAACTCCATTCTATGACTTCACACACCTCAATTCTGTGACTTCACACACCTCCATTCTGAGTTCACACACATCCATTCTGTGACTTCACACACCTCCAATCTGACTTCATACAGCTCCATTCTATGATTTCACACTCCTCCATTCCATGACTTCACACACCTCCATTCTATGAGTTCACACTCCTCCATTCTATGAATTCACACACCTCCATTTTGACTTCACACACCTCCATTCTATGACTTCACGCACCTTCATTCTTACTTCAGAAACATCCATTCTATGACTTCACGTACTTCCATTCTATGACTTCACAAATCTCCGTTCTGTGACTTCACACACCTCCATTCTGAGTTCACACACCTCCATTCTGTGACTTCACACACCTCCATTCTGTGACTTCACACACCTCAATTTTGACTTCACACACTTCCATTCTTTGACTTCACACACCTCCATTCTGTGACTTCACACACCAACATTGTTTGACTTCACACACCTCCATTCTATAACTTCACACACCTCAATTCTATGACTTCACACACCTCCATTCTATGACTTCACACACCTCCATTCTATGACTTCACACACCTCCATTCTGTGACTTCACACACATTAACATTGTTTGACTTCACAAACCTCTATTTTTGGACTTCACACACCTCCATTCCATGACTTCACACACCTTCATTCTACTTCAGAAACATCCGTTCTATGACTTCACACACCTCCATTCTATGATTTCACAAACCTCCATTCTGTGACTTCACACACCTCCATTGTGAGTTCACAAACCTCAATTCTGTGACTTCACACACCTCAATTGTGGCTTCACACACCTCCATTCTATGACTTCACACACTTCCATTCTATGACTTCACTCACCTCCATTCTTTGACTTCACACACCTCCATTGTGAGTTCACACACCCCCATTCTGTGACTTCACACACCTCCATTCTTTGACTTCACACACCTCCATTCTGTGACTTCACACACCTCCATTCTATGACTTCACACACCTCCATTCTATGAATTCACACATCTCCATTCTGTGACTTCACACAACTCCATTCTATGACTTCCCACACCTGCATTCTGGGACTTCACACACCTCCATTCTGAGTTCACACACCTCCGTTCTGTGACTTAACACACCTTCATTCCGTGACTTCACACACCTTCCTTCTATGATTTCACACACCTTCATTCTATGACTTCACACACCTCCTTTCTATGACTTCACACACCTATATTCTTTGACTTTGCACACCTCCATTCTTTGACTTCACACACCTCCATTTTGAGTTCACCCACATACATTCTGTGACTTCACACACCTCCATTTGTGACGTTACACACCACCATTTTGACTTCACACACCTCCATTCTGTGACTTCACACAGCTCCATTCGGTGACTTCACACACCTCCATTTTAACTTCACACACTTCCATTCTGTGACTTCACACACCTCCATTCTGTGACTTCGCACACCTCTATTGTTTGACTTCACACACCTCCATTCTTTGACTTCACACACCTCCATTCCATGACTTCACACACCTCTACTCTATCAGTTCACACACATCCATTCTATGAGTTCACACACCTCCATTTTGACTTCACACACCTCCATTCTATGACTTCACACACCTACATACTTACTTCAGGAACATCCATTGTATGAATTCACCCACCTCCATTCTATGACTTCACAAACCTCCATTCTATGACTTCACACACCTCCATTCTATGACTTCACACACCTCCATTCTATGACTTCACACACCTCCATTCTGTGACTTCACACACCTCCAGTCTATGAGTTCACACACCTGCATTGTGACTTCACACACCTCCATTCTAGGACTTCACACACCTCCATTCTATGACTTCACACACCTCCATTCTGTCTTCACACACCTCCATTCTGACTTCACAAACATCAATTCTGTGACTTCACACACCTCCATTCTTTGACTTCACACACCTCCATTGTGAGTTCACACACCTCCATTCTGACTTCACAAACATCAATTCTGTGACTTCACACACATCCATTCTACGACTTCACACACCTCCATTCTATGACTTCACAAACCTCCATTCTGACCTCACAAACCTCCATTCTGACTTCACAAACATCAATTCTGTGACTTCACACAACTCCATTCTATGACTTCACACACCTCCATTCTATGACTTCACACACCTCCATTCTATGACTTCACACACTTCCATTCTTTGACTTCACACACCTCCTTTCTTTGACTTCACACATCTCCATTGTGAGTTCACACAGCTCCATTCTATGACTTCACACACCTTCATTCTTACTTCACACAGCTCCATTCTATGACTTCACACACCTCCATTCTACGACTTCACACACCTCCATTCTGACTTCACACAGCTCCATTCTATGACTTCACACACCTCCATTCTGTGCCTTCACACATCTCCATTCTAGGACTTAACACACCTTCATTCTTACTTCACAAACATCCATTCTATGACTTCACACACCTCAATTCTATGACTTCACACACCTCCATTCTATGACTTCACACACCTCCATTCTGTGACTTCACACATCTCAATTCTGTGACTTCACACACCTACATTATGACCTCACACACCTCCATTCTATGACTTTACACAACTCCATTCTATAACTTCACACCTCAATTCTGTGACTTCACACACCTCCATTCTGAGTTCATACACATACATTCTGTGACTTCACACACCTCCAAATTGACTTCACACAGCTCCATTCTATGACTTCACACACCTCCATAGTGTGACTTCACACACCTCCATTCTATGATTTCACACACATTCATTCTTATTCAGAAACATCAATTCTATGACTTTACACACCTGCATTCTATGACTTCACACACCTCCATTCTGTGACTTCACACAACTCCATTATATGACTTCCCACACCTGCATTCTGGGACTTCACACACCTCCATTCTGAGTTCACACACCTCCGTTCTGTGACTTAACACACCTTCATTCCGTGACTTCACACACCTTCCTTCTATGATTTCACACACCTTCGTTCTATGACTTCACACACCTCCTTTCTATGACTTCACACACCTATATTCTTTGACTTTGCACACCTCCATTCTTTGACTTCACACACTTCCATTTTGAGTTCACACACATACATTCTGTGACTTCACACACCTCCATTTGTGACGTTACACACCACCATTTTGACTTCACACACCTCCATTCTGTGACTTCACACACCTCCATTCTGTGACTTCACACACCTCCATTTTAACTTCACACACTTCCATTCTGTGACTTCACACACCTCCATTCTGTGACTTCGCACACCTCCATTGTTTGACTTCACACACCTCCATTCTTTGACTTCACACACCTCCATTCCATGACTTCACACACCTCTACTCTATCAGTTCACACACATCCATTCTATGAGTTCACACACCTCCATTTTGACTTCACACACCTCCATTCTATGACTTCACACACCTACATACTTACTTCAGGAACATCCATTGTATGAATTCACCCACCTCCATTCTATGACTTCACAAACCTCCATTCTATGACTTCACACACCTCCATTCTATGACTTCACACACCTCCATTCTATGACTTCACACACCTCCATTCTGTGACTTCACACACCTCCAGTCTATGAGTTCGCACACCTGCATTGTGACTTCACACACCTCCATTCTATGACTTCACACACCTCCATTCTATGACTTCACACACCTCCATTCTGTCTTCACACACCTCCATTCTGACTTCACAAACATCAATTCTGTGACTTCACACACCTCCATTCTTTGACTTCACACACCTCCATTGTGAGTTCACACACCTCCATTCTGACTTCACAAACATCAATTCTGTGACTTCACACACATCCATTCTACGACTTCACACACCTCCATTCTATGACTTCACAAACCTCCATTCTGACCTCACAAACCTCCATTCTGACTTCACAAACATCAATTCTGTGACTTCACACAACTCCATTCTATGACTTCACACACCTCCATTCTATGACTTCACACACCTCCATTCTATGACTTCACACACTTCCATTCTTTGACTTCACACACCTCCTTTCTTTGACTTCACACATCTCCATTGTGAGTTCACACAGCTCCATTCTATGACTTCACACACCTTCATTCTTACTTCACACAGCTCCATTCTATGACTTCACACACCTCCATTCTACGACTTCACACACCTCCATTCTGACTTCACACAGCTCCATTCTATGACTTCACACACCTCCATTCTGTGCCTTCACACATCTCCATTCTAGGACTTAACACACCTTCATTCTTACTTCACAAACATCCATTCTATGACTTCACACACCTCAATTCTATGACTTCACACACCTCCATTCTATGACTTCACACACCTCCATTCTGTGACTTCACACATCTCAATTCTGTGACTTCACCCACCTACATTATGACCTCACACACCTCCATTCTATGACTTTACACAACTCCATTCTATAACTTCACACACCTCAATTCTGTGACTTCACACAACTCCATTTTCAGTTCATACACATACATTCTGTGACTTCACACACCTCCAATCTGACTTCACACAGCTCCATTCTATGACTTCACACACCTCCATAGTGTGACTTCACACACCTCCATTCTATGATTTCACACACATTCATTCTTATTCAGAAACATCAATTCTATGACTTTACACACCTGCATTCTATGACTTCACACACCTCCATTCTGTGACTTCACACACTTCCATTCTATAACTTCACACACCTCAATTTTATGACTTCACACACCTCCATTCTATGACTTCACACACCTCCATTCTGTGACTTCACACATCTCAATTCTGTGACTTCACACACCTACATTATGACCTCACACACCTCCAATCTGACTTCACACAGCTCCATTCTATGACTTCACACACCTCCATAGTGTGACTTCACACACCTCCATTCTATGATTTCACACACATTCATTCTTATTCAGAAACATCAATTCTATGACTTTACACACCTGCATTCTATGACTTCACACACCTCCATTCTGTGACTTCACACACTTCCATTCTATAACTTCACACACCTCAATTCTATGACTTCACACACCTCCATTCTATGACTTCACACACCTCCATTCTATGACTTCACACACCTCCATTCTGTGACTTCACACACATTAACATTGTTTAACTTCACAAACCTCTATTTTTGGACTTCACACACCTCCATTCCATGACTTCACACACCTTCATTCTACTTCAGAAACATCCGTTCTATGACTTCACACACCTCCATTCTATGATTTCACAAACCTCCATTCTGTGACTTCACACACCTCCATTGTGAGTTCACAAACCTCAATTCTGTGACTTCACACACCTCAATTGTGGCTTCACACACCTCCATTCTATGACTTCACACACTTCCATTCTATGACTTCACTCACCTCCATTCTTTGACTTCACACACCTCCATTGTGAGTTCACACACCCCCATTCTGTGACTTCACACACCTCCATTCTTTGACTTCACACACCTCCATTCTGTGACTTCACACACCTCCATTCTATGACTTCACACACCTCCATTCTATGAATTCACACATCTCCATTCTGTGACTTCACACAACTCCATTCTATGACTTCCCACACCTGCATTCTGGGACTTCACACACCTCCATTCTGAGTTCACACACCTCCGTTCTGTGACTTAACACACCTTCATTCCGTGACTTCACACACCTTCCTTCTATGATTTCACACACCTTCATTCTATGACTTCACACACCTCCTTTCTATGACTTCACACACCTATATTCTTTGACTTTGCACACCTCCATTCTTTGACTTCACACACCTCCATTTTGAGTTCACCCACATACATTCTGTGACTTCACACACCTCCATTTGTGACGTTACACACCACCATTTTGACTTCACACACCTCCATTCTGTGACTTCACACAGCTCCATTCGGTGACTTCACACACCTCCATTTTAACTTCACACACTTCCATTCTGTGACTTCACACACCTCCATTCTGTGACTTCGCACACCTCTATTGTTTGACTTCACACACCTCCATTCTTTGACTTCACACACCTCCATTCCATGACTTCACACACCTCTACTCTATCAGTTCACACACATCCATTCTATGAGTTCACACACCTCCATTTTGACTTCACACACCTCCATTCTATGACTTCACACACCTACATACTTACTTCAGGAACATCCATTGTATGAATTCACCCACCTCCATTCTATGACTTCACAAACCTCCATTCTATGACTTCACACACCTCCATTCTATGACTTCACACACCTCCATTCTATGACTTCACACACCTCCATTCTGTGACTTCACACACCTCCAGTCTATGTGTTCACACACCTGCATTGTGACTTCACACACCTCCATTCTAGGACTTCACACACCTCCATTCTATGACTTCACACACCTCCATTCTGTCTTCACACACCTCCATTCTGACTTCACAAACATCAATTCTGTGACTTCACACACCTCCATTCTTTGACTTCACACACCTCCATTGTGAGTTCACACACCTCCATTCTGACTTCACAAACATCAATTCTGTGACTTCACACACATCCATTCTACGACTTCACACACCTCCATTCTATGACTTCACAAACCTCCATTCTGACCTCACAAACCTCCATTCTGACTTCACAAACATCAATTCTGTGACTTCACACAACTCCATTCTATGACTTCACACACCTCCATTCTATGACTTCACACACCTCCATTCTATGACTTCACACACTTCCATTCTTTGACTTCACACACCTCCTTTCTTTGACTTCACACATCTCCATTGTGAGTTCACACAGCTCCATTCTATGACTTCACACACCTTCATTCTTACTTCACACAGCTCCATTCTATGACTTCACACACCTCCATTCTACGACTTCACACACCTCCATTCTGACTTCACACAGCTCCATTCTATGACTTCACACACCTCCATTCTGTGCCTTCACACATCTCCATTCTAGGACTTAACACACCTTCATTCTTACTTCACAAACATCCATTCTATGACTTCACACACCTCAATTCTATGACTTCACACACCTCCATTCTATGACTTCACACACCTCCATTCTGTGACTTCACACATCTCAATTCTGTGACTTCACACACCTACATTATGACCTCACACACCTCCATTCTATGACTTTACACAACTCCATTCTATAACTTCACACCTCAATTCTGTGACTTCACACACCTCCATTCTGAGTTCATACACATACATTCTGTGACTTCACACACCTCCAAATTGACTTCACACAGCTCCATTCTATGACTTCACACACCTCCATAGTGTGACTTCACACACCTCCATTCTATGATTTCACACACATTCATTCTTATTCAGAAACATCAATTCTATGACTTTACACACCTGCATTCTATGACTTCACACACCTCCATTCTGTGACTTCACACAACTCCATTATATGACTTCCCACACCTGCATTCTGGGACTTCACACACCTCCATTCTGAGTTCACACACCTCCGTTCTGTGACTTAACACACCTTCATTCCGTGACTTCACACACCTTCCTTCTATGATTTCACACACCTTCGTTCTATGACTTCACACACCTCCTTTCTATGACTTCACACACCTATATTCTTTGACTTTGCACACCTCCATTCTTTGACTTCACACACTTCCATTTTGAGTTCACACACATACATTCTGTGACTTCACACACCTCCATTTGTGACGTTACACACCACCATTTTGACTTCACACACCTCCATTCTGTGACTTCACACACCTCCATTCTGTGACTTCACACACCTCCATTTTAACTTCACACACTTCCATTCTGTGACTTCACACACCTCCATTCTGTGACTTCGCACACCTCCATTGTTTGACTTCACACACCTCCATTCTTTGACTTCACACACCTCCATTCCATGACTTCACACACCTCTACTCTATCAGTTCACACACATCCATTCTATGAGTTCACACACCTCCATTTTGACTTCACACACCTCCATTCTATGACTTCACACACCTACATACTTACTTCAGGAACATCCATTGTATGAATTCACCCACCTCCATTCTATGACTTCACAAACCTCCATTCTATGACTTCACACACCTCCATTCTATGACTTCACACACCTCCATTCTATGACTTCACACACCTCCATTCTGTGACTTCACACACCTCCAGTCTATGAGTTCGCACACCTGCATTGTGACTTCACACACCTCCATTCTATGACTTCACACACCTCCATTCTATGACTTCACACACCTCCATTCTGTCTTCACACACCTCCATTCTGACTTCACAAACATCAATTCTGTGACTTCACACACCTCCATTCTTTGACTTCACACACCTCCATTGTGAGTTCACACACCTCCATTCTGACTTCACAAACATCAATTCTGTGACTTCACACACATCCATTCTACGACTTCACACACCTCCATTCTATGACTTCACAAACCTCCATTCTGACCTCACAAACCTCCATTCTGACTTCACAAACATCAATTCTGTGACTTCACACAACTCCATTCTATGACTTCACACACCTCCATTCTATGACTTCACACACCTCCATTCTATGACTTCACACACTTCCATTCTTTGACTTTACACACCTCCTTTCTTTGACTTCACACATCTCCATTGTGAGTTCACACAGCTCCATTCTATGACTTCACACACCTTCATTCTTACTTCACACAGCTCCATTCTATGACTTCACACACCTCCATTCTACGACTTCACACACCTCCATTCTGACTTCACACAGCTCCATTCTATGACTTCACACACCTCCATTCTGTGCCTTCACACATCTCCATTCTAGGACTTAACACACCTTCATTCTTACTTCACAAACATCCATTCTATGACTTCACACACCTCAATTCTATGACTTCACACACCTCCATTCTATGACTTCACACACCTCCATTCTGTGACTTCACACATCTCAATTCTGTGACTTCACCCACCTACATTATGACCTCACACACCTCCATTCTATGACTTTACACAACTCCATTCTATAACTTCACACACCTCAATTCTGTGACTTCACACAACTCCATTTTGAGTTCATACACATACATTCTGTGACTTCACACACCTCCAATCTGACTTCACACAGCTCCATTCTATGACTTCACACACCTCCATAGTGTGACTTCACACACCTCCATTCTATGATTTCACACACATTCATTCTTATTCAGAAACATCAATTCTATGACTTTACACACCTGCATTCTATGACTTCACACACCTCCATTCTGTGACTTCACACACTTCCATTCTATAACTTCACACACCTCCATTCTGTGACTTCACACACCTCAATTCTGTGACTTCACACACCTCCATTCGATGACTTCACACACCTCCATTCTATGACTTCACACACCTCCATTCTATTACTTCACACCTCCATTCTGTGATTTCAGACACCTCCATTCTGAGTTCACACACCTCCATTCTGTGACTTCACACACCTCCAATATGACTTCACACAGCTCCATTCTATGACTTCACACACCTCCATACTGTGACTTCACACACCTCCATTCTATGATTTCACACACCTCCCTTGTGACTTCACACACCTCCATTCTATGACTACACACAACTCCATTCTGACTTCACACACCTCCATTCTGTGATTTCACACACCTCCATTCCATGATCACACACCTCCATTCCATGACTTCACACACCTCCATTCGATAACTTCACACACCTCCATTCTATGATTTCACACACCTCCCTTGTGACTTCACACACCTCCATTCTATGACTTCACACAACTACATTCTGACTTCACACACCTCCATTCTGTGACTTCACACACCTCCATTCCATGACTTCACACACCTCCATTCTGTGATTTCACACACCTCCATTCTGTGACTTCACACACCTTTATTGTTTGACTTCACACAATGCATTCTTTGACTTCACACACCTTTATTCCATGACTTCACACACCTCCATTCTATGTCTTCTTAGAACTCCATTCTATGAGTTCACTCTCCTACTTTTTGACTTCGTACACCTCCATTCTCTGACTTCACACACATTCATTCTTATTCAGAAACATCAATTCTATGACTTCACACACCTCCATTCTGTGACTTCACACACCTCCATTCTATGACTTTACACACCTCCATTATGTCTTCACACACCTCCATTCTATGAGTTCACACACCTCCATTCTGACTTCACACACCTCCATTCTATGACTTCACACACCTCCATTCTGACTTCACACACCTCCATTCTATGACTTCACACAACTCCATTCTGACTTCACACACCTCCATTCTGTGACTTCACACACCTCCATTCCATGACTTCACACACCTCCATTCGATGCCTTCACACACCTTTATTCTTTGACTTCACACACCTCCATTCTATGAGTTCACACACCTCCATTTGTGAGTCTACACACCACCTTTTTGACTTCACAAACCTCCATTCTGTGATTTCACACACCTCCATTCTTTGACTTAACACACCTCCATTCTGTGACTTCACACACCTCCATTCTGTGACTTCACACACCTACATTCTATGACTTCATACACCTCCATTCTGTGACGTCACACACCTCAATTCTGTGACTTCACACACCTCCATTTTTGGACTTCACGCACCTCCATTCTATGACTTCACACATCTCCATTTTATGAGTTCACACACCTCCATTTTGACTTCACACACCTCCATTCTTTGACTTCACACACCTCCATTCTATGAGTTCACACACCTCCATTTGTGACTCTACACACCACCTTTTTGACTTCACACACCTCCATTCTGTCATTTCACACACCTCCATTCTGTGACTTCACACACCTTTATTGTTTGACTTCACACACCTTCATTCTTTGACTTCACACACCTCCATTCCATGACTTCACACACCTCCATTCTATGAGTTCACACTCCTCCATTCTATGAATTCACACACCTCCATTTTGACTTCACACACCTCCATTCTATGACTTCACGCACCTTCATTCTTAGTTCAGAAACATCCATTCTATGACTTCACGTACTTCCATTCTATGACTTCACAAATCTCCGTTCTGTGACTTCACACACCTCCATTCTGAGTTCACACACCTCCATTCTGTGACTTCACACACCTCCATTCTGTGACTTCACACACCTCAATTTTGACTTCACACACTTCCATTCTTTGACTTCACACACCTCCATTCTGTGACTTCACACACCAACATTGTTTGACTTCACATACCTCCCTTTTTTGGACTTCACACACCTCCATTCCATGACTTCACGCATCTCCATTTTATGAGTTCGCACACCTCCATTTTGCCTTCACACACCTACATTCTATGACTTCACACACCTCCATTCTATGACTTTACAAACCTCCATTCTGTGCCTTCACACACCTCCATTCTGAGTTCACACACCTCAATTCTGTGACTTCACACACCTGCAATCTGACTTCACACACCTCCATTCTATGATTTCACACACCTCCCTTGTGACTTCACACACCTCTATTCTATGACTTCACACAACTCCATTCTGACTTCACACACCTCCATTCTGTAACTTCACACACCTCCATTCCATGACTTCACACACCTCCATTCCATGACTTCACACACCTCCATTCGCTGACTTCATACTCCTCCATTCTATGATTTCACACACCTCCCTTGTGACTGCACACACCTCCATTCTATGACTTCACACAACTACAATCTGACTTCACACACCTCCATTCTGTGACTTCACACACCTCCATTCCATGACTTCACACACCTCCATTCTGTGATTTCACACACCTCCATTCTGTGACTTCACACACCTTTATTGTTTGACTTCACACAATGCATTCTTTGACTTCACACACCTTTATTCCATGACTTCACACACCTCCATTCTATGAGTTCTCAGAACTCCATTCTATGACTTCATACACATTCATTCTTATTCAGAAACATCAATGCTATGACATCACACACCTCCATTCTATGACTTCACACACCTCCATTCTGTGACTTCACACACTTCCATTCCATGACTTCACACACCTCCATTCTTTGACTTCACACACCTCCATTCTATGAGTTCACACCCCTCCATTTGTGACTCTACACACCACATTTGTGACTTCACACACCTCCATTCTGTGATTTCACACACCTCCATTCTGTGACTTCACACACCTTTATTGTTTGACTTCACACACCTCCATTCTTTGACTTCACACACCTCCATTGCATGACTTCACACACCTCCATTCTATGAGTTCAAAAACCTCCATTCTATGAGTTCACACACCTCCATTTTGACTTCACACACCTCCATTCTGTGACTTCACACACCTGCATTCTGTGACTTCACACACCTCCATTCTGTGACTTCACACACCTACATTCTGTGACTTCACACACCTCCATTCTGTTACTTCACACACCTCCATTTTGACTTCACACACTTCCATTCTTTGAATTCACACACCTCCATTCTGTGACTTCACACACATTAACATTGTTTGACTTCACACACCTCTATTTTTGGACTTCACACACCTCCATTCCATGACTTCACACACCTTCATTCTACTTCAGAAACATCCGTTCTATGACTTCACACACCTCCATTCTATGATTTCACAAACCTCCATTCTGTGACTTCACACACCTCCATTGTGAGTTCACAAACCTCAATTCTGTGACTTCACACACCTCCATTCTGGCTTCACACACCTCCATTCTATGATTTCACACACTTCCATTCTATGACTTCACTCACCTCCATTCTTTGACTTCATACACCTCCATTGTGAGTTCACACACCCCTATTCTGTGACTTCACACACCTCCATTCTTTGACTTCACACACCTCCATTCTGTGACTTCACACACCTCCATTCTATGAATTCACACATCTCCATTCTGTGACTTCACACAACTCCATTCTATGACTTCCCACACCTCCATTCTGGGACTTCACACACCTCCATTCTGAGTTCACACACCTCCGTTCTGTGACTTAACACACCTTCATTCCGTGACTTCACACACCTTCCTTCTATGATTTCACAAACCTCCATTCTATGATTTCACACACCTCCTTTCTATGATTTCACACACCTATATTCTTTGACTTGGCACACCTCCATTCTTTGACTTGGCACACCTCCATTCTTTGACTTCACACACCTCCATTTTGAGTTCACACACATACATTCTGTGACTTCACACACCTGCATTTGTGACATTACACACCACCATTTTGACTTCACACACCTCCATTCTGTGACTTCACAGACCTCCATTCTGTGACTTCACACACCTCCATTTTAACTTCACACACTTCCATTCTGTGACTTCACACACCTCCATTCTGTGACTTCGCATACCTCAATTCTGTGACTTCACACACCTGCAATCTGAGTTCACACACCTCCATTCTATGATTTCACACACCTCCCTTGTGACTTCACACACCTCTATTCTATGACTTCACACAACTCCATTCTGACTTCACACACCTCCATTCTGTAACTTCACACACCTACATTCCATGACTTCACACACCTCCATTCCATGACTTCACACACCTCCATTCGCTGACTTCATACTCCTCCATTCTATGATTTCACACACCTCCCTTGTGACTGCACACACCTCCATTCTATGACTTCACACAACTACATTCTGACTTCACACACCTCCATTCTGTGACTTCACACACCTCCATTCCATGACTTCACACACCTCCATTCTGTGATTTCACACACCTCCATTCTGTGACTTCACACACCTTTATTGTTTGACTTCACACAATGCATTCTTTGACTTCACACACCTTTATTCCATGACTTCACACACCTCCATTCTATGAGTTCTCAGAACTCCATTCTATGACTTCACACACATTCATTCTTATTCAGAAACATCAATGCTATGACATCACACACCTCCATTCTATGACTTCACACACCTCCATTCTGTGACTTCACACACTTCCATTCCATGACTTCACACACCTCCATTCTTTGACTTCACACACCTCCATTCTATGAGTTCACACCCCTCCATTTGTGACTCTACACACCACATTTGTGACTTCACACACCTCCATTCTGTGATTTCACACACCTCCATTCTGTGACTTCACACACCTTTATTGTTTGACTTCACACACCTCCATTCTTTGACTTCACACACCTCCATTGCATGACTTCACACACCTCCATTCTATGAGTTCAATAACCTCCATTCTATGAGTTCACACACCTCCATTTTGACTTCACACACCTCCATTCTGTGACTTCACACACCTGCATTCTGTGACTTCACACACCTCCATTCTGTGACTTCACACACCTACATTCTGTGACTTCACACACCTCCATTCTGTTACTTCACACACCTCCATTTTGACTTCACACACTTCCATTCTTTGAATTCACACACCTCCATTCTGTGACTTCACACACATTAACATTGTTTGACTTCACACACCTCTATTTTTGGACTTCACACACCTCCATTCCATGACTTCACACACCTTCATTCTACTTCAGAAACATCCGTTCTATGACTTCACACACCTCCATTCTATGATTTCACAAACCTCCATTCTGTGACTTCACACACCTCCATTGTGAGTTCACAAACCTCAATTCTGTGACTTCACACACCTCCATTCTGGCTTCACACACCTCCATTCTATGATTTCACACACTTCCATTCTATGACTTCACTCACCTCCATTCTTTGACTTCATACACCTCCATTGTGAGTTCACACACCCCTATTCTGTGACTTCACACACCTCCATTCTTTGACTTCACACACCTCCATTCTGTGACTTCACACACCTCCATTCTATGAATTCACACATCTCCATTCTGTGAATTCACACAACTCCATTCTATGACTTCCCACACCTCCATTCTGGGACTTCACACACCTCCATTCTGAGTTCACACACCTCCGTTCTGTGACTTAACACACCTTCATTCCGTGACTTCACACACCTTCCTTCTATGATTACACAAACCTCCATTCTATGATTTCACACACCTCCTTTCTATGATTTCACACACCTATATTCTTTGACTTGGCACACCTCCATTCTTTGACTTCACACACCTCCATTTTGAGTTCACACACATACATTCTGTGACTTCACACACCTGCATTTGTGACATTACACACCACCATTTTGACTTCACACACCTCCATTCTGTGACTTCACAGACCTCCATTCTGTGACTTCACACACCTCCATTTTAACTTCACACACTTCCATTCTGTGACTTCACACACCTCCATTCTGTGACTTCGCACACCTCCATTGTTTGACTTCACACACCTCAATTCTTTGACTTCACACACCTCCATTCCATGACTTCACACACATCTACTCTTTCAGTTCACACACATCCATTCTATGAGTTCACACACCACCATTTTGACTTCACACACCTCCATTCTATGACTTCACACACCTACATTCTTACTTCAGGAACATCCATTGTATGAATTCACCCACCTCCATTCTATGACTTCACAAACCTCCATTCTATGACTTCACACACCTCCATTCTATGACTTCTCACACCTCCATTCTATGACTTCACACACCTCCATTCTGTGACTTCTCACACCTCCAGTCTATGAGTTCACACACCTGCATTGTGACTTCACACACCTCCATTCTATGACTTCACACACCTCCATTCTGACTTCACAAATATCAATTCTGTGACTTCACACACCTCCATTCTTTGACTTCACACACCTCCATTGTGAGTTCACACACCTCTATTCTGACTTCACAAACATCAATTCTGTGACTTCACACACATCCATTCTACGACTTCACACACCTCCATTCTATGACTCCACAAACCTCCATTCTGACTTCACAGACCTCCATTCTGACTTCACAAACATCAATTCTGTGACTTCACACAACTCCATTCTATGACTTCACACACCTCCATTCTATGACTTCACACACCTCCATTCTATGACTTCACACACTTCCATTCTTTGACTTCACACACCTCCATTCTTTGACTTCACACATCTCCATTGTGAGTTCACACACCTTCATTCTATGACTTCACACATCTCCATTCTGACTTCACACAGCTCCATTCTATGACTTCACACACCTCCATTCTGTGCCTTCACACATCTCCATTCTAGGACTTAACACACCTTCATTCTTACTTCACAAACATCCATTCTATGACTTCACACACCTCCATTCTATGACTTCACACACCTCCATTCTATGACTTCACACACCTCCATTCTGTGACTTTACACATCTCAATTCTGTGACTTCACACACCTACATTATGACCTCACACACCTCCATTCTATGACTTTACACAACTCCATTCTATGACTTCACACACCTCAATTCTGTGACTTCACACACCTCCATTTTGAGTTCACACATATCCATTCTGTGACTTCACACACCTCCAATCTGACTTCACACAGCTCCATTCTATGACTTCACACACCTCCATTCTGTGACTTCACACACCTCCATTCTATGACTTCACACACCTCCATTATGACTTCACACACCTCCATTCTATGACTTCACACACCTCCATTCTGACTTCACACACCTCCATTCTATGACTTCACACACCTCCATTCTGACTTCACACACCTCCATTCTATGACTTCACACAACTCCATTCTGACTTCACACACCTCCATTCTGTGACTTCACACACCTCCATTCCATGACTTCACACACCTCCATTCGATGCCTTCACACACCTTTATTCTTTGACTTCACACACCTCCATTCTATGAGTTCACACACCTCCATTTGTGAGTCTACACACCACCTTTTTGACTTCACAAACCTCCATTCTGTGATTTCCCACACCTCCATTCTTTGACTTCACACACCTCCATTTTGTGACTTCACACACCTCCATTCTGTGACTTCACACACCTACATTCTATGACTTCATACACCTCCATTCTGTGACTTCACACACCTCCATTCTGTGATTTCACACACCTCCATCTTGACTTCACACACTTCCATTCTTTGACTTCACACACCTCCATTCTCTGACTTTACACACCACCATTGTTTGACTTCACACACCTCCATTTTTGGACTTCACGCACCTCCATTCTATGACTTCACACATCTCCATTTTATGAGTTCACACACCTCCATTTTGACTTCACACACCTCCATTCTTTGACTTCACACACCTCCATTCTATGAGTTCACACACCTCCATTTGTGACTCTACACACCACCTTTTTGACTTCACACACCTCCATTCTGTGATTTCACACACCTCCATTCCGTGACTTCACACACCTTTATTGTTTGACTTCACACACCTCCATTCTTTGACTTCACACACCTCCATTCCATGACTTCACACACCTCCATTCTATGAGTTCACACTCCTCCATTCTATGAATTCACACACCTCCATATTGACTTCACACACCTCCATTCTATGACTTCACGCACCTTCATTCTTACTTCAGAAACATCCATTCTATGACTTCACGTACTTCCATTCTATGACTTCACAAATCTCCGTTCTGTGACTTCACACACCTCCATTCTGAGTTCACACACCTCCATTCTGTGACTTCACACACCTCCATTCTGTGACTTCACACACCTCAATTTTGACTTCACACACTTCCATTCTTTGACTTCACACACCTCCATTCTGTGACTTCACACACCAACATTGTTTAACTTCACACACCTCCCTTTTTTGGACTTCACACACCTCCATTCCATGACTTCACGCATCTCCATTTTATGAGTTCGCACACCTCCATTTTGACTTCACACACCTACATTCTATGACTTCACACACCTCCATTCTATGACTTTAGAAACCTCCATTCTGTGACTTCACACCCCTCCATTCTGAGTTCACACACCTCAATTCTGTGACTTCACACACCTCCAATGTGACTTCACACACCTCCATTCTATGATTTCACACACCTCCATTCGATGACTTCATACACCTCCATTCTATGATTTCACACACCTCCCTTGTGACTTCACACACCTCCATTCTATCACTTCACACAACTCCATTCTGACTTCACACACCTCCATTCTGTGACTTCACACACCTCCATTCCATGACTTCACACACCTCCATTCTGTGATTTCACACACCTTTATTGTTTGACTTCACACAATGCATTCTTTGACTTCACACACCTTTATTCCATGACTTCACACACCTCCATTCTATGAGTTCTCAGAACTCCATTCTATGAGTTCACACACCTCCATTTTGACTTCATACACCTCCATTCTATGACTTCACACACATTCATTGTTATTCAGAAACATAAATTCTATGACATCACACACCTCCATTCTATGACTTCACACACCTCCATTCTGTGACTTCACACACTTCCATTCCATGACTTCACACACCTCCATTCTTTGACTTCACACACCTCCATTCTATGAGTTCACAGCCCTCCATTTGTGACTCTACACACCACATTTTTGACTTCACACACCTTCATTCTGTGACTTCACACACCTCGAATCTGACTTCACACAGCTCCATTCTATGACTTCACACACCTCCATTCTGTGACTTCACACACCTCCATTCTATGACTTCACACACCTCCATTATGACTTCACACACCTCCATTCTATGACTTCACACACCTCCATTCTGACTTCACACACCTCCATTCTATGACTTCACACACCTCCATTCTGACTTCACACACCTCCATTCTATGACTTCACACAACTCCATTCTGACTTCACACACCTCCATTCTGTGACTTCACACACCTCCATTCCATGACTTCACACACCTCCATTCGATGCCTTCACACACGTTTATTCTTTGACTTCACACACCTCCATTCTATGAGTTCACACACCTCCATTTGTGAGTCTACACACCACCTTTTTGACTTCACAAACCTCCATTCTGTGATTTCCCACACCTCCATTCTTTGACTTCACACACCTCCATTTTGTGACTTCACACACCTCCATTCTGTGACTTCACACACCTACATTCTATGACTTCATACACCTCCATTCTGTGACTTCACACACCTCCATTCTGTGATTTCACACACCTCCATCTTGACTTCACACACTTCCATTCTTTGACTTCACACACCTCCATTCTCTGACTTTACACACCACCATTGTTTGACTTCACACACCTCCATTTTTGGACTTCACGCACCTCCATTCTATGACTTCACACATCTCCATTTTATGAGTTCACACACCTCCATTTTGACTTCACACACCTCCATTCTTTGACTTCACACACCTCCATTCTATGAGTTCACACACCTCCATTTGTGACTCTACACACCACCTTTTTGACTTCACACACCTCCATTCTGTGATTTCACACACCTCCATTCCGTGACTTCACACACCTTTATTGTTTGACTTCACACACCTCCATTCTTTGACTTCACACACCTCCATTCCATGACTTCACACACCTCCATTCTATGAGTTCACACTCCTCCATTCTATGAATTCACACACCTCCATATTGACTTCACACACCTCCATTCTATGACTTCACGCACCTTCATTCTTACTTCAGAAACATCCATTCTATGACTTCACTTACTTCCATTCTATGACTTCACAAATCTCCGTTCTGTGACTTCACACACCTCCATTCTGAGTTCACACACCTCCATTCTGTGACTTCACACACCTCCATTCTGTGACTTCACACACCTCAATTTTGACTTCACACACTTCCATTCTTTGACTTCACACACCTCCATTCTGTGACTTCACACACCAACATTGTTTGACTTCACACACCTCCCTTTTTTGGACTTCACACACCTCCATTCCATGACTTCACGCATCTCCATTTTATGAGTTCGCACACCTCCATTTTGACTTCACACACCTACATTCTATGACTTCACACACCTCCATTCTATGACTTTACAAACCTCCATTCTGTGACTTCACACCCCTCCATTCTGAGTTCACACACCTCAATTCTGTGACTTCACACACCTCCAATCTGACTTCACACACCTCCATTCTATGATTTCACACACCTCCGTTGTGACTTCACACACCTCTATTCTATGACTTCACACAACTCCATTCTGACTTCACACACCTCCATTCTGTGACTTCACACACCTCCATTCCATGACTTCACACACCTCCATTCCATGACTTCACACACCTCCATTCGATGACTTCATACACCTCCATTCTATGATTTCACACACCTCCCTTGTGACTTCACACACCTCCATTCTATGACTTCACACAACTACATTCTGACTTCACACACCTCCATTCTGTGACTTCACACACCTCCATTCCATGACTTCACACACCTCCATTCTGTGATTTCACACACCTTTATTGTTTGACTTCACACAATGCATTCTTTGACTTCACACACCTTTATTCCATGACTTCACACACCTCCATTCTATGACTTCTCAGAACTCCATTCTATGAGTTCACACACCTCCATTTTGACTTCATACACCTCCATTCTATGACTTCACACACATTCATTCTTATTCAGAAACATAAATTCTATGACATCACACACCTCCATTCTATGACTTCACACACCTCCATTCTGTGACTTCACACACTTCCATTCCATGACTTCACACACCTCCATTCTTTGACTTCACACACCTCCATTCTCTAAGTTCACAGCCCTCCATTTGTGACTCTACACACCACATTTTTGACTTCACACACCTTCGTTCTGTGATTTCACACACCTCCATTCTGTGACTTCACACACCTTTATTGTTTGACTTCACACACCTCCATTCTGTGACTTCACACACCTCCATTCTGTGACTTCACACACCTACATTCTGTGACTTCACACACCTCCATTCTGTTACTTCACACACCTCCATTTTGACTTCACACACTTCCATTCTTTAAATTCACACACCTCCATTCTATGACTTCACACACATTAACATTGTTTGACTTCACACACCTCTATTTTTGGACTTCACACACCTCCATTCCATGACTTCACACACCTTCATTCTACTTCAAAAACATCCGTTCTATGACTTCACACACCTCCATTCTATGATTTCACAAACGTCCATTCTGTGACTTCACACACCTCCATTGTGAGTTCACAAACCTCAATTCTGTGACTTCACACACCTCCATTCTGGCTTCACACACCTCCATTCTATGATTTCACACACTTCCATTCTATGACTTCACTCACCTCCATTCTTTGACTTCACACACCTCCATTGTGAGTTCACACACCCCCATTCTGTGACTTCACACACCTCCATTCTTTGACTTCACACACCTCCATTCTGTGACTTCACACACCTCCATTCTATGACTTCACACACCTCCATTCTATGAATTCACACATCTCCATTCTGTGACTTCACACAACTCCATTCTATGACTTCCCACACCTCCATTCTGGGACTTCACACACCTCCATTCTGAGTTCACACACCTCCGTTCTGTGACTTAACACACCTTCATTCCGTGACTTCACACACCTTCCTTCTATGATTTCACAAACCTCCATTCTATGATTTCACACACCTCCTTTCTATGATTTCACACACCTATATTCTTTGACTTGGCACACCTCCATTCTTTGACTTCACACACCTCCGTTTTGACTTCACACACCTCCATTCTATGACTTCACGCACCTTCACTCTTACTTCAGAAACATCCATTCTATGACTTCACGTACTTCCATTCTATGACTTCACAAATCTCGGTTCTGTGACTTCACACACCTCCATTCTGAGTTCACACACCTCCATTCTCTGACTTCACACACCTCCATTCTGTGACTAAACACACCTCCCTTCTATGACTTCACAGACCTCCATTCTGTGACTTCAGAAACCTTTATTGTTTGACTTCACAAACCTTTATTGTTTGACTTCACACACCTCCATTGTGAGTTCACACACCTCCATTCTGTGACTTCACACACCTCCATTCTGTAACTTCACACACCTCCATTCTGTGACTTCACACATCTCCATTCTGTGACTTCACACACCTCCATTCTGTGACTTCACACACCTCCATTCCATAACTTCACACACCTCCATTTGATGACTTCACACACCTCCATTCCATGACTTCACACATCTCCATTTTATGGGTTCACACACCTACATTTTGACTTCACACACCTCCATTCTATGACTTCACACACCTTCATTCTTCTTGAGAAACATCCATTCTATGACTTGACACACCTTCATTCTATGACTTCACAAAGCTCCATTCTGTGACTTCACACACCACCATTCTGAGTTCACACACCTCAATTCTGTGACTTCACACACCTCAATTCTGGCTTCACACACCTTCATTCTATGACTTCACACACTTCCATTCTCTGCCTTCACACACCTCCATTCTTTGACTTCACACACCTTCATTCTGACTTCACACACCTCCATTGTGAGTTCACACACCTCCATTCTATGACTTCACACACCTCCATTCTGACTTCACACATCTCCATTCTATGATTTCACACACCTCCATTCTGTGCCTTCAAACACCTCCATTCTATGACTTAACACACCTTCATTCTGAGTTCACACACCTCACTTCTGTGACTTCACACACCTCAATTCTGGCTTCACACACCTTCATTCTATGACTTCACACACTTCCATTCTATGACTTCACACACCTCCATTCTTTGACTTCACACACCTCCATTGTGAGTTCACACACCTCCATTCTGTGACTTCACACACCTCGATTCTATGCCTTCAAACACCTCCATTCTATGACTTAACACACCTATATTCTTACTTCACAAACATCAATTCTATGACTTCATACACCTCCATTCTATGACTTCACACACCTCCATTCTATGACTTCCCACACCTCCATCTGTGACTTCACACACCTCAATTCTGTGACTTCACACACCTCCGTTATGACTTCACACACCTCCATTCTATGACTTCACACACCTCCATTCTATGACTTCACACCTCCATTCTGTGACTTCACACACCTCCATTGTGACTTCACACCTCCATTCTATGAGTTCACACACCTCCATTCTGACTTCACACACCTCCATTCTATGACTTCACACACCTCCATTCTGACTTCACACACCTACATTCATGACTTCACACAACTCCATTCTGACTTCACACACCTCCATTCTGTGACTTCACACACCTCCATTTTGACTTCACACACTTCCATTCTTTGACTTCACACACCTCCATTCTGTGACTTCACACACCACCATTGTTTGACTCCGCACACCTCCATTTTTGGACTTCACACACCTCCTTTCCATGACTTCACTCATCTCCATTTTATGAGTTCGCACACCTCCATTTTGACTTCACACACCTCCATTTTATGACTTCACACACCTCCATTCTACTTCAGAAACATCGATTCTATGACTTCATACACCTCCATTCTATGACTTCACAAACCCCCATTCTTTGACATCACACACCTTCATTCGGAGTTCACACACCTCAATTCTGTGTCTTCACACACCTCAATTCTGGCTTCACACACCTTCATTCTATGACTTCACACACTTCCATTCTATGACTTCCCACACCTCCATACTTTGACTTCACACACTTCCATTGTGAGTTCACACACCTCCATTCTGTGACTTCACATACCTCGATTCTATGAATTCACACATCTCCATTCTGTGACTTCACACAACTCCATTCTATGACTTCCCACACCTCCTTTCTGGGACTTAACACACCTCCATTCTGAGTTCACACACCTCCGTTCTGTGACTTAACACACCTTCATTCTGTGACTTCACACACCTTCATTGTAAGACTTCGCACACCTCCATTCTATGACTTCACACACCTCCATTCTATAACTTCACACACCTCCCTTCTTTGACTTCGCACACCTCCATTCTTTCACTTCACACACCTCCATTTTGAGTTCACACACCTACATTCTGTGACTTCACACACCTCCATTTGTGACTTTACACACCACCATTTTGACTTCACAAACCTCCATTCTGTGACTTCACAAACCTCCATTCTGTGACTTCACACACCTCCATTCTGTGACTTCACATACCTCCATTGTTTGACTTCACACACCTCCATTCTTTGATTATACACACCTCCATTCCATGACTTCACACACCTCCACTCTATCAGTTCACTCACATCCATTCTATGAGTTTACATACCACCATTTTGATTGCACACACCTCCATTCTATGACTTCACACCCCTACATTCTTACTTCAGAAACATCCATTCTATGACTTTACAGACCTCCATTCTATGAGTTCACAAACGTCCATTCTATGACTTCACACACCTCAATTCTATGACTTCACACACCTCCATTCTATGACTTCACACACCTCCATTCTGTGACTTCACACACCTCCATTCTGTGACTTCACACACCTCCATTCTGTGACTTCACACACCTCAATTCTGGCGTCACACACCTTCATTCTATGACTTCACACACTTCATTCTATGACTTCACAAACCTCCATTGTTTGACTTCACACACCTCCATTTTTGGACTTCACACACCTCAATTCCATGACTTCACTCATCTCCATTTTATGAGTTCGCACACCTCCATTTTGACTTCACAAACCTCCATTCTATGACTTCACACACCTCCATTCTACTTCAGAAACATCCATTCTATGACTTCATACACCTCCATTCTATGACTTCACAAACCTCCATTCTTTGACTTCACACACCTTCATTCTGAGTTCACACACCTCAGTTCTGTGTCTTCACACACCTCAATTCTGGCTTCACACACCTTCATTCTATGACTTCACATAATTCCATTCTATGACTTCACACACCTCCTTTCTTTGACTTCACACACCTCCATTGTGAGTTCACACACCTCCATTCTGTGGCTTCACACCCCTCCATTCTGTGACTTCACACACCTCCATTCTGTCACTTCACACACCTCAATTCTGGCGTCACACACCTTCATTCTATGACTTCACACACTTCATTCTATGACTTCACACACCTCCATTCTTTGACTTCACACACCTCCATTGTGAGTTCACACACCTCCATTCTATAACTTCACACACCTCCATTCTATGACTTCAAACACCTCCATCTGTGACTTCACACACCTCAATTCTGTGACTTCACACACCTCCATTATGACTTCACATACCTCCATTCTATGACTTCACACACCTCCATTCTATGACTTCACACCTCCATTCTGTGACTTCACATTCCTCCATTCTGAGTTCACACACCTCCATTCTGTGGATTCACACTCCTCAAATCTGACTTCACACAGCTCCATTCTATGATTTCACAAACCTCCATACTGTGACTTCACACACCTCCATTCTATGACTTCACACATCTCCATTGTGACTTCACATCTCCATTCCATGAGTTCACACACCTCCATTCTGACTTCACACACCTACATTCTATGACTTCACACAACTCAATTCTGACTTCACACACCGCTATTCTGTGACTTCACACACCTCCATTCCATGACTTCACACACCTCCTTTCGATGACTTCACACACCTCTGTTGGGAGCCAGAGTGGAATCAAACTGTACCTTGACTTGCATCAGACGATGGCTATATTGTCTTATTGCCTTCTGGCCCTGTTCTATGTAAATGACCTGAGAATTACCATATGAATGTAACACCTGGAGGTTGCCTGGGAGAGGAGGAGGGAAGAAGGGGGAGGGGAAAATAAACGCGGCAGTCTAGTCAGTCTTTGCCTGGACGGCGGACATCCCGGACCTAGTGTGTCTGTCTCTCTTCTTTTTCTTCCTAGTCCTTGTCCCCTATTTCAGGAACCCCAATCTGCGAACCCTGGTTTGCTGCCGGTTGGCCCCGGCATCTGGCGCCCGAACAGGGACCCTGAAAATCTGGGACGAAGGTGAAGGACCCCTCCCTGTGGTGAGTAACACATCGTAGGACTATTAAGAGAGTATAGTCAGGAGTAATAATTATGGGTCAAGCTAATAGCCATGGGTTATTTCTACCGATCTTAACAGGCCTATTTGAAGCCCACGGAACGCGGGTGGAAAAAGGGGTGCTTCAGAGCTTCCTACAGTTTGTCGAGGAGGCATGCCCGAGGTCTATAGAGGAGGAATTCCAAAAAGCCTGGCAGCGGATAGGAAAAAGAATTCTAGATTATTATGATGTATATGGCCCCGAGAAGACCCCAATAGAGGCTGCTACTGTATGGAGTTTAGTAAGTGAATACATAGATCCTCTACATGAAAATGCTGAACTTAATCTTGAATTAAGGGAACTTTATGAGTTAAAGGACCCTTCTGAAAAACCTGAGGCTGAGCCATATGCCGCAGCCCAAGAGAGTCTAAGTGAGATCTTGAAAAGGGAACAACAACCAGTAGATATTGAGTATCAGAATTCAGGTTTGAATATCAAGGAGGAAAGTTATGATGAGTCAATGGAGGGCCGAATGGCTACGATGGAGAAGAAGTTAGAAGAAATCCTACATTTTCTATCGAAAATGGGGACAGAGCAGAGAGCCCCCCCAGAAGTAGGAAAGAAATATGACCTTCAGGCCACTATGGTGTCTGATTCTAAACCTTACCCCTCACACCCACCGCCTCCGGCTGCAGCCTTACGGCCTCAATCCCTTTCTCAACCTTTAGGCAAGCCTAAAGGCCCTAGCAACAAGTCCCTTTTAACAGGCACTACAACCAGGCACAGTGCATCGCAATTAAACCTGACTCAGGCTGCTAGAGAGAGGGAAGGTATTTCAGGGCCTCGATGCTTCCCTAGTTTAGTTGATTATGATGAACAAGTAAACCATCAACCTGTTCCTGTTAAACTATTACAGGATTTAAAAAATGCCTGCTCCCAATATGGGCCAACTGCCCCTTTTACTCAAGTAATATTGGAGGCCGCGTGTGCTGGTATTGCATGCCCAAATGACTGGAAGCGGCTTGCCAGAGCATGCCTTAGTGCGGGAGAGTACTTATTATGGGAGACAGAGTTCACTGCACAGTGTCGGGCTAAAATTGAAACAAATAGGTCTAAGAACCTGCCTTACACTGTTGATCAGTTGTTAGGAGAGGGAACCTATAAAAACACCAAAGATCAATTGGGTTATGCAAAGGAGGCCTATTTACAAATAAATGCTGCGGCGAGAGAGGCTTGGAAAAAGTTACGCAATTCCAATCGTACAAAAAATCTAGTAGAAGTTAAACAGGGACCAAATGAGCCTTATCTAGAATTTTTGTCTCGATTAATGGAGACTGCAGACCGCCTAGTACAAGATGAGAATGCAAGGGAGATTATAGTTAGACACATAGCCTATGAAAATGCCAACGCCGCCTGTCAGGCAGCTATCAGACCCCATAGGAATAAGGGAGGAATCACGGACTTTATTTCACTGTGTGCTGATATTGGACCCTCCCATGTACAAGGCCTTACTTTAGCCGCCGCTCCTCAAGGAAAGACTGTTACTGAGTCTCTAAAATATAGAGGTCAGCGGCATTCTCGGGCTGCTAGACCCCCAGGGCGTTGCTTCTCTTGTGGACAAATAGGACATTGGATGACGCAATGCCCACACCAGGCCAGGCAAAAGAGAGAAAAATCACCTGGCACATGTCCACGCTGTGGTAAAGGGAAGCACTGGGCTAAAGATTGCAGGTCAAGAACAGATCGCAATGGCCGCCCGCTTTCGGGAAACTGGCGAAGGGGCCAGCCCCTGGCCCCGCAAAACCATGGGGCAGTCCCTCCCTCTTCTCGGCCACAAGTGCATCTTCTAACAACCCCCCAAGATCAGTCTCCGGCCTCCTCCGTGCCACCCCAGGAAGTGCAGGATTGGACCTCTGTTCCTCCACCTGCTCAGTATTGACCCCAGAGATGGGGACACAAGCTCTCCCCACGGGGGTCTTCGGCCCCCTTCCCCCGGGAGTGGCTGGATTGCTGTTAGGGCGAAGTAGCTCAGCCCTTAAAGGGATACAGATTACACCTGGCAAAATTGACCAGGATTTTACTGGAGAAATCAAAGTTATGGCCTCTGCCCCGAAACACGTGGTATCGATCCCAGCCGGTCAAAAATTAGCACAATTAATATTTGTGCCTTTACCTCCCGGGGAGACTGCTAATTCCCCATGTGGACAGAGAGGATTTAGATCTTCTGATATCTATTGGGTACAAAGCATAAAACAAGAGAGGCCTGAGATGACTATATTTATACAAGAAAAGCCCTTTAAAGGAATATTAGACACTGGAGCAGATGTGTCTGTGATATCTAAAAAACATTGGCCAGCCCAATGGCCCCTGACAACCTCTATGACTTCCCTACAGGGGGTTGGGCAAGCAACTGACCCACAGCAGAGCAGTGCGATCCTTGTTTGGAGAGATGAGGAAGGGCACTCTGGTCATTTTCAGCCATTTGTCTTGGATCATCTGCCAATTAATTTATGGGGTCGTGATATCATGGAAAAAATGGGAGTGTATATGTTTAGTCCTAGTGCTGCCGTCACTAAGCAGTTACTTGATCAAGGCCTCCTCCCCTTTAGGGGACTAGGCCGAGCAGCACAGGGGGAGCTAGAGCCACTCCAACCCCAGTCTCACCCTACGAGACAAGGATTGGGGTATCCCTTGACGGGAGCTGTCGTTTGCCCTCCCCCACATGCTGATCCCATAAATTGGCTCTCTGAACGACCGGTATGGGTTGAACAGTGGCCTCTTTCACTAGAAAAGATCATTGCAGTACAGCAGCTAGTACAGGAGCAGCTGGACTTGGGGCATGTGGCCCCTTCTAACTCTCCATGGAATTCTCCAATTTTTGTTATAAAGAAAAAGTCAGGTAAATGGAGGCTGTTACAGGATTTGAGAAAAATAAATGCCACAATGGAACTGATGGGGGCCCTACAGCCTGGCTTGCCTTCACCCATGGCAATCCCAAAGGATACTTATAAGATTATTATAGATTTGAAGGATTGTTTCTATACTATACCCCTGGCGCCTCAAGACTGTAAGCGCTTTGCCTTCAGTGTCCCCTCTGTTAATTTTAAAGAACCCATGAAGCGATATCACTGGCTTGTGCTCCCACAGGGCATGGCAAATAGCCCAACTTTATGTCAAAGTTTTGTGGCTAGAGCCATTTCTTCCACTCGTGAAAAATTTTCTTCTGTTTATATTGTTCATTATATGGATGACATCTTGTTGGCTTGTTCTGACCCTATCGTCGTACGACAAGCCTTTGGACAACTAAAGCAGGATCTGAGCCTCTTTGGCCTTGTAATAGCAGCTGAAAAGGTTCAGGAACACCCGCCTTTTACATATCTAGGCCATATATTAGGCCCACACTATTTTAAAAGCCAAAAAATACAATTAAAAACTTCACACTTAAGAACTCTTCATGATTTTCAGCAATTCTTAGGAGATATAAATTGGCTTCGGCCTTATCTAAAGCTCTCCACAGGAGAGTTAAAACCCCTCTTTGATCTCTTAAAAGGAGATACCAACCCTACATCCTTGCGCGAATTAAATCCTGACGCCAGGAGGGCCATCCAAATTGTAGAAAAGGCAATTTCCCAGCAACAAATGACCTATTGTGACTATTCTAAACCCTGGGGAGTTTACATTTTAGCTACTTCTCACTCCCCAACTGCTGTATTGTGGCAGGATGGCCCACTTTTATGGCTTTATCTACCATCAACACCCGGCAAAGTGCTGACCCCCTACTACGAATTGGTAGCTAATCTGATACACATGTGCCGAGTGGATTCCCGTAAATATTTAGGTCAGGAACCTCATTTTATCTGTGTCCCATATAATTTACAACAACAAGATTGGCTATTCGCCCATTGCGATCCTTGGGCCATTGCTTGGGCCAATTATACGGGAAAAATTTTGCATCACTACCCGTCTAACAAACTTCTCCAATTTGCTGCGTGTCATACGTTTCTATTTCCTTCCATAGTACAGGCCTCGCCTTTATCCTCTGCCGCTTTGGTATTTACAGATGGATCCTCAAATGGAACGGCTGCTCTGACCATTAATGGGAAAACTCAATCTTGGGTTACAGGTTTTTCCTCCGCCCAAGAGGTGGAGTTAGAGGCTGTTTTACAGGCACTCGTCCTGTTACAAGACGAGCCCTTTAACTTATACTCAGACAGTCAATATGTAATCCGTGCTCTTCAAGTCATAGAAACTGTTCCCTTTATTGGAACTACTAACTCCAATATTCAGACCCAATTTCGCCAAATACAAACTTTGCTTTGTTCTCGCAACCACCCCTGTTTTTTTGGCTTTGTTCGAGCTCACACTAATCTTCCTGGCCCTTTAAGTGAAGGCAATGCGGTCACTGACTCCGCCACCAGAGTTTACTTAACTCAGGTTGAACTTGCTAAGCAGTCACATGCCATCCACCATCAAAACAGTCGAGCCTTGTGCCGACAGTTCAAATTATCTAGGGAAGCAGCGAGGCAAATAGTTAAGACTTGCCCCAACTGTGTCCCTTTTTCACCAGCCCCCCATTTAGGTATAAACCCACGAGGACTGCTTTCTAATCACATTTGGCAGATGGATGTCACGCATGTTCCATCATTTGGCCGATTAAAATATGTTCATGTTACTGTAGATACTTATTCTAATTTTATCTTGGCCACCCCCCTTGCTGGGGAAGCCACTAAACATTGTATCTCTCACTGCATTCGATGCTTTGCTGTGATGGGGATTCCCTCGCAAATAAAAACAGATAATGGCCCTGGCTATGCAAGCCGAGCATTTCAATCCTTCTGCCATTCCTATAATATCACTCATATTACAGGCATTCCTTACAATCCTCAAGGCCAAGGCATCGTGGAGAGAGCTAATGGATTATTAAAACATCAAATTGCTAAAATACAGAAAGGGGAGTCGTATCCCGCTACCCCTGTGAATATACTTAATCATGCTTTATTTGTTTTAAATTTTTTGAATTTGGATTCAAATAATTTATCTGCTGCTCAGCGATTCTGGGAAAAAAGAGAGCAGCGTGCCTTTGCCTTAGTAAAGTGGAAGGATCCCCTAACTGGTGCTTGGCATGGACCCGATCCTGTTCTAACCTGGGGTCGAGGGCATGTATGTGTTTTTTCACAAGGAGAAAATGACGCCCGCTGGCTGCCTGAACGCTGCGTTCGGATCGTGGAGAGTGACAGTGGCCATCCAAGCAGCGACTCACTGGGCCTACACCCCCAACCCTCCAGTGGTGCATCCTGCGACGTGGAAAGGACCTGAGTTATTTGTGCATGTCTATTGGGACTGCTACTGATCCACTTGTTCCACACATTCATATGAGCTGTGTTTCTCCTCCTTTTACTATTATGTAGGGACCTTTTAACATATTCATTGACTCTACACAATTTAATATGTGACATTATTTTGTCTTTACCATCCCTCTTCTTAATAACCTTTTTTGTAAAAGATGCCCAGGTGAAAAGCAAAGGCCTCCAGAGGTAAGTAGAAGTCGGCCGACCCCCTGTATGTCTGTGTTTTGTTTTATTTTTTTTTATTCTATTTTATTTTATTTTATTTTAAAAAAAAAAAAAAAAAAAAAAAAAGGGGTGCACTGTGGGCCTAAAATAGAGGCCTGGGTGGTCAAGGGACGCCTTGACCCCCCTTCCCCTTCTGAGTTTCTTGTCAATATCAAGGCATACCTGAGAGTCCCACCAGCAAGACATGTCTAAATCTAAAAATAACTGTTTGGTGAAAACATTCATTTGAGCTCATGTTTTTTGTGTTAAGTGTATCTGATTGAGTCCAATTTTCTTGTTATATGTCAATGTCTGATTATTTAAAAGTCTCCGTTTGTCTTGTTCGTGTTACATATTTTTCCTTGTCCAGTTTTGTCTTTAAAATTGGTACCATTTCTAAGTATGGATCCTTATGGTTTTTCTGTGCGTACTCAAGCACACATCCTTGTTATTTATTTGAACATTTCTGGGCCTGGTATGGCCCCTCCCAATCCGCTGCAGCTGAGGTGAGCAGAGGCCAGACAAAGCAGCTGCAGGCTTCGTTCAGTTTCCTTTTTCCTACAACCTGCTGAAGTGACAGTCTAGAGACACTTGGTGACAGGACACAGACTTGTCTTAGTTCTCCTAGGTTTAAGACTCCCACCCAACTTTCATCTGCAAAAAGTAATATGTCTGATATCAGAAACAAACTCTGGAAGAATAAATTTCAGCTAAGTTGCCTTGTTAGAAAGCTTTGTTTAAAAACAAAAACAACAACAACAACAACAAAAAACCTGGTTGTCACCTCCAAGAATAAGCTTTGCAAAAACAACAACAACAAAAACAACAAAAAACAACAACAACAAAAAAACCCTCATGGTACTAAAATTTCCGGAAAATGAACGGCCGATATTAATTTTGCGCGCTTTAAGATCTTTGAGTATGAATGTGTGTACGAATGGGTGTGAGTGAACATGTTCAAGGTTAAATTGTCAGCATGCTGTATAAAACAATGGTTGAGCTCATTTGAAACACAAAAGCAATTGGGTAAATCTAAGTCTAAACTTCAAGAAAATTAGTAGGTTTGAATGTTTCCTATGTCTCAAAGGATTATTGCATTGTCTTAAAGAAAAACTGGTAAATATTTTTCTAGATCCTGAAATCTGCATTTTATTGCAAGGCATACAACTGTTTACATTGTAAACATTGTATCCTGTTTAGCACAGAGATGTTAGGGAATTTGGAATTTATTACTTTAAGTTAAAGTTTGGAAACATGTATTAGAGATTTAAATGTGAAATTGTTCATTAACGTCAGAAATTTTGCCTGTCTGTCTTTTCTTGCAAATCTGATGGTAAAATGTGGATAATGTGATTAGTATTTTAAAGGAATGTTTAAAGGTTTATCTCCATGCTATTGGGTGAAAAAAAAAAAAAAAAAAAAAAAAAAAAAAAAAAAGAGGAAACTAAGTCCAGACCTAGACTTTTGGTGCACTGATGTCTATAGTTCTTGCATTAGGGAAAAACTGTTATTTGAGTTTAAATTGTTGTTGGAGTTTAAGACAGTAATCTAAACTGCAAAAAAAAAAAAAAAAAAAAAAAAAAAAGCCCTTTTCTAAAAGGCAAGAGGAGTGACTTGAGCCCTAGGGGGCCTGAAGGCAGAAGGAGTTCTTTGTGCCCTTAAAGGTTTTTCAATTGCAAATAAAGGCTAAGGTGTTGATTGTTTAAGCCAGTATCAGCAAAAGTTTTAAGAACATTGGAAATGGGTTTCTAAACAATATTTGAAAGTGAAATTGTCTTAAATGTTTAAAGAAAGAGAAAAAAGGAAAATCAGGACTACCAAAGTAATTGCTTAATTGCTATTTCAGCTTACTCTTGTAAGTTACTTTATAGCAATCTCCAGAAGGCCCATGGAGAAGGACAGCAGATCCTCATTCAGATGTAAGTTTGGCCCTCACCAAGTTCCAGGTAAGATCATGCTTAGAGACTATTTCTGTATTGACCACCTTGTTGCTTCTAATTGGAGTAAAGTGGCCTTTTGTAGACTCATTGATCTGAAAGCCACAGTTTTGAGCCTGCCCGGGCAAAGCAAAGTCCCTGTGAGACTGTGGTGTCTAATCTGCCAGCAGGATGCTGGGACAGAGTTGCTTTGGAGCTCGAAGTGGCAGAGTGATAGCTCTGAGCTGAAAAGCTGGGGGGAAGCACTCAAGCACCAAGCTCGGGACTCACAGTGGCAGGGCGCTAGCCTTGAGCTGGAGAGCTGAGAGACAGCGCCCAGACCCTGAGTTCAAATCCAGCAACCAACAAAGTGAATTGCCAATGGGATGTTTATCCCTGTGTGGAGAGACACTACCGGGACAGGAAAGCCTCTGCTTGGATGGCAGAGTTGGTGTCAGATCTTAGAGTCACTTGTGCTTGGCCATTCAAATTAATCAGAGCCGGGAGGTCATAGAATAGTTTGTAAGCATGCCTTACTAATGCCCGTGCCTTTCATAACTGGGCAGGAACTTGTCAATCTTCTGTGATAGTGGGTAGTTTAAAGTCCTAATTGAGCGAATTTTTTTATTTTTGACACCAGCCACAAATTCAGGAAAAGTTTGTGGATCTGAAGCTTGTGTCTCTATTAATCTGTTTAGATCTGACAACTGAAGCATTGTTAAGGTTGCAGAAATTTAGTTCCCCAGACAATCAAGAAAAAGCCTTTGCAAACGGGTGCTAGGTAGGCTGCGCTGTTGTGGCCAAGGATGGTTTGTGCAGTTGTTGAATGTCAAGTATGATTTCTAGTTTGGAGTAGATTGTTGTTCCTGGTGTCTAATCCTTGCAACCCCTTGATAAAACAGGCTAGGCTTCTTAAGGTCCCTGGTCAAGCGTGGAGACGGCGCCCCTGAGTCAGCTTGAAGAAGTCACGGAAGTTGAATCTCCGCCCATCAAATCCCCGTTGGACCAAGGGACCAAAGTCATTTTTGGAAAATGTGACAGGATAAATTAGGGGTATAGAAAAGAGTAAAAATTGCACTTGTGTTTCTTTTAAAATAAAAAACGGGGGACATGTTGGGAGCCAGAGTGGAATCAAACTGTACCTTGACTTGCATCAGACGATGGCTATATTGTCTTATTGCCTTCTGGCCCTATTCTATGTAAATGACCTGAGAATTACCATATGAATGTAACACCTGGAGGTTGCCTGGGAGAGGAGGAGGGAAGAAGGGGGAGGGGAAAATAAACGCGGCAGTCTAGTCAGTCTTTGCCTGGACGGCGGACATCCCGGACCTAGTGTGTCTGTCTCTCTTCTTTTTCTTCCTAGTCCTTGTCCCCTATTTCAGGAACCCCAATCTGCGAACCCTGGTTTGCTGCCGGTTGGCCCCGGCACACCTCCATTCTGTGACTTCACACACCTCCATTCTGTGACTTCACACACCTCCATTTTAACCTCACACACTTCCATTCTTTGACTTCACACACCTCCGTTCTGTGACTTCACACACCACCATTGTTTGACTTCCCACACCTCCATTTTTGGACTTCACACACCTCCATTCCATGACTTCACTCATCTCCATTTTATGAGTTCGCACACCTCCATTTTGACTTCACAAACCTCCATTCTATGAATTCACACACCTCCATTCTACTTCAGAAACATCCATTCTATGACTTCATACACCTCCATTCTATGACTTCACAAACCTCCATTCTTTGACTTCACACACCTTCATTCTGAGTTCACACACCTCAGTTCTGTGTCTTCACACACCTCAATTCTGGCTTCACACACCTTCATTCTATGACTTCACATAATTCCATTCTATGACTTCACACACCTCCATTCTTTGACTTCACACACCTCCATTGTGAGTTCACACACCTCCATTCTGTGACTTCACACACCTCCATTCTGACTTCACACATCTCCATTCTATGATTTCACACACCTCCATTCTGTGCCTTCAAACACCTCCATTCTATGACTTAACACACCTTCATTCTGAGTTCGCACACCTCACTTCTGTGACTTCACACACCTCAATTCTGGCTTCACACACCTTCATTCTATGACTTCACACACTTCCATTCTATGACTTCACACACCTCCATTCTTTGACTTCACACACCTCCATCGTGAGTTCACACACCTCCATTCTGTGACTTCACACACCTCGATTCTATGCCTTCAAACACCTCCATTCTATGACTTAACACACCTTCATTCTTACTTCACAAACATCAATTCTATGACTTCATACACCTCCATTCTATGACTTCACACACCTCCATTCTATGACTTCCCACACCTCCATCTGTGACTTCACACACCTCAATTCTGTGACTTCACACACCTCCGTTATGACTTCACACACCTCCATTCTATGACTTCACACACCTCCATTCTATGACTTCACACCTCCATTCTGTGACTTCACACACCTCCATTGTGACTTCACACCTCCATTCTATGAGTTCACACACCTCCATTCTGACTTCACACACCTCCATTCTATGACTTCACACACCTCCATTCTGACTTCACACACCTACATTCATGACTTCACACAACTCCATTCTGACTTCACACACCTCCATTCTGTGACTTCACACACCTCCATTTTGACTTCACACACTTCCATTCTTTGACTTCACACACCTCCATTCTGTGACTTCACACACCACCATTGTTTGATCTGCACACCTCCATTTTTGGACTTCACACACCTCCTTTCCATGACTTCACTCATCTCCATTTTATGAGTTCGCACACCTCCATTTTGACTTCACACACCTCCATTCTATGACTTCACACACCTCCATTCTACTTCAGAAACATCGATTCTATGACTTCATACACCTCCATTCTATGACTTCACAAACCCCCATTTTTGACTTCACACACCTTCATTCGGAGTTCACACACCTCAATTCTGTGTCTTCACACACCTCAATTCTGGCTTCACACACCTTCATTCTATGACTTCACACACTTCCATTCTATGACTTCCCACACCTCCATACTTTGACTTCACACACTTCCATTGTGAGTTCACACACCTCCATTCTGTGACTTCACACAACTCCATTCTATGACTTCCCACACCTCCATTCTGGGCCTTAACACACCTCCATTCTGAGTTCACACACCTCCGTTCTGTGACTTAACACACCTTCATTCTGTGACTTCACACACCTTCATTGTAAGACTTCGCACACCTCCATTCTATGACTTCACACACCGCCATTCTATAACTTCACACACCTCCCTTCTTTGACTTCGCACACCTCCATTCTTTCACTTCACACACCTCCATTTTGAGTTCACACACCTACATTCTGTGACTTCACACACCTCCATTTGTGACTTTACACACCACCATTTTGACTTCACAAACCTCCATTCTGTGACTTCACAAACCTCCATTCTGTGACTTCACACACCTCCATTCTGTGACTTCACATACCTCCATTGTTTGACTTCACACACCTCCATTCTTTGATTATACACACCTCCATTCCATGACTTCACACACCTCCACTCTATCAGTTCACTCACATCCATTCTATGAGTTTACATACCACCATTTTGATTGCACACACCTCCATTCTATGACTTCACACCCCTACATTCTTACTTCAGAAACATCCATTCTATGACTTTACAGACCTCCATTCTATGAGTTCACAAACGTCCATTCTATGACTTCACACACCTCAATTCTATGACTTCACACACCTCCATTCTATGACTTCACACACCTCCATTCTGTGACTTCACACACCTCCATTCTAAGACTTCACACACCTCCATTCTGTGACTTCACACACCTCAATTCTGGCGTCACACACCTTCATTCTATGACTTCACACACTTCATTCTATGACTTCACACACCTCCATTGTTTGACTTCACACACCTCCATTTTTGGACTTCACACACCTCAATTCCATGACTTCACTCATCTCCATTTTATGAGTTCGCACACCTCCATTTTGACTTCACAAACCTCCATTCTATGACTTCACACACCTCCATTCTACTTCAGAAACATCCATTCTATGACTTCATACACCTCCATTCTATGACTTCACAAACCTCCATTCTTTGACTTCACACACCTTCATTCTGAGTTCACACACCTCAGTTCTGTGTCTTCACACATCTCAATTCTGGCTTCACACACCTTCATTCTATGACTTCACATAATTCCATTCTATGACTTCACACACCTCCATTCTTTGACTTCACACACCTCCATTGTGAGTTCACACACCTCCATTCTGTGGCTTCACACCCCTCCATTCTGTGACTTCACACACCTCCATTCTGTGACTTCACACACCTCAATTCTGGCGTCACACACCTTCATTCTATGACTTCACACACTTCATTCTATGACTTCACACACCTCCATTCTTTGACTTCACACACCTCCATTGTGAGTTCACACACCTCCATTCTATAACTTCACACACCTCCATTCTATGACTTCAAACACCTCCATCTGTGACTTCACACACCTCAATTCTGTGACTTCACACACCTCCATTATGACTTCACATACCTCCATTCTATGACTTCACACACCTCCATTCTATGATTCACACCTCCATTCTGTGACTTCACATTCCTCCATTCTGAGTTCACACACCTCCATTCTGTGGATTCACACTCCTCAAATCTGACTTCACACAGCTCCATTCTATGATTTCACAAACCTCCATACTGTGACTTCACACACCTCCATTCTATGACTTCACACATCTCCATTGTGACTTCACATCTCCATTCCATGAGTTCACACACCTCCATTCTGACTTCACACACCTACATTCTATGACTTCACACAACTCAATTCTGACTTCACACACCGCCATTCTGTGACTTCACACACCTCCATTCCATGACTTCACACACCTCCTTTCGATGACTTCACACACCTCCATTCTGTGACTTCACACACCTCCATTCTGTGACTTCACACACCTCCATTTTAACCTCACACACTTCCATTCTTTGACTTCACACACCTCCGTTCTGTGACTTCACACACCACCATTGTTTGACTTCCCACACCTCCATTTTGGGACTTCACACACCTCCATTCCATGACTTCACTCATCTCCATTTTATGAGTTCGCACACCTCCATTTTGACTTCACAAACCTCCATTCTATGACTTCACACACCTCCATTCTACTTCAGAAACATCCATTCTATGACTTCATAAACCTCCATTCTATGACTTCACAAACCTCCATTCTTTGACTTCACACACCTTCATTCTGAGTTCACACACCTCAGTTCTGTGTCTTCACACACCTCAATTCTGGCTTCACACACCTTCATTCTATGACTTCACATAATTCCATTCTATGACTTCACACACCTCCATTCTTTGACTTCACACACCTCCATTGTGAGTTCACACACCTCCATTCTGTGACTTCACACCCCTCCATTCTGTGACTTCACACACCTCCATTCTGTGACTTCACACACCTCCATTCTATGACTTCACACAACTCGATTCTATGAATTCACACATCTCCATTCTGTGACTTCACAAAACTCCATTCTATGACTTCCCACACCTCCATTCTGGTACTTCACACACCTCCATTCTGAGTTCACACACCTCCGTTCAGTGACATAACACACCTTCATTCTGTGAATTCACACACCTTCATTCTATGACTTCACACACCTCCATTCTTTCACTTCACACACCTCCATTTTGAGTTCACACACCTACATTCTGTGACTTCACACACCTCCATTTGTGACTTTACACACCACCATTTTGACTTCACAAACCTCCATTCTGTGACTTCACAAACCTCCATTCTGTGACTTCACACACCTCCATTTTGACTTCACACACTTCCATTCTTTGACTTCAAACACCTCCATTCTGTGACTTCACACACCTCCATGGTTTGACTTCACACACCTTCATTCTTTGACTTCACACACCTCCATTCCATGACTTCACACACCTCCACTCTATCAGTTCAGACACATCCATTCTATGAGTTCACATACCACCATTTTGATTGCACACACCCATTCTATGACTTCACACCCCTACATTCTTACTTCAAAAACATCCATTCTATGACTTTACAGACCTCCATTCTATGAGATCACAAACGTCCATTCTATGACTTCACACACCTCCATTCTATGACTTCACACACCTCCATTCTATGACTTCACACACCTCCATTCTGTGACTTCACACACCTCCATTCTGTGACTTCACACATCTCCATTCTATGAGTTCACACACCTGCATTGTGACTTCACACACCTCCATTCTATGACTTCACACACCTCTATTCTGGCTTCACACACCTCCATTCTGACTTCACAAACATCAATTCTGTGACTTCACACACCTCCATTCTTTGACTTCACACACCTCCATTGTGAGTTCACACACCTCCATTCTGGCTTCACAAACATCAATTCTGTGACTTCACACACCTCCATTCTATGACTTCACACACCTCCATTCTATGACTTCACACACATCCATTCTCTCTTCACAAACCTCCATTCTGACTTCACACACCTCCATTCTGACCTCACAAACATCAATTCTGTGACTTCACACACCTCCATTCTATGACTTCACACACCTCCATTCTATGACTTCACACACCTCCATTCTATGACTTCACACACTTCCATTCTTTGACTTCACACACCACCATTCTTTGACTTCACACAACTCCATTGTGAGTCCACACACCTCCATTCTATGACTTCACACACCTACATTCTGACTTCACACAGCTCCATTCCATGACTTCACACACCTCCATTCCTTGCCTCACACACCTCCATTCTATGACTTAACACACCTTCATTCTTACTTCACAAACATCCATTCTATGACTTCACGCACCTCCATTCTATGACTTCACACACCTCCAATCCATGACTTCACACACCTCCATTCTGAGTTCACACACCTCCATTCTGTGACTTCACAAACCTCCAATCTGACTTCACACAGCTCCATTCTATGACTTCATCCACCTCCATTCTGTGACTTCACACACCTCCATTCTATGACTTCACACACCCCATTTGTGACTTCACACACCTCCATTCTATGAGTTCACACACCTCCATTCTGACTTCACACACCTCCATTCTATGACTTCACACACCTCCATTCTGACTTCACACACCTCCATTCTATGACTTCACACAACTGCATTCTGACTTCACACACCTCCATTCTGTGACTTCACGCACCTCCATTCCATGACTTCGCACACCTCCATTCGAAGACTTCACACACCTCCATTCTTAGACTTCACACACCTCAATTCTATGAGTTCACAAACCTCCATTTGTGACTCTACACACCACATTTTTGACTTCACAAACCTCCATTCTGTGATTTCACACACCTCCATTCTGTGACTTCACACACCTTTATTGTTTGACTACACACACCTCCATTCTTTGACTTCACACACCTCCATTCCATGACTTCACACACCTCTATTTTGACTTCACACACCTCCATTCTATGACTTCACACACCTTCATTCTTACTTCAGAAACATCCATTCTATGACTTCACGCACCTCCATTCTATGACTTCACACACCTCCATTCTGTTACTTCACACACTTCCATTCTGAGTTCACACACCTCCATTCTGTGACTTCACACACCTCCATTCCGTGACTTCACACACCTCCATTCTGTGACTTCACACACCTCCATTCTATGACTTCACACACCTCAATTCTATGACTTCACACACCTCAATTCTGTGACTTCACACACCTCCATTCTGTGACTGCAAACACCTCCGTTCTATGATTTCACACACCTCCATTGTGACTTCACACACCTCCATTCTATGAGTTCACACACCTCCATTTTGACTTCACAAACCTCATTCTATGACTTCACAGACTTCGAATCTGTGACTTCACTCACCTCCATTCTATGACTTCACACTTCTCCATTCTATGACTTCCCACACCTCCTTTTTATGACTTCACCCACCCCCATTCTCTGACTTCACACCTCCATTTTGACTTCACACACCTCCATTCTATGTCTTCACACACCTCCATTGTGACTTCACACACGTCCATTCTATGAGTTCACACACCTCCATTATGACTTCACACACTTCCATTCTATGACTTCACACTCCTCCATTCTGACTTCACACAGCTCCATTCTGTGACTTCACACACCTCCATTCTATGACTTCAAACACCTCCATTCTATGATTTCATATACCTCATTTCTGAGTTGACACACCTCCATTCTTTGACTTCACATACCTCCAATCTGACTTCATACACCTCAATTCTATGACTTCACACACATCCATTCTGTGACTTCAAAAACCACCATTCTATGAATTCACACATCTCCATTGTGACTTCACACACCTCCATTCTATGAGTTCACACAGCTCCATTCTGACTTCACACACCTCCATTCTATGACTTCGTACACCTCTATTCTGACTTCACTCCCCTCCATTCTGTGACTTCACATACCTCCATTCTTTGACTTCACACCCCTCCATTCTGTGCCTTCACACACCTCCACTCTGTGACTTTACACACCTCCATTCTGTGACTTCACACACCTCCTTTCTGTGACTTCACACACCTCCAATCTATGACTTCACACACCTCCATTCTAAGACTTCACAAACATCAATTCTATGACTTCACACACTTCCATTGTTTGACATCATACACCTCCATTCTTTGACATCACACACCTCCGTTCCATGAATTCACACACCTCCATTCTATGCGTTCACATACCTCCATTCTATAAGTTCACACACCTTCATTCTTACTTCAGCAACATCCATTCTATGACTTCAGACACCTCCATTCTATGACTTCACACACCTTCATTCTTACTTCAGCAACATCCATTCTATGACTTCACACACCTCCATTCTATGACTTCACACACTTCCATTCTATGATTTCACACACCTCCATTCTGTGACTTCACACACCTCCACTCTGAGTTCACACACCTCCATTCTGTGTATTCACACACCTCCATTCTGTGACTTCACACACCTCCTTCTATGACTTCACACACCTCCATTCTGTGATTTCACACACCTCAAATCTGAATTCACACACCTCCATACTGTGACTTCACACACCTCCATTCTGTGACTTCACACACCTCCATTCTATGACTTCACACACCTCCTTTCTATGCCTTCACACACCTCCTTTCTGTGACAGCACACACCTCCATTCTATGACATCACACACCTCCATTCTGTGAATTCACACAACTCCATTCTATGATTTCACACACCTCCATTCTATGACTTCAGAAACCTCCATTGTTACTTCACACACCTCCATTCTATGAGTTCAAACACCTTCATTGTGACTTCACACACCTCCATTATCTGACTTCACACACCTCCATTCTGACTTCACACACCTCCATTCTGACTTCACACACCTCAATTCTGTGACTTCACACACCTCCATTCTATGATTTCACACACCTCCATTCTATGACTTCACAGACCTCCATTCTATGACTTCACACACCTCCTTTCTGAGTTCACACACATCCATTCTGTGACTTCACACACCTCCATTGTGACTTCATACACCTCCATTCTATGAGTTCACACACCTCCATTCTGACTTCACACACATCCATTCTATGACTTCACACAGCTCCATTCTGACTTCACACACCTCCATTCTATGACTTCGCCCACCTCTATTTTGACTTCACACACCTGCATTCTGTGACTTCACACACTTCCACTCTATGACTTCACAAACCTCCATTCTGTGACTTCACACACCTCCACTCTGTGACTTTACACACCTCCATTCTGTGACTTCACACACCTCCATTCTGTGATTTCACACACAATCCATTCTATGACTTCACACACCTCCATTGTGACTTCACACTACTCCATTCTGTGTCTTCACACTCCTCCTTTCTTTGACTTCACACGCTTCCAATCTATGACTTCACAGACCTCCATTCTATGACTTCACCGACCTCCATTCTATGACCTCCCCTCACCTTCAATCTATGACTTCACACACCTCCATTCTATGACTTCACACACCTCCATTCTGACTTCACACACCTCCATTCTATGACTTCACACAACTGCATTCTGACTTCACACACCTCCATTCTGTGACTTCACGCACCTCCATTCCATGACTTCGCACACCTCCATTCGAAGACTTCACACACCTCCATTCTTAGACTTCACACACCTCAATTCTATGAGTTCACAAACCTCCATTTGTGACTCTACACACCACATTTTTGACTTCACAAACCTCCATTCTGTGATTTCACACACCTCCATTCTGTGACTTCACACACCTTTATTGTTTGACTACACACACCTCCATTCTTTGACTTCACACACCTCCATTCCATGACTTCACACACCTCTATTTTGACTTCACACACCTCCATTCTATGACTTCACACACCTTCATTCTTACTTCAGAAACATCCATTCTATGACTTCACGCACCTCCATTCTATGACTTCACACACCTGCATTCTGTTACTTCACACACTTCCATTCTGAGTTCACACACCTCCATTCTGTGACTTCACACACCTCCATTCCGTGACTTCACACACCTCCATTCTGTGACTTCACACACCTCCATTCTATGACTTCACACACCTCAATTCTATGACTTCACACACCTCAATTCTGTGACTTCACACACCTCCATTCTATGACTTCACACACCTCCATTCTCTGACTTCACACACCTCCATTCTATGACTTCACACACCTCCATTCTGTGACTGCAAACACCTCCGTTCTATGATTTCACACACCTCCATTGTGACTTCACACACCTCCATTCTATGAGTTCACACACCTCCATTTTGACTTCACAAACCTCATTCTATGACTTCACAGACTTCGAATCTGTGACTTCACTCACCTCCATTCTATGACTTCACACTTCTCCATTCTATGACTTCCCACACCTCCTTTTTATGACTTCACCCACCCCCATTCTCTGACTTCACACCTCCATTTTGACTTCACACACCTCCATTCTATGTCTTCACACACCTCCATTGTGACTTCACACACGTCCATTCTATGAGTTCACACACCTCCATTATGACTTCACACACTTCCATTCTATGACTTCACACTCCTCCATTCTGACTTCACACAGCTCCATTCTGTGACTTCACACACCTCCATTCTATGACTTCAAACACCTCCATTCTATGATTTCATATACCTCATTTCTGAGTTGACACACCTCCATTCTTTGACTTCACATACCTCCAATCTGACTTCATACACCTCAATTCTATGACTTCACACACATCCATTCTGTGACTTCAAAAACCACCATTCTATGAATTCACACATCTCCATTGTGACTTCACACACCTCCATTCTATGAGTTCACACAGCTCCATTCTGACTTCACACACCTCCATTCTATGACTTCGTACACCTCTATTCTGACTTCACTCCCCTCCATTCTGTGACTTCACATACCTCCATTCTTTGACTTCACACCCCTCCATTCTGTGCCTTCACACACCTCCACTCTGTGACTTTACACACCTCCATTCTGTGACTTCACACACCTCCTTTCTGTGACTTCACACACCTCCAATCTATGACTTCACACACCTCCATTCTAAGACTTCACAAACATCAATTCTATGACTTCACACACTTCCATTGTTTGACATCATACACCTCCATTCTTTGACATCACACACCTCCGTTCCATGAATTCACACACCTCCATTCTATGCGTTCACATACCTCCATTCTATAAGTTCACACACCTTCATTCTTACTTCAGCAACATCCATTCTATGACTTCAGACACCTCCATTCTATGACTTCACACACCTTCATTCTTACTTCAGCAACATCCATTCTATGACTTCACACACCTCCATTCTATGACTTCACACACTTCCATTCTATGATTTCACACACCTCCATTCTGTGACTTCACACACCTCCACTCTGAGTTCACACACCTCCATTCTGTGTATTCACACACCTCCATTCTGTGACTTCACACACCTCCTTCTATGACTTCACACACCTCCATTCTGTGATTTCACACACCTCAAATCTGAATTCACACACCTCCATACTGTGACTTCACACACCTCCATTCTGTGACTTCACACACCTCCATTCTATGACTTCACACACCTCCTTTCTATGCCTTCACACACCTCCTTTCTGTGACAGCACACACCTCCATTCTATGACATCACACACCTCCATTCTGTGAATTCACACAACTCCATTCTATGATTTCACACACCTCCATTCTATGACTTCAGAAACCTCCATTGTTACTTCACACACCTCCATTCTATGAGTTCAAACACCTTCATTGTGACTTCACACACCTCCATTATCTGACTTCACACACCTCCATTCTGACTTCACACACCTCCATTCTGACTTCACACACCTCAATTCTGTGACTTCACACACCTCCATTCTATGATTTCACACACCTCCATTCTATGACTTCACAGACCTCCATTCTATGACTTCACACACCTCCTTTCTGAGTTCACACACATCCATTCTGTGACTTCACACACCTCCATTGTGACTTCATACACCTCCATTCTATGAGTTCACACACCTCCATTCTGACTTCACACACATCCATTCTATGACTTCACACAGCTCCATTCTGACTTCACACACCTCCATTCTATGACTTCGCCCACCTCTATTTTGACTTCACACACCTGCATTCTGTGACTTCACACACTTCCACTCTATGACTTCACAAACCTCCATTCTGTGACTTCACACACCTCCACTCTGTGACTTTACACACCTCCATTCTGTGACTTCACACACCTCCATTCTGTGATTTCACACACAATCCATTCTATGACTTCACACACCTCCATTGTGACTTCACACTACTCCATTCTGTGTCTTCACACTCCTCCTTTCTTTGACTTCACACGCTTCCAATCTATGACTTCACAGACCTCCATTCTATGACTTCACCGACCTCCATTCTATGACCTCCCCTCACCTTCAATCTATGACTTCACACACCTCCATTCTATGACTTCACGTGCTTCCAATCTATGACTTTACACACCTCCATTCTATAACTTCACACACCTCCATTCTATGTCTTCACACACCTGCATTCTGACTTCACACACCTCCATTCTCTGATTTCACACACCTACATTCAATGACTTCACACACCTCAATTCTGTAACTTCACATGCTTCCAATATTTGACTTCAGAAACCTCCATTCCATGACTTCATACACCTCCATTCTATGACTTCACACACATCCATTCTTTGACTTAACACACCTCCATTGTGGCTTCACACACCTCCATTCTGTGACTTCACACACCTGCATTTGTGATTTCACACACCACAATTTTGACTTCACACACGTCCATTCTTTGACTTCACACACCTCCATTCTCTGACTTCACACACCTCCATTTTGACTTCACGCACTTCCATTCTGTGACTTCACACACCTCCATTCTGTGACTTCACACACCTGCATTGTTTGACTTCACACACCTACATTTCGACTTCACATACCTCCGTTCTATGACTTCACACACCTTCATTCTTACTTCAGATATATCCATTCTATGACTTCACAAACCTCCCTTCTCTGAATGCACACACCTCCATTCTGGGTTCACACACCTCCATTCTATGACTTCACACACCTCCATTCTATGACTTCACACACCTCCATTCTATGACTTCACACACCTTCATCTGTGACATCACGCACCTCCATTCTATGACTTTACACTCCTCCATTCTATGAGTTCACACACCTCCATTCTGTGACTTCACACACCTCCATTCTATGACTTCACACACCTCCATTCTATGACTTCACACACCTCCATTCTGTGACTTCACACACCTCCATTCTGAGTTCACACACCTCCATTCTGTGACTTCACACACCCCAATTCCGTGACTTCACACACCTCCATTCTGTGACTTCACACACCTCCATTCTATGACTTCACACACCTCCATTCTATGACTTCACACACCTCCATTCTGTGACTTCACACACCTCCATTCTGTGACTTCACACACCTACATTCTGTGACTTCACACACCTATATTCTGACTTCACACACCTCCATTCTATGACTTCACACACCTCCATTCTGTGACTTCAAACACCTCCATTCTATGACTTCACACACCTCCATTATGGCTTCACACACCTCGATTCTATGAGTTCACACACCTCCATTCTGACTTCACAAACCACCATTCTATGACTTCACAGACTTCGAATCTATGACTTCACTCACTTCCACTCTATGACTTCACACTTCTTCATTCTCTGACTTCCCACACCTCCTTTCTATGACTTCACTCACACCCATTCTATGATTTCACACCTCCATTCTGACTTCACACACCTCCATTCTTTGACTACACACACCTCCATTCTATGAGTTCACACACTTCCATTTTGACTTCACACACCTCCATTCTATGACTTCACACACCTTCATTCCTACTTCAGAAACATCCATTCTATGACTGCACACACCTCCATTCGATGACTTCACACACCTCCATTCTATGACTTCACACACCTCCATTCTGTGACTTCAAACACCTCCATTCTATGTCTTCTCACACCTTCATTGTGACTTCATACACGTCCATTCTCTGAGTTCACACACCTCCATTCCTACTTCACACACTTCCATTCTATGACTTCACACTCCTCCATTCTGACTTCACACAGCTCTATTCTGTGAATTCACAAAATTCCATTCTATGATTTCACACACCTCCATACTGTGACTACACACACCTCCATCTATGACTTCAAACAGCTCCATTCTGAGTTCACACACCTCCATTCTGTGACTTCACATACCTCCATTCTTTGACTTCACACCCCTCCATTCTGTGCCTTCACACACCTCCACTCTGTGACTTTACACACCTCCATCTGTGACTTCACACACCTCCCTCCTGTGTCTTCTCACACCTCCATTCTATGACTTCACACACCTCCATTCTAAGACTTGACAAACCTCCATTCTATGTCTTCACACACTTCCATTGTTTGACATCATACACCTCCATTCTTTGACTTCACACACATCCATTCCATGAATTCACACACCTCCATTCTATGAGTTCACACACCTCCATTCTATGAGTTCACACACCTTCATTCTTACTTCAGCGACATCCATTCTATGACTTCAGACACCTCCATTCTATGACTTCACACACCTTCATTCTTACTTCAGCGACATCCATTCTATGACTTCACACACCTCCATTCTATGACTTCACAAACCTCCATTCTGCGACTTCACACACCTCCAATCTGAGTTCACAACTCCATACTGTGACTTCACACTCCTCCATTCTGTGACTTCACACACCTCCATTCTATGACATCACAAACCTCCATTCTGTGACTTCACACACCTCCATTCTATGACATCACAAACCTCCATTCTGTGACTTCACACACCTCCATTCTATGACTTCACACACCTCCATTCTATGACTTCAGAAACCTACATTGTTACTTCACACACCTCCATTCTATGAGTTCACACACCTGCATTGTGACTTCACACACCTCCATTATCTGACTTCACACACCTCCATTCTGACTTCGCACACCTCCATTCTGTCTTCACACACCTCAATTCTGTGACTTCACACACCTCCATTCTATGATTTCACACACCTCCATTCTATGACTTCACAGACCTTCATTCTATGACTTCACACACCTCCTTTCTGAGTTCACAGACATCCATTCTGTGACTTTACACAAATCCATTGTGACTTCACACACCTCTATTCTATCAGTTCACACACCTCCATTCTGACTTCACACACATCCATTCTATGACTTCACACAGCTCCATTCTGACTTCACACACCTCCATTCTATGACTTCGCACACCTCTATTCTGACTTCACACACCTGCATTCTGTGACTTCACACACCTCCATTCTATGACTTCACTCACCTCCATTGTGAGTTCACACACCTCCATTTTGTGACTTCACACACCTCCATTCTGTGACTTAACACATCCCCATTCTATAATTTCACACACCTCCATTCTGTGACTTCACACACCTCCATTCTGAGTTCAAACACCTCCATTCTGTGACTTCACACACCTCCATTATATGGCTTCACACACCTCCATTTTGTGACTTCACACACCTCCATTCTATGACTTCACACACCTCCATTCTATGACTTCACACACCTACATTGTGACTTCACACATCTAGGTTCTATCAGTTCACACACCTCCATTCTGACTTCACACACCTCAATTCTGTGACTTCACACACCTCCATTCTATGACTTCACATACCTCATTTCTGAGTTGACACACATCCATTTTGTGACTTCACTTACCTCTAATCTGACTTCACACACCTCCATTCTATGACCTCACACACCTCCATTCTGTGACTTCAAAAACCACCATTCTATGACTTCACACATCTCCATTGTGACTTCACACACCTCCATTCTATGAGTTCACACAGCTCCATTCTGACTTCACACACCTCCATTCTATGACTTCGCACACCTCTATTCTGACTACACTCATCTCCATTCTGTGACTTCACATTCCTCCATTCTTTGACTTCACACCCCTCCATTCTGAGCCTTCACATACCTCCACTCTGTGACTTTACACACCTCCATTCTGTGACTTCACACACCTCCCTTCTGTGACTTCACACACCTCCATTCTGAGCCTTCACACACCTCCACTCTGTGACTTTACACACCTCCATTCTGTGACTTCACACACCTCCTTTCTGTGACTTCACACACCTCCATTCTATGACTTCACACACCTCCATTCTAAGACTTCACACACCTCCGTTCCATGAATTCACTCACCTCCATTCTATGAGTTCATACACCTCCATTCTAAGAGTTCACACACCTTCATTCTTACTTCAGCAACATCCATTCTATGACTTCAGACACCTCCATTATATGACTTCACACACCTTCAATCTTACTTCAGCAATATCCATTCTATGTCTTCATACACCTCCATTCTATGACTTCACAAACCTCCATTCTGTGACTTCACACACCTCCATTCTGGGTTCACACACCTCCATTCTGTGACTTCACACACCTCCACTCTGACTTCACACACCTCCATTCTATGACTTCACACACTTCCATTCTATGACTTCATACACCTCCATTCTGTGACTTCACACAACTCCTCTCTGAGTTCACACACCTCCATTCTATGACTTCACACACCTCGTTTCTGAGTTGAAACACCTCCCTTCTGTGATTTCACACACCTCCAATCTGAGTTCACACACCTTCATTCTATGAATTCACACACCTCCATTCTTTGACATCAAAAACCACCATTCTATGACTTCACACACCTCCATTTTGACTTCTCACACCTCCATTCTACGAGTTCACACACTTCCATTCTGCCTTCACCCACCTCCATTCTGTGACTTCACTCAGCTCCATTCTGACTTCACACACCTCCATTAGTGAATTCACACACCATAATTTTGACTTCAAACACGTCCATTCTGTGACTTCACACACCTCCATTCTGTGACTTCACACACCTCCATTTTGACTTCACACACCTCCAGTCTGTGACTTCACACACCTCCATTCTGTGACTTCACACACCTCCATTGTTTGACTTCACACACCTCGATTCTTGGACTTCACACAACTCCATTCCATGACTTCACACACCTCCATTCCTTGAGTTCACAAACCTCCATTTTGACTTCGCACACCTCCATTCTATGATTTCACACACCTTCATTCCTACTTCAGAAACATCCATTCCATGACTGCACACACCTCCATTCTATGACTTCACACACCTCCATTCTGAATTCACACAGCTCCATTCTATGACGTCACACACCTCCATTCTGTGACTTCACACACTTCCATTCCATGACTTCACACACCTTCATTCTTACTTCAAAACATCCATTCTATGACTTCACACACCTCCATTCTATGACTTCACACACCTCCATTCTGTGAGTTCACACACCTCCATTCTATTTCTTCACACACCTCCATTATGACTTCACACACCTCCATTCTATGAGTTCACAAACCTCCATTCTAACTTTACACACCTCCATTCTATGACTTCACACTCCGCCATTCTGACTTCACACTCCTCCATTCTGTGAATTCACAAAACTCCATTCTATGATTTCACACAACTCCATACTATGACTTCACACACCTCCATCTATGACTTCACACACCTCCAATCTGAGTTCACACACCTCCATTCTGTGACTTCACACACCTCCATTCTGACTTCACACACAAATGTATGACTTCTCACACCTCCATTCTGTGACGTCACACATTTCCATTGTGACATCACACACCTCCATTCTATGAGTTCACATACCTCCATTCTATGACTTCACACACCTCCATTCTGACTTCATACACCTCTATTCTATGACTTCACACCTCGATTCTGACTTCAGATACCTCCATTCTGTGACTTCACACACCTCCATTCTATGACTTCACACATCTCCATTCTATGACTTCACACACCTTCATTGTTACTTCAGAAACATCCATTCTATGACCTCACACAACTCCATTCTATGACTTCACAAGCCTCCATTCTGTGACTTCACACACCTCCATTCTGAGTTCACACAACTCCATTCGGTGACTTCACACACTTCCATTCTTACTTCACAAACCTCCATTCTATGACTTCACACACTTCAATTCTATGACTTCACACACGTCCACTCTGTGACTTTACACACCTCCATTCTGTGACTTCACACACCTCCCTTCTGTGACTTCACACACCTCCATTCTATGACTTCACACACCTCCATTCTAAGATTTCACACACCTCCATTCTATGACTTCACACACTTCCATTGTTTGACATCATACACCTCCATTCTTTGACTTCACACACCTCCGTTCCATGAATTCACACACCTCCATTCTATGAGTTCATACACCTCCATTCTATGAGTTCACACACCTTGATTCTTACTTCAGCAACATCCATTCTATGACTTCACACACCTCCATTCTATGACTTCACACACCTTCAATCTTACTTCAGCAACATCCATTCTATGATTCATACACCTCCATTCTATGACTTCACAAACCTCCATTCTGTGACTTCACACACCTCCATTCTGGCTTCACACACCTCCATTGTATGACTTCACTCACTTCCATTCTATGACTTCACACACCTCCATTCTGTGACTTCACACACCTCCTCTCTGAGTTCACACACCTCCATTCTGTGACTTCACACACCTCCATTCCGTGACTTCACACACCTCCATTCTGTGACTTCACACACCTCCATTCTGTGATTTCACACACAATCCATTCTATGACTTCACAAACCTCCATTCTTTGATTTCACACACCTCCATGCTATGACTTCACACACCTCCATTGTGACTTCACACAACTCCATTCTGTGACTTCACACACCTCCTTTCTGTGACTTCACACACCTCCATACTATGACTTCCCCACACCTTCAATCTATGACTTCACACATCCATTCTTTGACTTCACACGCTTCCAATCTATGACTTCACACACCTCCATTTTATGACTACACACACCTCCCTTCTATGACTTCACACACCTGCATTCTGACTTCACACACCTCCATTCTGTGAGTTCACAAACCTCCATTCTATGACTTCACACACCTCCATTCTGTGACTTCACACACCTCCATTCTGTAACTTCACACGCTTCCAATGTTTGACTTCACAAACCTCCTTTCCATGACTTCATACATTCCCATTCTATGACTTCACACACATCCATTCTTTGACTTCACACACCTCCATTGTGACTTCACACACCTCCATTCTGTGACTTCACACACCTGCATTTGTGATTTCACACACCACAATTTTGACTTCACACACGTCCATTCTTTGACTTCACACACCTCCATTCTCTGACTTCTCACACCTCCATTTTGACTTCACACACTTCCATTCTATGACTTCACACACTTCCATTGTTTGACTTCACACACCTCCATTCTATGAATTCACACACCTCCATTGTGACTTCACACAACTCTATTCTGTGACTTCACACACCTGCCTTCTGTGACTTCACACACCTCCATTCTGTGACTTCACATCTCCATTCTATGACTTCAAACCTCCATTCTATGACTTCACACACCAACATTTATGACGTCACACACCTCCAGTCTGTGACTTCACACACCTCCATTCTGACATCACACACCTACATTCTATGACTTCACACACTTCCATTCTATGACTTCACACACCTCCATTCTGTGACTTCACTCACCTCCATTGTGAGTTCACACACCTCCATTTTGTGACTTCACACACCTCCATTCTGTGACTTCACACACCTTGATTCTCTGACTTCACACACCTCCATTCTACGATTTCACACACCTCCATTCTGTGACTTCACACACCTCCATTATCTGATTTCACACACCTCCATTTTGACTTCACACACTTCCATTCTGTGACTTCACACACCTCCATTCTATGACTTCACACACCTCCCTTCTATGAATTCACACACCTCCATTCTGTGACTTCACACACCTCCATTGTGAGTTCACCCACTTCCATTCTGTGTCTTCACACACCTCCATTCTGTGACTTCACACACCTCCATTCTATGACTTCACACAAATCCCTTCTATGAATTCACACCCCTCCATTCTGTGACTTCACACACCTCCATTGTATGACTTCACACACCTCCATTCTGTGACTTCACACACCTCCATTCTATGATTTCACACACCTCCATTCTGTGACTTCACACACCTCCATTCTGAGTTCAAACACCTCCATTCTGTGACTTCACACACCTCCATTATATGACTTCACACACCTCCATTTTGTGACTTCACACACCTCCATTCTATGACTTCACACACCTCCATTCTATGACTTCACACACCTACATTGTGACTTCACACATCTACGTTCTATCAGTTCACACACCTGCATTGTTACTTCACACACCTCCATTCTCTCACTTCACACACCTCCATTCTGAATTCACACACCTCCATTCTGACTTCACACACCTCAATTCTGTGACTTCACACACCTGCATTCTATGAGTTCACATACCTCATTTCTGAGTTGACACACATCCATTTTGTGACTTCACATACCTCTAATCTGACTTCACACACCTCCATTCTATGACTTCACACACCTCCATTCTGTGACTTCAAAAACCACCATTCTATGACTTCACACATCTCCATTGTGACTTCACACACCTCCATTCTATGAGATAACACAGCTCCATTCTGACTTCACACACCTCCATTCTATGACTTCGCACACCTCTATTCTGACTTCACACATCTCCATTCTGTGACTTCACATTTCTCCATTCTTTGACTTCACACCCCTCCATTCTCTGCCTTCACACCTCCATTCTATGACTTCACACCTCCATTCTATTACTTCACACACCAACATTTATGACGTCACACACCTCCATTCTGTGACTTCACACACCTCCATTCTGACTTTACTCACCTCCATTGTATGACTTCAAACACCTCCACTGTGACTTCACAGAACCCCATTCTGTGACTTCACACACCTCCCTCTGTGAATTCACACACCTCCAATATATGACTTCACTCAATTCCAATCTATGACTTCATACACCTCCATTCTATGACTTCACACACCTGCATTCTGACTTCACACACCTCCATTCTATGACTTCACACACCTCCATTCTATGACTTCACACACCTCCATTCTGTAACTTCACACACTTCCAATGTTTGACTTCACACACCTCCATTCCATGACTTCATAAACCTCCATTCTATGACTTCAAACACATCCATTCTTTGACTTCACACACCTCCATTTTGACTTCACACACCTCCATTCTGTGACTTCACACACCTCCATTATCTGATTTCACACACCTCCATTTTGACTTCACACACTTCCATTCTGTGACTTCACACACCTCCATTCTATGACTTCACACACCTCCCTTCTATGAATTCACACACCTCCATTCTGTGACTTCACACACCTCCATTGTGAGTTCACCCACTTCCATTCTGTGTCTTCACACACCTCCATTCTGTGACTTCACACACCTCCATTCTATGACTTCACACAAATCCCTTCTATGAATTCACACCCCTCCATTCTGTGACTTCACACACCTCCATTGTATGACTTCACACACCTCCATTCTGTGACTTCACACACCTCCATTCTGTGACTTACACACCTCCATTCTATGACTTAACACACCTCCATTCTATGACTTCACACCCCTCCATTCTATGACTTCACACACCACCATTCTGTGACTTCACACACCTCCATTCTATGACTTCACACACCTCCATTCTGTCACTTCACCACCTCCATTCTATGACTTCACACACCTCCATTCTATGACTTTACACACCTGCATTGTGACTTCACACACCTCCATTCTATGACTTCACACATCTCCATTCTGACTTCACACACCTCCATTCTATGATTACACACACTTCGATTCTATGACTTCACACACCTCCATTCTATAACTTCACACACCTCGTTTCTGAGTTGACACACCTGCTTTCTGTGATTTCACACACCTCCAATCTGAGTTCACACACCTCCAGTCTATGACTTCACACACCTCCATTCTTTGACATCAAACACCACCGTTCTATGACTTCACACACCTCCATTTTGACTTCACACACCTCCATTCTACGAGTTCACACACTTCCATTCTGCCATCACCCACCTCCATTCTATGACTTCACTCAGCTGCCTTCTGACTTCACACACCTCCATTTGTGAATTCACACACCACCATTTTGACTTCACACACCTCCATTCTGTGACTTCACTCACCTCCATTCTGTGACTTCACACACCTCCATTCTGTGACTTCACACACCTCCATGGTTTGACTTCACACACCTCCATTCTTGGACTTCACACACCTCCATTCCATGACTTCACAAACCTTCATTCTATGAGTTCACACACCTCCATTCTTTGAGTTCACACACCTCCATTTTGACTTCACACACCTCCATTCTATGACTTCACACACCTTCATTCCTACTTCAGAAACATCCATTCTATGACTGCACACACCTCCATTCGATGACTTCCCACACCTCCATTCTGAATTCACACAGCCCCATTCTATGACGTCAGACACCTCCATTCTGTGACTTCACACACTTCCATTCTATGACTTCACACACCTTCATTCTTACTTCACAAACATCCATTGTATGACTTCACACACCTCCATTCTATGACTTCACACACCTCCATTCTGAGTTCACACACCTCAATTCTATGACTTCACACACCTCCATTCTGACTTCACACACCAATATATGACTTCACACACCTCCATTCTGTGACTTCACACACTTCCATTGTGACGACACACACCTCCATTCTATGAGTTCACACACCTCCATTCTATTACTTCACATACCTCCATTCTGAGTTCACACACCTCAATTCTATGACTTCACACACCTCCATTCTGACTTCACACACCAATATATGACTTCACACACCTCCATTCTGTGACTTCACACACTTCCATTGTGACGACACACACCTCCATTCTATGAGTTCACACACCTCCATTCTATTACTTCACATACCTCCATTCTGACTTCACACACCTCCATTCTATGACTTCACAGACCTCGAATCTGTGACTTCACTCATCTCCATTCTATGACTTCACACTCCTCCATTCTATGACTTCCCACACCTCCTTTCTATGAATTCACCCACCTCTATTCTATGACTTCACACCTCCATTCTGACTTCAGATACCTCCATTCGTTGACTTCACACACCTCCATTCTATGACTTCAAACACCTCCAATCTCTGAATTCACACACCTCCATTCTTACTTCACAAACCTCCATTCTATGACTTCACACACTTCCATTCTATGACTTCACACACCTCCATTCTATGACTTCACACTCCTCCATTCTATGACTTCACACACCTCCATTCTATGACTTCACACACCTCCATTCTATGACTTCAGAAACCTACATTGTTACTTCACACACCTCCATTCTATGAGTTCACACACCTGCATTGTGACTTCACACACCTCCATTATCTGACTTCACACACCTCCATTCTGTGACTTCACACACCTCCATTCTGTCTTCACACACATCAATTCTGTGACTTCACACACCTCCATTCTATGATTTCACAAACCTCCATTCTATGACTTCACTGACCTCCATTCTATGACTTCACACACCTCCTTTATGAGTTCACACACATCCATTCTGTGACTTCACACACCTCCATTGTGACTTCATACACCCCCATTTTATGAGTTCACACACCTCCATTCTGACTTCACACACATCCATTCTATGACTTCACACAGCTCCATTCTGACTTCAAACACCTCCATTCTATGACTTCGCACACCTCTATTCTGACTTCACACTCCTGCATTCTGTGACTTCACACACCTCCATTCTATGACTTCACAAACCTCCATTCTGTGACTTCACACACCTCCACTCTGTGACTTTACACACCTCCATTCTGTGACTTCACACACCTCTATTCTGTGATTTCACACACAATCCATTCTATGACTTCACAAACCTCCATTCTTTTATTTCACACACCTCCATCCTATGACTTCACACACCTCCATTGTGACTTCACACAGCTCCATTCTGTGACTTCACACACCTCCATTCTGTGACTTCACACACCTCCATACTATGACTTCCCCACACCTTCAATCTATGACTTCACACACCTCCATTCTATGACTTCACACGCTTCCAGTCTATGACTTCACACACCTCCATTCTATGACTTCACACACCTCCATTCTATGACTTCACACACCTGCATTCTGACTTCACACACCTCCATTCTCTGATTTCACACACCCCCATTCTATGACTTCACACACCTCCATTGTGACTTCACACACCTCCATTCTATGAGTTCATACACCTCCATTCTGGCTTCACAAACCTCCATTCTATGACTTCACAGACTTTGAATATGTAACTTCACTCACCTCCACTCTATGACTTCACACTTCTGCATTCTATTACTTCCCACACCTCCTTTCTATGACTTCACCCACCCCCATTCTATGACTTCACACCTCCATTCTGACTTCACACACCTCCATTCTGTGACTTCACACACCTCCATTGTATGAGTTCACACAACTCCATTTTGACTTCACACACCTCCATTATGTGACTTCACACACCTTAATTCTTACTTCAGAAACATCCATTCTATCATTTCACACACCTCCATTCTATGACTTCACACACTTCCATTCTATGACTTCACACCTCCATTCTGTGACTTCACACACCTCCATTCTCTGTCTTCACACACCTCCATTGTGACTTCACACACGTCCATTCTATGAGTTCACACACCTCCATTCTGACTTCACACACCTCCATTCTATGACTTCACACTCCTCCATTCTGACTTCACACAGCTCCACTCTGTGAATTCACAAAATTCCATTCTATGATTTCACACACCTCCACACTGTGACTTCACACACCTCCATCTATGACTTCAAACACCTCCATTCTGAGTTCACACACCTCCATTCTGTGACTTCACACACCTCCATTCTGACTTCACTCACCTCCAATATATGACTTCACACACCTCCATTCTGTGACTTCACACACTTCCATTGTGACGTCACACACCTCCATTCTATGAGTTCACACACATCCTTTCCAGGACTTCACACTCCTCAATTCTGACATCACACAGTACATTCTATGACTTCACAGACCTCGGATCTGTGACTTCACTCACCTCCATTCTATGACTTCACACTCCTCTATTCTATGACTTCCCAAAACTCCTTTCTAGGACTTCACCCACCTCTATTCTATGACTTCACACCTCCATTCTGACTTCGCACACCGCCATTCTGTGACTTCACACACGTCCATTCTATGACTTCACACACCTCCATTTTATGACTTCACACACCTTCATTCTTACTTCAGAAACATCCATTCTCTGACCTCACACACCTCCATTCTATGACTTCACAAACCTCCATTCTGTGACTTCCCACACCTCCATTCTGAGTTCACACATCTCCATTCTGTGACATCACACACCTCCCTCTGTGATTTCTCACACCTCCAATCTATGACTTCACACACTTCCAATCTATGACTTCACACACCTCCATTCTATGACTTCCCACACCTGGATTCTGACTTCACACACCTCCATTCTCTGACTTCACACACCTACATTCTATGACTTCACACACCTCCATTCTGTAACTTCACACACTTCCAATGTTTGACTTCACACACCTCCATTCCATGACTTCATACACCTCCATTCTATGACTTCAAACACATCCATTCTTTGACTTCACACACCTCCATTTTGACTTCACACACCTCCATTCTGTGACTTCACACACCTCCATTCTCTGACTTCACACACCTCCCTTCTATGAATTCACACACCTCCATTCTGTGACTGCACACACCTCCATTGTGAGTTCACCCACTTCAATTCTGTGTCTTCACACACCTCCATTCTGTGACTTCAGACACCTCCATCATGTGACTTCACACACCTCCATTCTATGACTTCAAACACATCCATTCTTTGACTTCACACACCTCCATTTTGACTTCACACACTTCCATTCTGTGACTTCACACACCTCCATTCTATGACTTCACACACCTCCCTTCTATGAATTCACACACCTCCATTCTGTGACTGCACACACCTCCATTGTGAGTTCACCCACTTCAATTCTGTGTCTTCACACACCTCCATTCTGTGACTTCACACACCTCCATCATGTGACTTCACACACCTCCATTCTATGACTTCACACAAATCCCTTCTGTGACTTCACACACCTCCATTCTGTGACTTCCACACCTCCATTCTATGACTTAACACACCTCCATTCTATGACTTCACACCGCTCCATTCTATGACTTCACACATCACCATTCTGTGACTTCTCACACCTCCATTCTGTCACTTCACCACCTCCATTCTATGACTTCACACACCTCCATTATATGACTTCACACACCTGCATTGTGACTTCACCCACCTCACTTCTATGAGTTCACACACCTGCATTGTGGCTTCACACACCTCCATTCTATGATTTCACACACCTCGATTCTATGACTTCACACACCTCCATTCTATAACTTCACACACCTCGTTTCTGAGTTGACACACTTGCTTTCTGTGATTTCACACACCTCCAATCTGAGTTCACACACCACCAGTCTATGACTTCACACACCTCCATTCTTTGACATCAAAAACCACAGTTCTATGTTTCACACACCTCCATTTTGACTTCACACACCTCCATTCTACGAGTTCACACACTTGCATTCTGCCTTCACCCACCTCCATTCTATGACTTCACTCAGCTGCCTTCTGACTTCACACACCTCCATTCTGTGACTTCACACACCTCCATTGCTTGACTTCACACACCTCCATTCTTGGACTTCACACACCTCCATTCCATGAGTTCACACACCTCCATTCTATGAGTTCACACACCTCCATTCTTTGAGTTCACACACCTCCATTGTGACTTCACACACCTCCATTCTATGACTTCACACACCTTCATTCCTACTTCAGAAACATCCATTCTATGACTGCACACACCTCCATTAGATGACGTCACACACCTCCATTCTGAATTCACACAGCTCCATTCTATGACTTCACACACCTCCATTCTGTGACTTCACACACTTCCATTCTATGACTTCACACACCTTCATTCTTACTTCACAAACATCCACTCTATGACTTCACACACCTCCATTCTATGACTTCACACACCTCAATTCTGTGACTTCACACACCTCCATTCTATGTCTTCAAACACCTCCATTGTGACTTCACACACCTCCATTCTATGAGTTCACACACCTCCATTCTAACTTCACACACCTCCATTCTATGACTTCACACTCCGCCATTCTGACTTCACACTCCTCCATTCTGTGAATTCACAAAACTCCATTCTATGATTTCACACACCTCCATACTATGACTTCACACACCTCCATCTATGACTTCACACACCTCCATTCTGAGTTCACACACCTCAATTCTGTGACTTCACACACCTCCATTCTGACTTAACACACCAATGTATGACTTCACACACCTCCATTCTGTGACTTCACACACTTCCATTGTGACGACACACACCTCCATTCTATGAGTTCACACACCTCCATTCTATGACTTCACATACCTCCATTCTGACTTCACACACCTCCATTCTATGACTTCACAGACCTCGAATCTGTGACTTCACTCAACTCCATTCTATGACTTCACACTGCTCCATTCTACGACTTCCCACACCTCCTTTCTATGACTTCACCCACCTCTATTCTATGACTTCACACCTCCATTCTGACTTCAGATACCTCCATTCGTTGACTTCACACACCTCCATTCTATGACTTCAAACACCTCCATTCTCTGAATTCACACACCTCCATTCTTACTTCACAAACCTCCATTCTATGACTTCACACACTTCCATTCTATGACTTCACACACCTCCATTCTATGACTTCACACACCTCCATTCTATGACTTCACACTCCTCCATTCTATGACTTCACACACCTCCAATCTATGACTTCACACACCTTCATTCTTACTTCAGAAACATCCATTCTATGACCTCACACACCTTCATTCTATGACTTCACAAACCTCCATTCTGTGACTTCCCACACCTCCATTCTGAGTTCACACATCTCCATTCTGTGACTTCACACACCTCCCTTCTGACTTCACACACCTCCCTTCTGTGACTTCACACACCTCCATTGTGAGTTCACCCACTTCCATTCTGTGAGTTCACACAGCTCCATTCTGTTACTTCACACACCTCCATTCTGTGACTTCACACATCTCCATTCTATGACTTCACACACCTCTATTCTATGAATTCACACACCTCCATTCTGTGACTTCACACACCTCCATTGTATGACTTCACACACCTCTATTCTGTGACTTCACACACCTCCAATCTATGACTTCACACACCTGCATTGTGACTTCACCCACCTCCATTCTATGAGTTCACACACTTGCATTATGACTTCACACACCTCCATTCTATGACTTCACACATCTCCATTCTGACTTCACACACCTCCATGCTGTGACTTCACACACCTCCATTCTACGACTTCACACACCTCCATTCTTTGACTTCACACACCTCCATTCTATGACTTCACACACCTCCACTGTGATTTCACAGAACTCCATTCTGTGACTTCACACACCTCCCTCTGTGATTTCACACACCTCCAATCTATGACTTCACACACTTCCAATCTATGACTTAACACACCTCCATTCTATGACTTCATACACCAGCATTCTGACTTCACACACCTCCATTCTCTGACTTCACACACCTCCATTCTATGACTTCACACACCTCCATTCTGTAACTTCACACACTTCCAATGTTTGACTTCACACACCTCCTTTACATGACTTCATACACCTCCATTCTATGACTTCAAACACATCCATTCTTTGACTTCACACACCTCCATTTTGACTTCACACACCTCCATTGTTACTTCACAAACCTCCATTCTATGACTTCACACACTTCCATTCTATGACTTCACACACCTCCATTCTATGACTTCACACTCCTCCATTCTATGACTTCACACACCTCCATTCTATGACTTAACACACCTCCATTCTATGACTTCACACCCCTCCATTCTATGACTTCACACAACACCATTCTGACTTCACACACCTCCATTCTATGACTTCTCACACCTCCATTCTGTCACTTCACCACCTCCATTCTATGACTTCACACACCTCCATTCTATGACTTCACACACCTCCATTGTTACTTCACAAACCTCCATTCTATGACTTCACACACTTCCATTCTATGACTTCACACACCTCCATTCTATGACTTCACACTCCTCCATTCTATGACTTCACACACCTCCATTCTATGACTTAACACACCTCCATTCTATGACTTCACACTCCTCCATTCTGACTTCACACAGCTCCATTCTGTGAATTCACAAAATTCCATTCTTTGATTTCACACACCTCCATACTGTGACTTCACACACCTCCATCTATGACTTTAATAACCTCCATTCCGAGTTCACACACCTCCATTCTGTGACTTCACACACCTTCATTCTGACTTCACACACCTCCAATATATGACTTCACACACTTCCATTCTGTGACTTCACACACTTCCATTGTGACGTCACACACCTCCATTCTATGAGTTCACACACATCCATTCTAGGACTTCACACTCCTCAATTCTGACATCACACAGCTCCATTCTATGACTTCACAGACCTCGAATCTGTGACTTCACTCACCTCCATTCTATGACTTCACACTCCTCTATTCTGTGACTTCCCACAACCCATTTCTATGACTTCACCCACCTCTATTCTATGACTTCACACCTCCAATCTGACTTCACACACCTCCATTCTGTGACTTCACACACCTCCATTCTATGACTTCACACACCTCCATTCTATGACTTCACACACCTTCATTCTTACTTCAGAAACATCCATTCTATGACCTCAAACACCTCCATTCTATGACTTCACAAATCTCCATTCTGTGACTTCCCACACCTCCATTCTGAGTTCACACATCTCCATTCTGTGACTTCACACACCTCCCTTCTGACTTCACACACCTACCTTCTGTGACTTCACACACCTCCATTGTGAGTTCACCCACTTCCATTCTGTGACTTCACACACCACCATTCTGTTACTTCACACACCTCCATTCTGTGACTTCACACACCTCCATTCTATGACTTCACAAACCTCCATTCTATGAATTCACACACCTCCATTCTGTGACTTCCCACACCTCCATTGTATGACTTCGCACACCTCTATTCTGTGACTTCACACACCTCCTTTCTGAGTTCACACAACTCCATTCTATGAATTCACACACCTGCATTGTGACTTCACCCACCTCCATTCTATTACTTCTCACATCTCCATTCTGACTTCACACACCTCCATGCTGTGACTTCACACACCTCCATTCTATGACTTCACACACCTCCATTCTTTGACATCACACACCTCCAATCTATGACTTCACACACCTCCACTCTGACTTCACAGAACTCCATTCTGTGACTTCACACACCTCCCTCTGTGACTTCCCACACCGCCAATCTATGACTTCACACACTTCCAATCTATGACTTCACACACCTCCATTCTATGACTTCACACACCTGCATTCTGACTTCACACACCTCCATTCTCTGACTTCACACACCTCAATTCTATGACGTCACACACCTCCATTCTGTAACTTCACACACTTCCAATGTTTGACTTCACACACCTCCATTCCATGACTTCATACACATCCATTCTATGACTTCAAACACATCCATTCTATGACTTCACACACCTCCCTTCTATGAAATCACACCCCTCCATTCTGTGACTTCACACACCTCCATTGTATGACTTCACACACCGCCATTCTGTGACTTCACACACCTCCATTCTCAGTTCACACACCTCCATTCTGTGACTTCACACACATCTATTCTGTGACTTCCACACCTCCATTCTATGACTTAACACACCTCCATTCTAAAACTTCACACCCCTCCTTTCTATGACTTCACACACCACCAATCTGTGACTTCACACACCTCCATTCTATGACTTCCCACACCTCCATTCTGTCACTTCACCACCTCCATTCTATGACTTCACACACCTCCATTCTATGACTTCACACACCTGCATTGTGACTTCACACACCTCCATTCTGTCTTCACACACCTCAATTCTGTGACTTCACACACCTCCATTCTATGATTTCTCACACCTCCATTCTATGACTTTACAGACCTCCGTTCTACGACTTCACACACCTCCTTTCTGAGTTCACACACATCCATTATGTGACTTCACACACCTCCATTGTGACTTCATACACCTCCAATCTATGAGTTTATACACCTCCATTCTGACTTCACACACCTCCATTCTCTGATTTCACACACAATCCATTCTGTGACTTCACACACCTCCATTCTGACTTCACACACCTCCATTCTATGACTTCGCACACCTCTATTCTGACTTCACACACCTGCATTCTGTGACTTCACACACCTCAATTCTGTGACTTCACACACCTCCATTATATGACTTCACACACATCCATATTGTGACTTCACAAACCTCAATTCTGTGATTTCACACACCTCCATTCTATGACTTCACATACCTCATTTCTGAGTTGACACTCCTCCATTTTGTGACTTCACATACCTCTAATCTAACTTCACACACCTCCATTCTATGACTTCACACACCTCCATTCTGTGACTTCAAAAACCACCATTCTATGCCTTCACACACCTCCATTCTGTGACTTCACACCTCCATTCTATGACTTCACACCTCCATTCTATGACTTCACACACCAACATTTATGACGCCACACACCTCCATTCTGTGACTTCAAACACCTCCATTCTGACATCACACACCTATATTCTATAACTTCACACACTTCCATTCTATGACTTCACACACCTCCATTCTGTGACTTCACCTACCTCCATTGTGAGTTCACACACCTCCATTCTGTGACTTCACACACCTTGATTCTCTTACTTCACACACCTCCATTCTACGATTTCACACACCTCCATTCTGTGACTTCACACACCTCCATTCTGAGTTCACACACCTCCATTCTGTGACTTCGCACACCTCCATTATATGACTTCACACACGTCCATGTTGTGACTTCACACACCTCAATTCTATGACTTCACACACCTCCATTCTATGACTTCACACACCTCCATTGTGACTTCACACAGCTACGTTCTATCAGTTCACACACCTGCATTGTGACTTCACACACGTCCATTCTCTGACTTCACACACCTCCATTCTGAATTCACACACCTCCATTCTGACTTCACACACCTCAATTCTGTGACTTCACACACCTCCATTCTATGACTTCACATACCTCATTTCTGAGTTGACCCACCTCCATTTTGTGACTTCACATACCTCTAATCTAACTTCACACACCTCCATTGTATGACTTCACACACCTCCATTCTCTGACTTCAAAAGCCACCATTCTATGACTTCACACATCTCCATTGTGACTTCACACACCTTCATTCTTTGAGTTCACACAGCTGCATTCTGACTTCACACACCTCCATTCTATGACTTCGCACACCTCTATTCTGACTTCACACATCTCCATTCTGTGACTTTACATTCCTCCATTCTTTGACTTCACACCCCTCCATTCTGTGCCTTCACACACCTCCACTCTGTGACTTTACACACCTCCATTCTGTGACTTCACACACCTCCCTTCTGTGACTTCACACACTTCCATTCTATGACTTCACACACCTCCATTCTAAGACTTCACACACCTCCATTCTATGACTTCACACACTTCCATTGTTTGACATCATACACCTCCATTCTTTGACTTCACACACCTCCGTTCCATGAATTCACACACCTCCATTCTATGAGTTCATACACCTCCATTCTATGAGTTCACACACCTTCATTGTTACTTCAGCAACATCCATTCTATGACTTCAGACACCTCCATTCAATGACTTCACCCACCTTCATTCTTACTTCAGCAACATCCATTCTATGACTTCATAAACCTCCATTCTATGACTTCACAAACCTCCATTCTGTGACTTCAAACACCTCCATTCTGGGTTCACACACCTTCATTCTGTGACTTCACACACCTCCATTCTGACTTCACACACCTCCATTCTATGACTTCACACACTTCCATTCTATGACTTCACACACCTCCATTCTGTGACTTCAAACACCTCCTCTCTGAGTTCACACACCTCCATTCTGTGTCTTCACACACCTCCATTCTGTGACTTCAGACACCTCCTTCTATGACTTCACACACCTTCATTCTGTGACTTCACACACCTCCATTCTATGACTTCACACACCTCGTTTCTGAGTTGACACACCTCCCTTCTGTGATTTCACACACCTCCATTCTGAGCTCACACGTCCATTCTATGACTTCAAACAACTCCATTCTTTGACATCAAAAACCACCATTCTATGACTTCACACACCTCCATTATGACCTCACACACCTCCATTCTACGAGTTCACACACTTCCATTCTGCCTTCAACCACCTCCATTCTATGAGTTCACTCAGCTCCATTCTGAGTTCACACACATCCATATGTGAATTCACACACCACAATCTTGACTTCAAACACCTCCATTCTGTGACTTCACACACCTCCATTCTGTGACTTCACACACCTCCATTTTGACTTCACACACCTCCATTCTGTGAATTCACACACCTCCATTCTGTGACTTCACACACCTCCATTGTTTGACTTCACACACCTCCATTCCATGACTTCACACACCTCCATTCTTTGAGTTCACAAACCTCCATTTTGACTTCACACACCTCCATTCTATGACTTCCCACACCTTCATTCCTACTTCAGAAACATCCATTCTATGACTGCACACACCTCCATTCTATGACTTCACACACCTCCATTCTGAATTCACACAGCTCCATTCTATGACGTCACACACCTCCATTCTGTGACTTCACACACTTCCATTCTATGACTTCACACATCTTCATTCTTTCTTCACAAACATCAATTCTATGACTTCACACACCTCCATTCTATGACTTCACACACCTCCATTCTGTGACTTCACACACCTCCATTCTATGACTTCACACACCTCCATTCTATGACTTCACACTCCGCCATTCTGACTTCACACTCCTCCATTCTGTGAATTCACAAAACTGCATTCTATGATTTCACACAACTCCATACTATTACTTCACACACCTCCATCTATGACTTCACACACCTCCAATCTGAGTTCACACACCTCCATTCTGTGACTTCACACACCTCCATTCTGACTTCACACACCAATGTATGACTTCACACACCTCCATTCTGTGACTTCACACACTTCCATTGTGACATCACACACCTCCATTCTATGAGTTCACATACCTCCATTCTATGACTTCACACACCTCCATTCTGACTTCACACACCTCTATTCTATTACTTCACAGACCTCGAATCTGTGACTTCACTCACCTCCACTCTATGACTTCACACTGCTCCATTCTATGACTTCCCACACCTCCTTTCTATGACTTCACCCACCTCTATTAGATAACTTCACACCTCCATTCTGACTTCAGATACCTCCATTCTGTGACTTCACACACCTCCATTCTATGACTTCACACACCTCCATTCTATGACTTCACACACCTTCATTCTTACTTCAGAAACATCCATTCTATGACCTCACACAACTCCATTCTATGACTTCACAAACCTCCATTCTGTGAATTCACACACCTCCATTCTGAGTTCACACACCTCCATTCGGTGACTTCACACACCTCCATTGTTACTTCACAAACCTCCATTCTATGACTTCACACACTTCCATTCTATGACTTCACACACCTCATTCTGTGACTTCTCACACCTCCATTCTGAGTTCACACACCTCCATTCTGTGACTTCACACACCTCCATTCCGTGACTTCCCACACCTCCATTCTGTGACTTCACACACCTCCATTCCCTGACTTCAGACACCTCCATTCTGTGACTTCACACACCTCCATTCTGTGACTTCACACACCTCCATTCCGTGACTTCACACACCTCCATTCTATGAGTTCACACACCTCCATTCTGACTTCAAATACCTCCATTCTATGACTTCACACACCTCCATTGTGATTTCACACACCTCCATTCTATGAGTTCACACCCCTCCATTCTGACTTCACAAACCTCCATTCTAGGACTTCACAGACTTTGAATATGTGACTTCACTCACCTCCACTCTATGACTTCACACTTCTCCATTCTATGACTTCCCACACCTCCTTTCCATGACTTCACCCACCCCCATTCTATGACTTCACACCTCCATTCTGACTTCACACACCTGCATTCTGTGACTTCACACACCTCCATTCTATGAGTTCACACACCTCCATTCTGAATTCACACACCTCCATTCTGACTTCACACACCTCAATTCTGTGACTTCACACACCTCCATTCTATGACTTCACATACCTCATTTCTGAGTTGACCCACCTCCATTTTGTGACTTCACATACCTCTAATCTAACTTCACACTCCTCCATTGTATGACTTCACACACCTCCATTCTCTGACTTCAAAAGCCACCATTCTATGACTTCACACATCTCCATTCTGACTTCACACACCTCCATTCTATGACTTCACACACTTCCATTCTATGACTTCACACACCTCCATTCTGTGACTTCAAACACCTCCTCTCTGAGTTCACACACCTCCATTCTGTGTCTTCACACACCTCCATTCTGTGACTTCAGACACCTCCTTCTATGACTTCACACACCTTCATTCTGTGACTTCACACACCTCCATTCTATGACTTCACACACCTCGTTTCTGAGTTGACACACCTCCCTTCTGTGATTTCACACACCTCCATTCTGAGCTCACACGTCCATTCTATGACTTCAAACAACTCCATTCTTTGACATCAAAAACCACCATTCTATGACTTCACACACCTCCATTATGACCTCACACACCTCCATTCTACGAGTTCACACACTTCCATTCTGCCTTCAACCACCTCCATTCTATGAGTTCACTCAGCTCCATTCTGAGTTCACACACATCCATATGTGAATTCACACACCACAATCTTGACTTCAAACACCTCCATTCTGTGACTTCACACACCTCCATTCTGTGACTTCACACACCTCCATTTTGACTTCACACACCTCCATTCTGTGAATTCACACACCTCCATTCTGTGACTTCACACACCTCCATTGTTTGACTTCACACACCTCCATTCCATGACTTCACACACCTCCATTCTTTGAGTTCACAAACCTCCATTTTGACTTCACACACCTCCATTCTATGACTTCCCACACCTTCATTCCTACTTCAGAAACATCCATTCTATGACTGCACACACCTCCATTCTATGACTTCACACACCTCCATTCTGAATTCACACAGCTCCATTCTATGACGTCACACACCTCCATTCTGTGACTTCACACACTTCCATTCTATGACTTCACACATCTTCATTCTTTCTTCACAAACATCAATTCTATGACTTCACACACCTCCATTCTATGACTTCACACACCTCCATTCTGTGACTTCACACACCTCCATTCTATGACTTCACACACCTCCATTCTATGACTTCACACTCCGCCATTCTGACTTCACACTCCTCCATTCTGTGAATTCACAAAACTGCATTCTATGATTTCACACAACTCCATACTATTACTTCACACACCTCCATCTATGACTTCACACACCTCCAATCTGAGTTCACACACCTCCATTCTGTGACTTCACACACCTCCATTCTGACTTCACACACCAATGTATGACTTCACACACCTCCATTCTGTGACTTCACACACTTCCATTGTGACATCACACACCTCCATTCTATGAGTTCACATACCTCCATTCTATGACTTCACACACCTCCATTCTGACTTCACACACCTCTATTCTATTACTTCACAGACCTCGAATCTGTGACTTCACTCACCTCCACTCTATGACTTCACACTGCTCCATTCTATGACTTCCCACACCTCCTTTCTATGACTTCACCCACCTCTATTAGATAACTTCACACCTCCATTCTGACTTCAGATACCTCCATTCTGTGACTTCACACACCTCCATTCTATGACTTCACACACCTCCATTCTATGACTTCACACACCTTCATTCTTACTTCAGAAACATCCATTCTATGACCTCACACAACTCCATTCTATGACTTCACAAACCTCCATTCTGTGAATTCACACACCTCCATTCTGAGTTCACACACCTCCATTCGGTGACTTCACACACCTCCATTGTTACTTCACAAACCTCCATTCTATGACTTCACACACTTCCATTCTATGACTTCACACACCTCATTCTGTGACTTCTCACACCTCCATTCTGAGTTCACACACCTCCATTCTGTGACTTCACACACCTCCATTCCGTGACTTCCCACACCTCCATTCTGTGACTTCACACACCTCCATTCCCTGACTTCAGACACCTCCATTCTGTGACTTCACACACCTCCATTCTGTGACTTCACACACCTCCATTCCGTGACTTCACACACCTCCATTCTATGAGTTCACACACCTCCATTCTGACTTCAAATACCTCCATTCTATGACTTCACACACCTCCATTGTGATTTCACATACCTCCATTCTATGAGTTCACACCCCTCCATTCTGACTTCACAAACCTCCATTCTAGGACTTCACAGACTTTGAATATGTGACTTCACTCACCTCCACTCTATGACTTCACACTTCTCCATTCTATGACTTCCCACACCTCCTTTCCATGACTTCACCCACCCCCATTCTATGACTTCACACCTCCATTCTGACTTCACACACCTGCATTCTGTGACTTCACACACCTCCATTCTATGAGTTCACACACCTCCATTCTGAATTCACACACCTCCATTCTGACTTCACACACCTCAATTCTGTGACTTCACACACCTCCATTCTATGACTTCACATACCTCATTTCTGAGTTGACCCACCTCCATTTTGTGACTTCACATACCTCTAATCTAACTTCACACTCCTCCATTGTATGACTTCACACACCTCCATTCTCTGACTTCAAAAGCCACCATTCTATGACTTCACACATCTCCATTGTGACTTCACACACCTTCATTCTTTGAGTTCACACAGCTGCATTCTGACTTCACACACCTCCATTCTATGACTTCGCACACCTCTATTCTGACTTCACACATCTCCATTCTGTGACTTTACATTCCTCCATTCTTTGACTTCACACCCCTCCATTCTGTGCCTTCACACACCTCCATTCTGTGACTTTACACACCTCCATTCTGTGACTTCACACACCTCCCTTCTGTGACTTCACACACTTCCATTCTATGACTTCACACACCTCCATTCTAAGACTTCACACACCTCCATTCTATGACTTCACACACTTCCATTGTTTGACATCATACACCTCCATTCTTTGACTTCACACACCTCCGTTCCATGAATTCACACACCTCCATTCTATGAGTTCATACACCTCCATTCTATGAGTTCACACACCTTCATTGTTACTTCAGCAACATCCATTCTATGACTTCAGACACCTCCATTCAATGACTTCACCCACCTTCATTCTTACTTCAGCAACATCCATTCTATGACTTCATAAACCTCCATTCTATGACTTCACAAACCTCCATTCTGTGACTTCAAACACCTCCATTCTGGGTTCACACACCTTCATTCTGTGACTTCACACACCTCCATTCTGACTTCACACACCTCCATTCTATGACTTCACACACTTCCATTCTATGACTTCACACACCTCCATTCTGTGACTTCAAACACCTCCTCTCTGAGTTCACACACCTCCATTCTGTGTCTTCACACACCTCCATTCTGTGAATTCAGACACCTCCTTCTATGACTTCACACACCTTCATTCTGTGACTTCACACACCTCCATTCTATGACTTCACACACCTCGTTTCTGAGTTGACACACCTCCCTTCTGTGATTTCACACACCTCCATTCTGAGCTCACACGTCCATTCTATGACTTCAAACAACTCCATTCTTTGACATCAAAAACCACCATTCTATGACTTCACACACCTCCATTATGACCTCACACACCTCCATTCTACGAGTTCACACACTTCCATTCTGCCTTCAACCACCTCCATTCTATGAGTTCACTCAGCTCCATTCTGAGTTCACACACATCCATATGTGAATTCACACACCACAATCTTGACTTCAAACACCTCCATTCTGTGACTTCACACACCTCCATTCTGTGACTTCACACACCTCCATTTTGACTTCACACACCTCCATTCTGTGAATTCACACACCTCCATTCTGTGACTTCACACACCTCCATTGTTTGACTTCACACACCTCCATTCCATGACTTCACACACCTCCATTCTTTGAGTTCACAAACCTCCATTTTGACTTCACACACCTCCATTCTATGACTTCCCACACCTTCATTCCTACTTCAGAAACATCCATTCTATGACTGCACACACCTCCATTCTATGACTTCACACACCTCCATTCTGAATTCACACAGCTCCATTCTATGACGTCACACACCTCCATTCTGTGACTTCACACACTTCCATTCTATGACTTCACACATCTTCATTCTTTCTTCACAAACATCAATTCTATGACTTCACACACCTCCATTCTATGACTTCACACACCTCCATTCTGTGACTTCACACACCTCCATTCTATGACTTCACACACCTCCATTCTATGACTTCACACTCCGCCATTCTGACTTCACACTCCTCCATTCTGTGAATTCACAAAACTGCATTCTATGATTTCACACAACTCCATACTATTACTTCACACACCTCCATCTATGACTTCACACACCTCCAATCTGAGTTCACACACCTCCATTCTGTGACTTCACACACCTCCATTCTGACTTCACACACCAATGTATGACTTCACACACCTCCATTCTGTGACTTCACACACTTCCATTGTGACATCACACACCTCCATTCTATGAGTTCACATACCTCCATTCTATGACTTCACACACCTCCATTCTGACTTCACACACCTCTATTCTATTACTTCACAGACCTCGAATCTGTGACTTCACTCACCTCCACTCTATGACTTCACACTGCTCCATTCTATGACTTCCCACACCTCCTTTCTATGACTTCACCCACCTCTATTAGATAACTTCACACCTCCATTCTGACTTCAGATACCTCCATTCTGTGACTTCACACACCTCCATTCTATGACTTCACACACCTCCATTCTATGACTTCACACACCTTCATTCTTACTTCAGAAACATCCATTCTATGACCTCACACAACTCCATTCTATGACTTCACAAACCTCCATTCTGTGAATTCACACACCTCCATTCTGAGTTCACACACCTCCATTCGGTGACTTCACACACCTCCATTGTTACTTCACAAACCTCCATTCTATGACTTCACACACTTCCATTCTATGACTTCACACACCTCATTCTGTGATTTCTCACACCTCCATTCTGAGTTCACACACCTCCATTCTGTGACTTCACACACCTCCATTCCGTGACTTCCCACACCTCCATTCTGTGACTTCACACACCTCCATTCCCTGACTTCAGACACCTCCATTCTGTGACTTCACACACCTCCATTCTGTGACTTCACACACCTCCATTCCGTGACTTCACACACCTCCATTCTATGAGTTCACACACCTCCATTCTGACTTCAAATACCTCCATTCTATGACTTCACACACCTCCATTGTGATTTCACACACCTCCATTCTATGAGTTCACACCCCTCCATTCTGACTTCACAAACCTCCATTCTATGACTTCACAGACTTTGAATATGTGACTTCACTCACCTCCACTCTATGACTTCACACTTCTCCATTCTATGACTTCCCACACCTCCTTTCCATGACTTCACCCACCCCCATTCTATGACTTCACACCTCCATTCTGACTTCACACACCTGCATTCTGTGACTTCACACACCTCCATTCTATGAGTTCACACACCACCATTTTGACTTCACACACCTCCATTCTATGACTTCACACACCTCCATTCTATGACTTCACAGAGCTCCATTCAGTGACTTCACACACCTCCATTCTATGTCTTCAAACACCTCCATTTTGACTTCACACACGTCCATTCTATGAGTTCACACACCTCCATTCTGACTTCACACACCTCCATTCTATGACTTCACACTCCTCCATTCTGACTTCACACAGCTCCATTGTGTGAATTCACAAAATTCCACTCTATGATTTCACACACCTCCATACTGTGACTTCACACACCTCCATCTATGACTTCAAACACCTCCATTCTGAGTTCACATACCTCCATCCTGTGACTTCACACACGTCCATTCTGACTTCACTCACCTCCAATATATGACTTCACACACCTCCATTCTGTGACTTCACACACTTCCATTCTAGGACTTCACACTCCTCAATTCTGGCATCACACAGCTCCATTCTATGATTTCACAGACCTCGAATCTGTGACTTCACTCACCTCCATTCTATGACTTCACACTCCTCTATTCTATGACTTCCCACAACTCCTTTCTATGACTTCACCCACCTCTATTCTATGACTTCACACCTCCATTCTGACTTCACACACCTCCATTCTCTGACTTCACACACCTCCATTCTATGACTTCACACACCTCCATTCTATGACTTCACACACCATCATTCTTATTTCAGAAACATCCATTCTATGACCTCACACACCTCCATTCTATGACTTTACAAACCTCCATTCTGTGACTTCCCACACCTCCATTCTGTGTTCACACATCTCCATTCTGTGACTTCACACACCTCCCTTCTTACTTCACACACCTCCCTTCTGTGACTTCACACACCTCCATTTTGAGTTCACCCACTTCCATTCTGTGACTTGACTCACCTCCATTCTGTGACTTCACACACCTCCATTCTATGAATTCACACACCTCCATTCTGTGACTTCACACACCTCCATTGTATGACTTCACACACCTCTATTCGGTGACTTCACACACCTCCTATCTGAGTTCACACAACTCCATTCTATGACTGCACACACCTCCATTCTATGACTTCACACACCTGCATTCTGACTTCACACACCTCCATTCTCTGACTTCACACACCTCCATTCTATGACTTCACACACCTGCATTCTGTAACTTCACACACTTCCAATGTTTGACTTCACAAACCTCCATTCCATGACTTCATACACCTCCATTCTATGACTTCACACACCTCCATTTTGACTTCACACACTTCCATTCTGTGACTTCACACACCTCCATTTTGAGTTCACCCACTTCCATTCTGTGAATTCATCACACCTCCATTCTGTGACTTCACACACGTCCATTCTGACTTCACACACCTCCAATATATGACTTCACACACCTCCATTCTGTGACTTCACACACTTACATTGTGACGTCACACACCTCCATTCTATGAGTTCACACACTTCCATTCTAGGACTTCACACTCCTCAATTCTGGCATCACAGAGCTCCAATCTATGATTTCACAGACCTCGAATCTGTGACTTCACTCACCTCCATTCTATGACTTCACACTCCTCTATTCTATGACTTCCCACAACTCCTTTCTATGACTTCACCCACCTCTATTCTATGACTTCACACCTCCATTCTGACTTCACACACCTCCATTCTCTGACTTCACACACCTCCATTCTATGACTTCACACACCTCCATTCTATGACTTCACACACCATCATTCTTACTTCAGAAACATCCATTCTATGACCTCACACACCTCCATTCTATGACTTTACAAACCTCCATTCTGTGACTTCCCACACCTCCATTCTGAGTTCACACATCTCCATTCTGTGACTTCACACACCTCCCTTCTGACTTCACACACCTCCCTTCTGTGACTTCACACACCTCCATTGTGAGTTCACCCACTTCCATTATGTGACTTCACTCACCTCCATTCTGTGACTTCACACACCTCCACTCTATGTATTCACACACCTCCATTCTGTGACTTCACACACCTCCATTGTATGACTTCACACACCTCTATTCGGTGACTTCACATACCTCCTATCTGAGTTCACACAACTCCATTCTATGACTTCACACACCTGCATTGTGACTTCACCCACCTCCATTCTATGAGTTCACACACCTCCATTCTATGACTTCACACATCTCCATTCTGACTTCACACACCTCCATGCTGTGACTTCACACACCTCCATTCTATGACTTCACACACCTTCATTCTTTGACTGCACACACCTCCATTCTATGACTTCACACACCTCCACTGTGACTTCACAGATCTCCATTCTGTGACTTCACACACCTCCCACTGTGACTTCACAAACCTCCCATCTATGACTTCACACACTTCCAATCTATCACTTCACACACCTCCATTCTATGACTGCACACACCTATATTCTATGACTTCACACACCTGCATTCTGACTTCACACATCTCCATTCTCTGACTTCACACACCTCCATTCTATGACTTCACACACCTCCATTCTGTAACTTCACACACTTCCAATGTTTGACTTCACAAACCTCCATTCCATGACTTCATACACCTCCATTCTATGACTTCACACACCTCCATTTTGACTTCACACACTTCCATTCTTTGACTTCACACACCTCCATTCTATGACTTCACACACCTCCCTTCTATGAATTCACACACCGACATTCTGTAACTTCACACACCTCCATTTTGAGTTCACCCACTTCCATTCTGTGAATTCACACACCTCCATTCTATGACTGCACACACCTCCATTCTATGACTTCACATACCTCATTTCTGAGTTGACACACCTCCATTTTGTGACTTCACATACCTCTAATCTAACTTCACACACCTCCATTCTATGACTTCACACACCTCCATTCTGTGACTTCAAAAACCACCATTCTATGACTTCACACATCTCCATTGTGACTTCACACACCTCCATTCTATGAGTTCACACAGCTCCATTCTGACTTCACACACCTCCATTCTATGACTTGGCACACCTGTATTCTCACTTCACACATCTCCATTCTGTGACTTCACATTCCTCCATTCTTTGACTTCACACCCCTCCATTCTGTGCCTTCACACACCTCCATACTGTGACTTTACAGACCTCCATTCTGTGACTTCACACACCTCCCTTCTGTGACTTCACACACCTCCATTCTATGACTTCACACACCTCCATTCTAAGACTTCACACACCTCCATTCTATGACTTCACACACTTCTATTGCTTGACATCATACACCTCCATTCTTTGACTTCACACACCTCCGTTCCATGAATTCACACACCTCCATTCTATGAGTTCATACACCTCCATTCTATGAGTTCACACACCTTCATTCTTACTTCAGCAACTTCCATTCTATAACTTCAGAGACCTCCATTCTATGACTTCACACACCTTCATTCTTACTTCAGCAACATCCATTCTATGACTTCATACACCTCCATTCTATGACTTCACAAACCTCCATTCTGTGACTTCACACACCTCCATTGTGGGTTCACACACCTCCATTCTTGACGTCACACACCTCCATTTTGACTTCATACACCTCCATTCTATGACTTCACACACTTCCATTCTATCACTTCACACACCTCCATTCTATGACTTCACACACCTCCTCTCTGAGTTCACACACCTCCATTCTGTGTCTTCACACACCTCCATTCTGTGACTTCAGACACCTCCTTCTATGACTTCACACACCTTCATTCTGTGACTTCACACACCTCCATTCTATGACTTCACACACCTAGTTTCTGAGTTGACACACCTCCCTTCTGTGATTTCACACACCTCCAATCTGAGTTCACACACCTCCATTCTATGACTTCACACACCTCCATTCTTTGACATCAAAAACCACCATTCTATGACTTCACACACCTCCATTTTGACTTCACACACCTCCATTCTACGAGTTCACACACTTCCATTCTGCCTTCACCCACCTCCATTCTATGACTTCACTCAGCTTCATTCTGACTTCACACACCTCCATTTGTGAATTCACACACCACAATTTTGACTTCAAACACCTCCATTCTGTGACTTCACACACCTCCATTCTGTGACTTCACACACCTCCATTTTGACTTCACACACCTCCATTCTGTGACTTCACACACCTCCATTCTGTGACTTCACACACCACCATTGTTTGAATTCACACACCTCCATTCTTGGACTTCACACACCTCCATTCCATGACGTCACACACCTCCATTCTTTGAGTTCACAAACCTGCATTTTGACTTCACACACCTCCATTCTGACTTCACAAACCTCCATTCTATGACTTCACAGACTTTGAATATGTGACTTCACTCACCTCCACTCTATGTCTTCACACTTCTCCATTCTATGACTTCCCACACCTCCTTTCCATGACTTCACCCACCCCCATTCTATGACTTCACACCTCCATTCTGACTTCACACACCTCCATTCTGTGACTTCACACACCTCCATTCTATGAGTTCACACACCACCATTTTGACTTCACACACCTCCATTCAATGACTTCACACACCTTCATTCTTACTTCAGAAACATCCATTCTATGACTTCAAACACCTCCATTCTATGACTTCACACACCTCCATTCTATGACTTCACAGAGCTCCATTCAGTGACTTCACACACCTCCATTCTATGTCTTCACACACCTCCATTGTGACTTCACACACGTCCATTCTATGAGTTCACACACCTCCATTCTGACTTCACACACCTCCATTCTATGACTTCACACTCATCCATTCTGACTTCACACAGCTCCATTGTGAGAATTCACAAAATTCCACTCTATGATTTCACACACCTCCATACTGTGACTTCACACACCTCCATCTGTGACTTCAAACACCTCCATTCTGAGTTCACACACCTCCATTCTGTGACTTCACACATCTCCATTCTGACTTCACACACCTCCAATATATGACTTCACACACCTCCATTCTGTGACTTCACACAGTTCCATTGTGACGTCACACACCTCCATTCTATGAGTTCACACACTTCCATTCTAGGACTTCATACTCCTCAATTCTGGCATCACACAGCTCCATTCTATGATTTCACAGACCTCGAATCTGTGACTTCACACACCTCCATTCTATGACTTCACACACCTGCATTCTGATTTCACACACCTCCATTCTCTGACTTCACACACCTCCATTCTATGACTTCACACACCTCCCTTCTATGAATTCACACACCGCCATTCTGTGACTTCACACACCTCCATTTTGAGTTCACCCACTTCCATTCTGTGAATTCACACACCTCCATTCTATGACTTCACATACCTCATTTCTGAGTTGACACACCTCCATTCTGTAACTTCACACACTTCCAATGTTTGACTTCACAAACCTCCATTCCATTACTTTATACACCTCCATTCTATGACTTCACACACCTCCATTTTGACTTCACACACTTCCATTCTGTGACTTCACACACCTCCATTCTATGACTTCACACACCTCCCTTCTATGAATTCACACACCACCATACTGTGACTTCACACACCTCCATTTTGAGTTCACCCACTTCCATTCTGTGAATTCACACACCTCCATTCTATGACTTCACATACCTCATTTCTGATTTGACACACCTCCATTTTGTGACTTCACATACCTCTAATCTAAATTCACACACCTCCATTCTATGACCTCACACAACTCCATTCTATGACTTCACAAACCTCCATTCTGTGAATTCACACACCTCCATTCTGACTTCACACAACTCCATTCGGTGACTTCACACACCTCCATTCTTACTTTACAAACCTCCATTCTGTTACTTCACACACTTCCATTCTATGACTTCACACACCTCCATTCTGTGATTTCTCACATCGCCATTCTGAGTTCACACACCTCCATTCTGTGACTTCACACACCTCCATTCCGTGACTTCACACACCTCCATTCTGTGACTTCACACACCAGCATTCCCTGACTTCACACACCTCCATTCTGTGACTTCACACACCTCCATTCTGTGACTTCACACACCTCCATTGTGACTTCACACACCTCCATTCTATGAGTTCACACACCTCCATTCTGACTTCAAATACCTCCATTCTATGACTTCACACACCTCCATTGTGACTTCACACACCTCCATTCTATGAGTTCACACACCTCCCTACTGACTTCACAAACCTCCCTTCTATGACTTCACAGACTTTGAATATGTGACTTCACTCACCTCCACTCTATGACTTCACACTTCTCCATACTATGACTTCCCACACCTCCTTTCCATGACTTCACCCACCCCCATTCTATGACTTCACACCTCCATTCTGACTTCACACACCTACATTCTGTGACTTCACACACCTCCATTCTATGAGTTTACACACCACCATTTTGACTTCACACACCTCCATTCTATGACTTCACACACCTTCATTCTTACTTCAGAAACATCCATTCTATGACTTCACACACCTCCATTCTATGACTTCACACACCTCCATTCTATTACTTCACACACCTCCATTCTGTGACTTCACACACCTCCATTCTATGTCTTTAAACACCTCCATTGTGACTTCACACACGTCCAATCTATGAGTTCACACACCTCCATTCTGACTTCACACACCTCCATTCTATGACTTCACGCTCCTCCATTTTGACTTCACACAGCTACATTCTGTGAATTCACAAAATTCCATTCTATGATTTCACACACCTCCATACTGTGACTTCACACACCTCCATCTATGACTTCAAACACCTCCATTCTGAGTTCACACACCTCCATTCTGTGACTTCACACACCTCCATTCTGACTTCACACACCTCCAATATATGACTTCACACACCTCCATTCTGTGACTTCACACAGTTCCATTGTGACGTCACACACCTCCATTCTATGAGTTCACACACGTCCATTCTAGGACTTCACACTCCTCAATTCTGGCATCACACAGCTCCATTCTATGACTTCACAGACCTCGAATCTGTGACTTCACTCACCTCCATTCTATGACTTCACACTCCTCTATTCTATGACTTCCCACAACTCCTTTCTATGACTTCATCCACCTCTATTCTATGACTTCACACCTCCATTCTGACTTCACACAGCTCCATTCTCTGACTTCATTCACCTCCATTCCATGACTTCACACACCTCCATTCTATGACTTCACACACCTTCATTCTTACTTCAGAAACATCCATTCTATGACCTCACACACCTCCATTCTATGACTTCACAAACTTCCATCTGTGACTTCCCACACCTCCATTCTGAGTTCACACATCTCCATTCTGTGACTTCACACACCTCCCTTCTGACTTCACACAATTCCCTTCTGTGACTTCACACACCTCCATTGTGAGTTCACCCACTTCCATTCTGTGACTTCACACACCTCCATTCTGTTACTTCACACACCTCCATTCTGTGAGTTCACACACCTCCATTCTATGACTTCACACACCTCCATTCTATGAATTCACACACTTCCATTCTGTGACTTCACACACCTCCATTGTATGACTTCACCCACCTCTATTCTGTGACTTCACACACCTCCTTTCTGCGTTCACACAACTCCATTCTATGACTTCACACACCTGCATTGTGACTTCACCCACCTCCATTCTATGAGTTCACACACCTGCATTGTGACTTCACACACCTCCATTCTATGACTTCACACATCTCCATTCTGACTTCACACACCTCCATGCTGTGACTTCACAAACCTCCATTCTATGACTTCACACACCTCCATTCTTTGACTTCACACACCTCCATTCTATGACTTCACACACCTCCACTGTTACTTCACAGAACTCCATTGTCTGACTTCACACACCTACCTCTGTGACTTCACACACCTCCAATCTATGACTTCACACACTTCCAATCTATGACTTCACACACCTCCATTCTATGACTGCACACACCTCCATTCTATGACTTCACACACCTGCATTCTGACTTCACACACCTCAATTATCTGACTTCACACACCTCCACTCTATGACTTCACACACCTCCATTTTGTAACTTCACACACTTCCAATGTTTGACTTCACAAACCTCCATTCCATGACTTCATACACCTCCATTCTATGACTTCACACACATCCATTCTTTGACTTCACACACCTCCATTTTGACTTCACACACCTCCATTCTGTGACTTCACACACATCCATTCTTTGACTTCACACACCACAATTTTGCCTTCACACAATTCCATTCATTGACTTCACTCACCTCCATTCTCTGACTTCACACACCTCCATTTTGACTTCACACACTTCCCTTCTGTGACTTCACACACCTCCATTGTGAGTTCACCCACTGCCATTATGTGACTTCACACACCTCCATTCTGTTACTTCACACACCTCCATTCTGTGACTTCACACACCTCCATTCTATGACTTCACACACCTCCATTCTATGAATTCACACACCTCTATTCTGTGACTTCACACACCTCCTTTCTGAGTTCACACAACTCCATTCTATGACTTCACACACCTGCATTGTGACTTCACCCACCTCCATTCTATGAGTTCACACACCTGCATTGTGACTTCACACACCTCCATTCTATGACTTCACACATCTCCATTCTGACTTCACACACCTCCATGCTGTGACTTCACACACCTCCATTCTATGACTTCACACACCTCCATTCTTTGACTTCACACACCTCCATTCTATGACTTCACACACCTCCACTGTGACTTCACAGAACTCCATTCTCTGACTTCACACACCTCCCTCTGTGACTTCACACACCTCCAATCTATGACTTCACACACTTCCAATTTATGACTTCACACACCTCCATTCTATGACTTCACACACCTGCATTCTGACTTCACACACCTCAATTCTCTGACTTCACACACCTCCATTCTATGACTTCACACATCTCCATTTTGTAACTTCACACAATTCCAATGTTTGACTTCACAAACCTCCATTCCAGGACTTCATACACCTCCATTCTATGACTTCACACACATCCATTCTTTGACTTCACACACCTTCATGTTGACTTCACACACCTCCATTCTGTGACTTCACACACATCCATTCTTTGACTTCACACACCACAATTTTGGCTTCACACAAGTCCATTCATTGACTTCACACACCTCCATTCTATGACTTCACACACCTCCTCTGTGACTTCACAGAACTCCATTCTGTGACTTCACACACCTCCCTCTGTGACTTCACACACCTCCAATCTATTACTTCACACACTTCCAATCTATGACTTCACACACCTCCATTCTATGACTTCACACACCTCCAATCTATGACTTCACACACCTGCATTCTGACTTCACACACCTCAATTCTCAGACTTCACACACCTCCATTCTATGACTTCACGCTCCTCCATTTTGACTTCACACAGCTACAATCTGTGAATTCACAAAATTCCATTCTATGATTTCACACACCTCCATACTGTGACTTCACACACCTCCATCTATGACTTCAAACACCTCCATTCTGAGTTCACACACCTCCATTCTGTGACTTCACACACCTCCATTCTGACTTCACACACCTCCAATATATGACTTCACACACCTCCATTCTGTGACTTCACACAGTTCCATTGTGACGTCACACACCTCCATTCTATGAGTTCACACACGTCCATTCTAGGACTTCACACTCCTCAATTCTGGCATCACACAGCTCCATTCTATGACTTCACAGACCTCGAATCTGTGACTTCACTCACCTCCATTCTATGACTTCACACTCCTCTATTCTATGACTTCCCACAACTCCTTTCTATGACTTCATCCACCTCTATTCTATGACTTCACACCTCCATTCTGACTTCACACAGCTCCATTCTCTGACTTCATTCACCTCCATTCCATGACTTCACACACCTCCATTCTATGACTTCACACACCTTCATTCTTACTTCAGAAACATCCATTCTATGACCTCACACACCTCCATTCTATGACTTCACAAACTTCCATCTGTGACTTCCCACACCTCCATTCTGAGTTCACACATCTCCATTCTGTGACTTCACACACCTCCCTTCTGACTTCACACAATTCCCTTCTGTGACTTCACACACCTCCATTGTGAGTTCACCCACTTCCATTCTGTGACTTCACACACCTCCATTCTGTTACTTCACACACCTCCATTCTGTGAGTTCACACACCTCCATTCTATGACTTCACACACCTCCATTCTATGAATTCACACACTTCCATTCTGTGACTTCACACACCTCCATTGTATGACTTCACCCACCTCTATTCTGTGACTTCACACACCTCCTTTCTGCGTTCACACAACTCCATTCTATGACTTCACACACCTGCATTGTGACTTCACCCACCTCCATTCTATGAGTTCACACACCTGCATTGTGACTTCACACACCTCCATTCTATGACTTCACACATCTCCATTCTGACTTCACACACCTCCATGCTGTGACTTCACAAACCTCCATTCTATGACTTCACACACCTCCATTCTTTGACTTCACACACCTCCATTCTATGACTTCACACACCTCCACTGTGACTTCACAGAACTCCATTGTCTGACTTCACACACCTACCTCTGTGACTTCACACACCTCCAATCTATGACTTCACACACTTCCAATCTATGACTTCACACACCTCCATTCTATGACTGCACACACCTCCATTCTATGACTTCACACACCTGCATTCTGACTTCACACACCTCAATTATCTGACTTCACACACCTCCACTCTATGACTTCACACACCTCCATTTTGTAACTTCACACACTTCCAATGTTTGACTTCACAAACCTCCATTCCATGACTTCATACACCTCCATTCTATGACTTCACACACATCCATTTTTTGACTTCACACACCTCCATTTTGACTTCACACACCTCCATTCTGTGACTTCACACACATCCATTCTTTGACTTCACACACCACAATTTTGCCTTCACACAATTCCATTCATTGACTTCACTCACCTCCATTCTCTGACTTCACACACCTCCATTTTGACTTCACACACTTCCCTTCTGTGACTTCACACACCTCCATTGTGAGTTCACCCACTGCCATTATGTGACTTCACACACCTCCATTCTGTTACTTCACACACCTCCATTCTGTGACTTCACACTCCTCCATTCTATGACTTCACACACCTCCATTCTATGAATTCACACACCTCTATTCTGTGACTTCACACACCTCCTTTCTGAGTTCACACAACTCCATTCTATGACTTCACACACCTGCATTGTGACTTCACCCACCTCCATTCTATGAGTTCACACACCTGCATTGTGACTTCACACACCTCCATTCTATGACTTCACACATCTCCATTCTGACTTCACACACCTCCATGCTGTGACTTCACACACCTCCATTCTATGACTTCACACACCTCCATTCTTTGACTTCACACACCTCCATTCTATGACTTCACACACCTCCACTGTGACTTCACAGAACTCCATTCTCTGACTTCACACACCTCCCTCTGTGACTTCACACACCTCCAATCTATGACTTCACACACTTCCAATTTATGACTTCACACACCTCCATTCTATGACTTCACACACCTGCATTCTGACTTCACACACCTCAATTCTCTGACTTCACACACCTCCATTCTATGACTTCACACATCTCCATTTTGTAACTTCACACAATTCCAATGTTTGACTTCACAAACCTCCATTCCAGGACTTCATACACCTCCATTCTATGACTTCACACACATCCATTCTTTGACTTCACACACCTTCATGTTGACTTCACACACCTCCATTCTGTGACTTCACACACATCCATTCTTTGACTTCACACACCACAATTTTGGCTTCACACAAGTCCATTCATTGACTTCACACACCTCCATTCTATGACTTCACACACCTCCTCTGTGACTTCACAGAACTCCATTCTGTGACTTCACACACCTCCCTCTGTGACTTCACACACCTCCAATCTATTACTTCACACACTTCCAATCTATGACTTCACACACCTCCATTCTATGACTTCACACACCTCCAATCTATGACTTCACACACCTGCATTCTGACTTCACACACCTCAATTCTCAGACTTCACACACCTCCATTCTATGACTTCACACACCTCCATTTTGTAACTTCAAACACTTCCAATGTTTGACTTCACAAACCTCCATTCCATGACTTCATACACCTCCATTCTATGAATTCACACACATCCATTCTTTGACTTCACACACCTCCATTTTGACTTCACACACCTCCATTCTGTGACTTCACACACATCCATTCTTTGACTTCACACACCTCCATTGTGACTTCACACACCTCCATTCTATGAGTTCACACACCTCCATTCTGACTTCAAATACCTCCATTCTATGACTTCACACACCTCCATTGTGACTTCACACACCTCCATTCTATGAGTTCACACACCTCCCTACTGACTTCACAAACCTCCATTCTATGACTTCACAGACTTTGAATATGTGACTTCACTCACCTCCACTCTATGACTTCACACTTCTCCATACTATGACTTCCCACACCTCTTTTCCATGACTTCACCCACCCCCATTCTATGACTTCACACCTCCATTCTGACTTCACACACCTACATTCTGTGATTTCACACACCTCCATTCTATGAGTTTACACACCACCATTTTGACTTCACACACCTCCATTCTATGACTTCACACACCTTCATTCTTACTTCAGAAACATCCATTCTATGACTTCACACACCTCCATTCTATGACTTCACACACCTCCATTCTATTACTTCACACACCTCCATTCTGTGACTTCACACACCTCCATTCTATGTCTTCACACACCTCCATTGTGACTTCACACACGTCCAATCTATGAGTTCACACACCTCCATTCTGACTTCACACACCTCCATTCTATGACTTCACGCTCCTCCATTTTGACTTCACACAGCTACATTCTGTGAATTCACAAAATTCCATTCTATGATTTCACACACCTCCATACTGTGACTTCACACACCTCCATATATGACTTCAAACACCTCCATTCTGAGTTCACACACCTCCATTCTGTGACTTCACACACCTCCATTCTGACTTCACACACCTCCAATATATGACTTCACACACCTCCATTCTGTGACTTCACACAGTTCCATTGTGACGTCACACACCTCCATTCTATGAGTTCACACACGTCCATTCTAGGACTTCACACTCCTCAATTCTGGCATCACACAGCTCCATTCTATGACTTCACAGACCTCCATTCCATGACTTCACACACCTCCATTCTATGACTTCACACACCTTCATTCTTACTTCAGAAACATCCATTCTATGACCTCACACACCTCCATTCTATGACTTCACAAACTTCCATCTGTGACTTCCCACACCTCCATTCTGAGTTCACACATCTCCATTCTGTGACTTCACACACCTCCCTTCTGACTTCACACAATTCCCTTCTGTGACTTCACACACCTCCATTGTGAGTTCACCCACTTCCATTCTGTGACTTCACACACCTCCATTCTGTTACTTCACACACCTCCATTCTGTGAGTTCACACACCTCCATTCTATGACTTCACACACCTCCATTCTATGAATTCACACACTTCCATTCTGTGACTTCACACACCTCCATTGTATGACTTCACACACCTCTATTCTGTGACTTCACACACCTCCTTTCTGAGTTCACACAACTCCATTCTATGACTTCACACACCTGCATTGTGACTTCACCCACCTCCATTCTATGAGTTCACACACCTGCATTGTGACTTCACACACCTCCATTCTATGACTTCACACATCTCCATTCTGACTTCACACACCTCCATGATGTGACTTCACAAACCTCCATTCTATGACTTCACACACCTCCATTCTTTGACTTCACACACCTCCATTCTATGACTTCACACACCTCCACTGTGACTTCACAGAACTCCATTCTCTGACTTCACACACCTACCTCTGTGACTTCACACACCTCCAATCTATGACTTCACACACTTCCAATCTATGACTTCACACACCTCCATTCTATGACTGCACACACCTCCATTCTATGACTTCACACACCTGCATTCTGACTTCACACACCTCAATTCTCTGACTTCACACACCTCGACTCTATGACTTCACACACCTCCATTTTGTAACTTCACACACTTCCAATGTTTGACTTCACAAACCTCCATTCCATGACTTCATACACCTCCATTCTATGACTTCACACACATCCATTCTTTGACTTCACACACCTCCATTTTGACTTCACACACCTCCATTCTGTGACTTCACACACATCCATTCTTTGACTTCACACACCACAATTTTGGCTTCACACAATTCCATTCATTGACTTCACTCACCTCCATTCTCTGACTTCACACACCTCCATTTTGACTTCACACACTTCCCTTCTGTGAGTTCACACACCTCCATTGTGAGTTCACCCACTGCCATTATGTGACTTCACACACCTCCATTCTGTTACTTCACACACCTCCATTCTGTGACTTCACACACCTCCATTCTATGACTTCACACACCTCCATTCTATGAATTCACACACCTCTATTCTGTGACTTCACACACCTCCTTTCTGAGTTCACACAACTCCATTCTATGACTTCACACACCTGCATTGTGACTTCACCCACCTCCATTCTATGAGTTCACACACCTGCATTGTGACTTCACACACCTCCATTCTATGACTTCACACATCTCCATTCTGACTTCACACATCTCCATGCTTTGACTTCACACACCTCCATTCTATGACTTCACACACCTCCATTCTTTGACTTCACACACCTCCATTCTATGACTTCACACACCTCCACTGTGACTTCACAGAACTCCATTCTCTGACTTCACACACCTCCCTCTGTGACTTCACACACCTCCAATCTATGACTTCACACACTTCCAATCTATGACTTCACACACCTCCATTCTATGAATTCACACACCTGCATTCTGACTTCACACACCTCAAATCTCTGACTTCACACACCTCCATTCTATGACTTCACACATCTCCATTTTGTAACTTCACACAATTCCAATGTTTGACTTCACAAACCTCCATTCCAGGACTTCATACACCTCCATTCTATGACTTCACACACATCCATTCTTGGACTTCACACACCTCCATGTTGACTTCACACACCTCCATTCTGTGACTTCACACACATCCATTCTTTGACTTCACACACCACAATTTTGGCTTCACACAAGTCCATTCATTGACTTCACACACCTCCATTCTATGACTTCACACACCTCCTCTGTGACTTCACAGAACTCCATTCTGTGACTTCACACACCTCCCTCTGTGACTTCACACACCTCCAATCTATTACTTCACACACTTCCAATCTATGACTTCACACACCTCCATTCTATGACTTCACACACCTCCAATCTATGACTTCACACACCTGCATTCTGACTTCACACACCTCAATTCTCTGACTTCACACACCTCCATTCTATGACTTCACACACCTTATTTTGTAACTTCACACACTTCCAATGTTTGACTTCACAAACCTCCATTCCATGACTTCATACACCTCCATTCTATGACTTCACACACATCCATTCTTTGACTTCACACACCTCCATTTTGACTTCACACACCTCCATTCTGTGACTTCACACACATCCATTCTTTGACTTCACACTCCACAATTTTGGCTTCACACAAGTCCATTCATTGACTTCACTCACCTCCATTCTCTGACTTCACACACCTCCATTTTGACTTCACACACTTCCATTCTGTGACTTCACACACCTCCATTCTATGACTTCACACACCTCCCTTCTATGAATTCACACACCGCCATTCTGTGACTTCACACACCTCCATTTTGAGTTCACCCACTTCCATTCTGTGACTTCACACACCTCTATTCTATGACTTCACATACCTCATTTCTGAGTTGACACACCTCCATTTTGTGACTTCACTTACCTCTAATCTAACTTCACACACCTCCATTCTATGACTTCACACACCTCCATTCTGTGACTTCAAAAACCACCATTCTATGACTTCACACATCTCCATTGTGACTTCAGACACCTCCATTCTATGAGTTCACACAGCTCCATTCTGGCTTCACACACCTCCATTCTATGACTTCGCACACCTGTATTCTCACTTCACACATCTCCATTCTGTGACTTCACATTCCTCCATTCTTTGACTTCACACCCCTCCATTCTGTTCCTTCACACACCTCCACTCTGTGACTTTACAGACCTCCATTCTGTGACTTCACACACCTCCACTCTGTGAGTTCACATTCCTCCATTCTTTGACTTCACACCCCTCCATTCTCTGCCTTCACACACCTCCACTCTGTGACTTTACAGACCTCCATTCTGTGACTTCACACACCTCCCTTCTAAGACTTCACACACCTCCATTCTATGACTTCACACACTTCCATTGTTTGACATCATACACCTCCATTCTATGACTTCACACACTTCCATTGTTTGACATCATACACCTCCATTCTTTGACTTCACACACCTCCGTTCCATGAATTCACACACCTCCATTCTATGAGTTCATACACCTCCATTGTATGAGTTCACACACCTTCATTCTTACTTCAGCAACATCCATTCTATGACTTCAGACACCTCCATTCTATGAGTTCACACACCTCCATTCTGACTTCAAATACCTCCATTCTATGACTTCACACACCTCCATTGTTACTTCACACACCTCCATTCTATGAGTTCACACACCTCCCTTCTGACTTCACAAACCTCCATACTATGACTTCACAGACTTTGAATATGTGACTTCACTCATCTCCACTCTATGACTTCACACTTCTCCATTCTATGACTTCCCACACCTCCTTTCCATGACTTCACCCACACGCATTCTATGACTTCACACCTCCATTCTGACTTCACACACCTACATTCTGTGACTTCACACACCTCCATTCTATGAGTTCAGACACCACCATTTTGACTTCACACACCTCAATTCTGTGACTTCACACACCTCCATTCTGACCTCACACTCCTCCATTCTGTGAATTCACAAAACTCCATTCTATGATTTCACACAACTCCATACTCTGACTGCACACACCTCCATCTATGACTTCACACACCTCCAATCTGAGTTCACACACCTCCATTCTGTGACTTCACACACCTCCATTCTGTGACTTCACACACTTCCATTGTGACATCACATACCTCCATTCTATGAGTTCACATACCTCCATTCTATGACTTCACACACCTCCATTCTGACTTCACACACCTCTATTCTATGACTTCACAGACCTCGAATCTGTGACTTCACTCACCTCCACTCTATGACTTCACACTGCTCCATTCTATGCCTTCCCACACCTCCTTTCTATGACTTCACCCACCTCTATTAGATGACTTCACACCTCCATACTGACTTTAGATACCTCCATTCTGTGACTTCACACATCTCCATTCTATGACTTCACACACTTCCATTCTATGACTTCACACACCTCCATTCTGTGACTTCACACACCTCCTCTCTGAGTTCACACACCTCCATTCTGTGTCTTCACACACCTCCATTCTGTGACTTCAGACACCTCCTTCTATGACTTCACACACCTTCATTCTGTGACTTCACACACCTACATTCTATGACTTCACACACCTCGTTTCTGAGTTGACAAACCTCCCTTCTGTGATTTCACACACCTCCATTCTGAGCTCACACGTCCATTCTATGACTTCAAACAACTCCATTCTTTGACATCAAAAACCACCATTCTATGACTTCAAACACCTCCATTATGACCTCACACATCTCCATTCTACGAGTTCACACACTTCCATTCTGCCTTCAACCACCTCCATTCTATGAGTTCACTCAGCTCCATTCTGAGTTCACACACATCCATATGTGAATTCACACACCACAATCTTGACTTCAAACACCTCCATTCTGTGACTTCACACACCTCCATTCTGTGACTTCACACACCTCCATTTTGACTTCACACACCTCCATTCTGTGACTTCACACACCTCCATTCTGTGACTTCACACACCTCCATTGTTTGACTTCACACACCTCCATTCCATGACTTCACACACCTCCATTCTTTGAGTTCACAAACCTCCATTTTGACTTCACACACCTCCATTCTATGACTTCACACTCCTCCATTCTGACTTCACACAGCTCCATTGTGTGAATTCACAAAATTTCATTCTATGATTTCACACACCTCCATACTGTGACTTCACACACCTCCATCTGTGACTTCAAACACCTCCATTCTGAGTTCACACACCTCCATTCTGTGACTTCACACATCTCCATTCTGACTTCACACACCTCCAATATATGACTTCACACACCTCCATTCTGTGACTTCACACAGTTCCATTGTGACGTCACACACCTCCATTCTATGAGTTCACACACTTCCATTCTAGGACTTCATACTCCTCAATTCTGGCATCACACAGCTCCATTCTATGATTTCACACACCTGCATTCTGACTTCACACACCTCCACTCTCTGACTTCACACACCTCCATTCTATGACTTCACACACCTCCATTGTGAGTTCACCCACTTCCATTCTGTGACTTCACTCACCTCCATTCTGTGACTTCACACACCTCCATTCTATGAATTCACACACCTCCATTCTGTGACTTCACACACCTCCATTGTATGACTTCACACACCTCTATTCGGTGACTTCACACACCTCCTATCTGAGTTCACACAACTCCATTCTATGACTTCACACACCTGCATTGTGACTTCACCCACCTCCATTCTATGAGTTCACACACCTCCATTCTATGACTTCACACATCTCCATTCTGACTTCACACACCTCCATGCTGTGACTTCACACACCTCCATTCTATGACTTCACACACCTTCATTCTTTGACTGCACACACCTCCATTCTATGACTTCACACACCTCCACTGTGACTTCACAGATCTCCATTCTGTGACTTCACACACCTCCCACTGTGACTTCACAAACCTCCAATCTATGACTTCAAACACTTCCAATCTATGACTTCACACACCTCCATTCTATGACTGCACACACCTCAATTCTATGACTTCACACACCTGCATTCTGACTTCACACACCTCCATTCTCTGACTTCACACACCTCCATTCTATGACTTCACACACCTCCCTTGTATGAATTCACACACCGCCATTCTGTGACTTCACACACCTCCATTTTGAGTTCACCCACTTCCATTCTGTGAATTCATCACACCTCCATTCTGTGACTTCACACACGTCCATTCTGACTTCACACACCTCCAATATATGACTTCACACACCTCCATTCTGTGACTTCACACACTTACATTGTGACGTCACACACCTCCATTCTATGAGTTCACACACTTCCATTCTAGGACTTCACACTCCTCAATTCTGGCATCACAGAGCTCCAATCTATGATTTCACAGACCTCGAATCTGTGACTTCACTCACCTCCATTCTATGACTTCACACTCCTCTATTCTATGACTTCCCACAACTCCTTTCTATGACTTCACCCACCTCTATTCTATGACTTCACACCTCCATTCTGACTTCACACACCTCCATTCTCTGACTTCACACACCTCCATTCTATGACTTCACACACCTCCATTCTATGACTTCACACACCATAGTTCTTACTTCAGAAACATCCATTCTATGACCTCACACACCTCCATTCTATGACTTTACAAACCTCCATTCTGTGACTTCCCACACCTCCATTCTGAGTTCACACATCTCCATTCTGTGACTTCACACACCTCCCTTCTGACTTCACACACCTCCCTTCTGTGACTTCACACACCTCCATTGTGAGTTCACCCACTTCCATTCTGTGACTTCACTCACCTCCATTCTGTGACTTCACACACCTCCATTCTATGAATTCACACACCTCCATTCTGTGACTTCACACACCTCCATTGTATGACTTCACACACCTCTATTCGGTGACTTCACATACCTCCTATCTGAGTTCACACAACTCCATTCTATGACTTCACACACCTGCATTGTGACTTCACCCACCTCCATTCTATGAGTTCACACACCTCCATTCTATGACTTCACACATCTCCATTCTGACTTCACACACCTCCATGCTGTGACTTCACACACCTCCATTCTATGACTTCACACACCTTCATTCTTTGACTGCACACACCTCCATTCTATGACTTCACACACCTCCACTGTGACTTCACAGATCTCCATTCTGTGACTTCACACAGCTCCCACTGTGACTTCACAAACCTCCCATCTATGACTTCACACACTTCCAATCTATCATTTCACACACCTCCATTCTATGACTGCACACACCTATATTCTATGACTTCACACACCTGCATTCTGACTTCACACATCTCCATTCTCTGACTTCACACACCTCCATTCTATGACTTCACACACCTCCATTTTGTAACTTCACACACTTCCAATGTTTGACTTCACAAACCTCCATTCCATGACTTCATACACCTCCATTCTATGACTTCACACACCTCCATTTTGACTTCACACACTTCCATTCTGTGACTTCACACACCTCCATTCTATGACTTCACACACCTCCCTTCTATGAATTCACACACCGACATTCTGTGACTTCACACACCTCCATTTTGAGTTCACCCACTTCCATTCTGTGAATTCACACACCTCCATTCTATGACTGCACACACCTCCATTCTATGACTTCACATACCTCATTTCTGAGTTGACACACCTCCATTTTGTGACTTCACATACCTCTAATCTAACTTCACACACCTCCATTCTATGACTTCACACACCTCCATTCTGTGACTTCAAAAACCACCATTCTATGACTTCACACATCTCCATTGTGACTTCACACACCTCCATTCTATGAGTTCACACAGCTCCATTCTGACTTCACACACCTCCATTCTATGACTTGGCACACCTGTATTCTCACTTCACACATCTCCATTCTGTGACTTCACATTCCTCCATTCTTTGACTTCACACCCCTCCATTCTGTGCCTTCACACACCTCCATACTGTGTCTTTACAGACCTCCATTCTGTGACTTCACACACCTCCCTTCTGTGACTTCACACACCTCCATTCTATGACTTCACACACCTCCATTCTAAGACTTCACACACCTCCATTCTATGACTTCACACACTTCCATTGTTTGACATCATACACCTCCATTCTTTGACTTCACACACCTCCGTTCCATGAATTCACACACCTCCATTCTATGAGTTCATACACCTCCATTCTATGACTTCACACACCTTCATTCTTACTTCAGCAACATCCATTCTATGACTTCATACACCTCCATTCTATGACTTCACAAACCTCCATTCTGTGACTTCACACACCTCCATTCTGGGTTCACACACCTCCATTCTGTGACTTCACACACCTCCATTTTGACTTCACACACCTCCATTCTATGACTTCACACACTTCCATTCTATCACTTCAAACAACTCCATTCTGTGACTTCACACACCTCCTCTCTGAGTTCACACACCTCCATTCTGTGTCTTCACACACCTCCATTCTATGACTTCACACACCTAGTTTCTGAGTTGACACACCTCCCTTCTGTGATTTCACACACCTCCAATCTGAGTTCACACACCTCCATTCTATGACTTCACACACCTCCATTCTTTGACATCAAAAACCACCATTCTATGACTTCACACACCTCCATTTTGACTTCACACACCTCCATTCTACGAGTTCACACACTTCCATTCTGCCTTCACCCACCTCCATTCTATGACTTCACTCAGCTTCATTCTGACTTCACACACCTCCATTTGTGAATTCACACACCACAATTTTGACTTCAAACACCTCCATTCTGTGACTTCACACACCTCCATTCTGTGACTTCACACACCTCCATTTTGACTTCACACACCTCCATTCTGTGACTTCACACACCTCCATTCTGTGACTTCACACACCACCATTGTTTGTCTTCACACACCTCCATTCTTGGACTTCACACACCTCCATTCCATGACGTCACACACCTCCATTCTTTGAGTTCACAAACCTGCATTTTGACATCACACACCTCCATTCTGACTTCACAAACCTCCATTCTATGACTTCACAGACTTTGAATATGTGACTTCACTCACCTCCACTCTATGTCTTCACACTTCTCCATTCTATGACTTCCCACACCTCCTTTCCATGACTTCACCCACCCCCATTCTATGACTTCACACCTCCATTCTGACTTCACACACCTCCATTCTGTGACTTCACACACCTCCATTCTATGAGTTCACATACCACCATTTTGACTTCACACACCTCCATTCAATGACTTCACACACCTTCATTCTTACTTCAGAAACATCCATTCTATGACTTCAAACACCTCCATTCTATGACTTCACACACCTCCATTCTATGACTTCACAGAGCTCCATTCAGTGACTTCACACACCTCCATTCTATGTCTTCACACACCTCCATTGTGACTTCACACACGTCCATTCTATGAGTTCACACACCTCCATTCTGACTTCACACACCTCCGTTCTATGACTTCACACTCTTCCATTCTGACATCACACAGCTCCATTGTGAGAATTCACAAAATTCCACTCTATGATTTCACACACCTCCATACTGTGACTTCACACACCTCCATCTGTGACTTCAAACACCTCCATTCTGAGTTCACACACCTCCATTCTGTGACTTCACACATCTCCATTCTGACTTCACACACCTCCAATATATGACTTCACACACCTCCATTCTGTGACTTCACACAGTTCCATTGTGACGTCACACACCTCCATTCTATGAGTTCACACACTTCCATTCTAGGACTTCATACTCCTCAATTCTGGCATCACACAGCTCCATTCTATGATTTCACAGACCTCGAATCTGTGACTTCACACACCTCCATTCTATGACTTCACACAACTGCATTCTGATTTCACACACCTCCATTCTCTGACTTCACACACCTCCATTCTATGACTTCACACACCTCCCTTCTATGAATTCACACACCGCCATTCTGTGACTTCACACACCTCCATTTTGAGTTCACCCACTTCCATTCTGTGAATTCACACACCTCCATTCTATAACTTCACATACCTCATTTCTGAGTTGACACACCTCCATTCTGTAACTTCACACACTTCCAATGTTTGACTTCACAAACCTCCATTCCATTACTTCATACACCTCCATTCTATGACTTCACACACCTCCATTTTGACTTCACACACTTCCATTCTGTGACTTCACACACCTCCATTCTATGACTTCACACACCTCCCTTATATGAATTCACACACCGCCATTCTGTGACTTCACACACCTCCATTTTGAGTTCACCCACTTCCATTCTGTGAATTCACACACCTCCATTCTATGACTTCACATACCTCATTTCTGAGTTGACACACCTCCATTTTGTGACTTCACATACCTCTAATCTAAATTCACACACCTCCATTCTATGACCTCACACAACTCCATTCTATGACTTCACAAACCTCCATTCTGTGAATTCACACACCTCCATTCTGAGTTCACACAACTCCATTCGGTGACTTCACACACCTCCATTCTTACTTCACAAACCTCCATTCTGTTACTTCACACACTTCCATTCTATGACTTCACACACCTCCATTCTGTGATTTCTCACATCGCCATTCTGAGTTCACACACCTCCATTCTTTGACTTCACACACCTCCATTCCGTGACTTCACACACCTCCATTCTGTGACTTCACACACCAGCATTCCCTGACTTCACACACCTCCATTCTGTGACTTCACACACCTCCATTCTGTGACTTCACACACCTCCATTGTGACTTCACACACCTCCATTCTATGAGTTCACACACCTCCATTCTGACTTCAAATACCTCCATTCTATGACTTCACACACCTCCATTGTGACTTCACACACCTCCATTCTATGAGTTCACACACCTCCCTACTGACTTCACAAACCTCCATTCTATGACTTCACAGACTTTGAATATGTGACTTCACTCACCTCCACTCTATGACTTCACACTTCTCCATACTATGACTTCCCACACCTCCTTTCCATGACTTCACCCACCCCCATTCTACGACTTCACACCTCCATTCTGACTTCACACACCTACATTCTGTGACTTCACACACCTCCATTCTATGAGTTTACACACCACCATTTTGACTTCACACACCTCCATTCTATGACTTCACACACCTTCATTCTTACTTCAGAAACATCCATTCTATGACTTCACACACCTCCATTCTATGACTTCACACACCTCCATTCTATTACTTCACACACCTCCATTCTGTGACTTCACACACCTCCATTCTATGTCTTCACACACCTCCATTGTGACTTCACACACGTCCAATCTATGAGTTCACACACCTCCATTCTGACTTCACACACCTCCATTCTATGACTTCACGCTCCTCCATTTTGATTTCACACAGCTACATTCTGTGAATTCACAAAATTCCATTCTATGATTTCACACACCTCCATACTGTGACTTCACACACCTCCATCTATGACTTCAAACACCTCCATTCTGAGTTCACACACCTCCATTCTGTGACTTCACACACCTCCATTCTGACTTCACACACCTCCAATATATGACTTCACACACCTCCATTCTGTGACTTCACACAGTTCCATTGTGACGTCACACACCTCCATTCTATGAGTTCACACACGTCCATTCTAGGACTTCACACTCCTCAATTCTGGCATCACACAGCTCCATTCTATGACTTCACAGACCTCGAATCTGTGACTTCACTCACCTCCATTCTATGACTTCACACTCCTCTATTCTATGACTTCCCACAACTCCTTTCTATGACTTCATCCACCTCTATTCTATGACTTCACACCTCCATTCTGACTTCACACAGCTCCAATCTCTGACTTCACTCACCTCCATTCCATGACTTCACACACCTCCATTCTATGACTTCACACACCTTCATTCTTACTTCAGAAACATCCATTCTATGACCTCACACACCTCCATTCTATGACTTCACAAACTTCCATCTGTGACTTCCCACACCTCCATTCTGAGTTCACACATCTCCATTCTGTGACTTCACACACCTCCCTTCTGACTTCACACAATTCCCTTCTGTGACTTCACACACCTCTATTGTGAGTTCACCCACTTCCATTCTGTGACTTCACACACCTCCATTCTGTTACTTCACACACCTCCATTCTGTGAGTTCACACACCTCCATTCTATGACTTCACACACCTCCATTCTATGAATTCACACACTTCCATTCTGTGACTTCACACACCTCCATTGTATGACTTCACCCACCTCTATTCTGTGACTTCACACACCTCCTTTCTGAGTTCACACAACTCCATTCTATGACTTCACACACGTGCATTGTCACTTCACCCACCTCCATTCTATGAGTTCACACACCTGCATTGTGACTTCACACACCTCCATTCTATGACTTCACACATCTCCATTCTGACTTCACACACCTCCATGCTGTGACTTCACAAACCTCCATTCTATGACTTCACACACCTCCATTCTTTGACTTCACACACCTCCATTCTATGACTTCACACACCTCCACTGTGACTTCACAGAACTCCATTCTCTGACTTCACACACCTACCTCTGTGACTTCACACAACTCCAATCTATGACTTCACACACTTCCAATCTATGACTTCACACACCTCCATTCTATGACTGCACACACCTCCATTCTATGACTTCACACACCTGCCTTCTGACTTCACACACCTCAATTCTCTGACTTCACACACCTCCACTCTATGACTTCACACACCTCCATTTTGTAACTTCACACACTTCCAATGTTTGACTTCACAAACCTCCATTCCATGACTTCATACACCTCCATTCTATGACTTCACACACATCCATTCTTTGACTTCACACACCTCCATTTTGACTTCACACACCTCCATTCTGTGACTTCACACACATCCATTCTTTGACTTCACACACCACAATTTTGGCTTCACACAATTCCATTCATTGACTTCACTCACCTCCATTCTCTGACTTCACACACCTCCATTTTGACTTCACACACTTCCCTTCTGTGAGTTCACACACCTCCATTGTGAGTTCACCCACTGCCATTATGTGACTTCACACACCTCCATTCTGTTACTTCACACACCTCCATTCTGTGACTTCACACACCTCCATTCTATGACTTCACACACCTCCATTCTATGAATTCACACACCACTATTCTGTGACTTCACACACCTCCTTTCTGAGTTCACACAACTCCATTCTATGACTTCACACACCTGCATTGTGACTTCACCCACCTCCATTCTATGAGTTCACACACCTGCATTGTGACTTCACACACCTCCATTCTATGACTTCACACATCTCCATTCTGACTTCACACACCTCCATGCTGTGACTTCACACACCTCCATTCTATGACTTCACACACCTCCATTCTTTGACTTCACACACCTCCATTCTATGACTTCACACACCTCCACTGTGACTTCACAGAACTCCATTCTCTGACTTCACACACCTCCCTCTGTGACTTCACACACCTCCAATCTATGACTTCACACACTTCCAATCTATTACTTCACACACCTCCATTCTATGAATTCACACACCTGCATTCTGACTTCACACACCTCAATTCTCTGACTTCACACACCTCCATTCTATGACTTCACACATCTCCATTTTGTAACTTCACACAATTCCAATGTTTGACTTCACAAACCTCCATTCCAGGACTTCATACACCTCCATTCTATGACTTCACACACATCCATTCTTTGACTTCACACACCTTCATGTTGACTTCACACACCTCCATTCTGTGACTTCACACACATCCATTCTTTGACTTCACACACCACAATTTTGGCTTCACACAAGTCCATTCATTGACTTCACACACCTCCATTCTATGACTTCACACACCTCCTCTGTGACTTCACAGAACTCCATTCTGTGACTTCACACACCTCCCTCTGTGACTTCACACACCTCCAATCTATTACTTCACACACTTCCAATCTATGACTTCACACACCTCCATTCTATGACTTCACACACCTCCAATCTATGACTTCACACACCTGCATTCTTACTTCACACACCTCAATTCTCTGACATCACACACCTCCATTCTATGACTTCACACACCTCCATTTTGTAACTTCACACACTTCCAATGTTCGACTTCACAAACTTCCATTCCATGACTTCATACACCTCCATTCTATGACTTCACACACATCCATTCTTTGACTTCACACACCTCCATTTTGACTTCACACACCTCCATTCTGTGACTTCACACACATCCATTCTTTGACTTCACACACCTCCATTGTGACTTCACACACCTCCATTCTATGAGTTCACACACCTCCATTCTGACTTCAAATACCTCCATTCTATGACTTCACACACCTCCATTGTGACTTCACACACCTCCATTCTATGAGTTCACACACCTCCCTACTGACTTCACAAACCTCCATTCTATGACTTCACAGACTTTGAATATGTGACTTCACTCACCTCCACTCTATGACTTCACACTTCTCCATACTATGACTTCCCACACCTCCTTTCCATGACTTCACCCACCCCCATTCTATGACTTCACACCTCCATTCTGACTTCACACACCTACATTCTGTGACTTCACACACCTCCATTCTATGAGTTTACACACCTCCATTTTGACTTCACACACCTCCATTCTATGACTTCACACACCTTCATTCTTACTTCCGAAACATCCATTCTATGACTTCACACACCTCCATTCTATGACTTCACACACCTCCATTCTATTACTTCACACACCTCCATTCTGTGACTTCACACACCTCCATTCTATGTCTTCACACACCTCCATTGTGACTTCACACACGTCCAATCTATGAGTTCACACACCTCCATTCTGACTTCACACACCTCCATTCTATGACTTCACGCTCCTCCATTTTGACTTCACACAGCTACATTCTGTGAATTCACAAAATTCCATTCTATGATTTCACACACCTCCATACTGTGACTTCACACACCTCCATCTATGACTTCAAACACCTCCATTCTGAGTTCACACACCTCCATTCTGTGACTTCACACAGTTCCATTCTGACTTCACACACCTCCAATATATGACTTCACACACCTCCATTCTGTGACTTCACACAGTTCCATTGTGACGTCACACACCTCCATTCTATGAGTTCACACACGTCCATTCTAGGACTTCACACTCCTCAATTCTGGCATCACACAGCTCCATTCTATGACTTCACAGACCTCGAATCTGTGACTTCACTCACCTCCATTCTATGACTTCACACTCCTCTATTCTATGACTTCCCACAACTCCTTTCTATGACTTCATCCACCTCTATTCTATGACTTCACACCTCCATTCTGACTTCACACAGCTCCATTCTCTGACTTCACTCACCTCCATTCCATGACTTCACACACCTCCATTCTATGACTTCACACACCTTCATTCTTACTTCAGAAACATCCATTCTATGACCCCACACACCTCCATTCTATGACTTCACAAACTTCCATCTGTGACTTCCCACACCTCCATTCTGAGTTCACACATCTCCATTCTGTGACTTCACACACCTCCCTTCTGACTTCACACAATTCCCTTCTGTGACTTCACACACCTCCATTGTGAGTTCACCCACTTCCATTCTGTGACTTCACACACCTCCATTCTGTTACTTCACACACCTCCATTCTGTGAGTTCACACACCTCCATTCTATGACTTCACACACCTCCATTCTATGAATTCACACACTTCCATTCTGTGACTTCACACACCTCCATTGTATGACTTCACACACCTCTATTCTGTGACTTCACACACCTCCTTTCTGAGTTCACACAACTCCATTCTATGACTTCACACACCTGCATTGTGACTTCACCCACCTCCATTCTATGAGTTCACACACCTGCATTGTGACTTCACACACCTCCATTCTATGACTTCACACATCTCCATTCTGACTTCACACACCTCCATGCTGTGACTTCACAAACCTCCATTCTATGACTTCACATACCTCCATTCTTTGACTTCACACACCTCCATTATATGACTTCACACACCTCCACTGTGACTTCACAGAACTCCATTCTCTGACTTCACACACCTACCTCTGTGACTTCACACACCTCCAATCTATGACTTCACACACTTCCAATCTATGACTTCACACACCTCCATTCTATGACTGCACACACCTCCATTCTATGACTTCACACACCTGCATTCTGACTTCACACACCTCAATTCTCTGACTTCACACACCTCCACTCTATGACTTCACACACCTCCATTTTGTAACTTCACACACTTCCAATGTTTGACTTCACAAACCTCCATTCCATGACTTCATACACCTCCATTCTATGACTTCACACACATCCATTCTTTGACTTCACACACCTCCATTTTGACTTCACACACCTCCATTCTGTGACTTCACACACATCCATTCTTTGACTTCACACACCACAATTTTGGCTTCACACAATTCCATTCATTGACTTCACTCACCTCCATTCTCTGACTTCACACACCTCCATTTTGACTTCACACACTTCCCTTCTGTGACTTCACACACCTCCATTGTGAGTTCACCCACTTCCATTATGTGACTTCACACACCTCCATTCTGTTACTTCACACACCTCCATTCTGTGACTTCACACACCTCCATTCTATGACTTCCCACACCTCCATTCTATGAATTCACACACCTCTATTCTGTGACTTCACACACCTCCTTTCTGAGTTCACACAACTCCATTCTATGACTTCACACACCTGCATTGTGACTTCACCCACCTCCATTCTATGAGTTCACACACCTGCATTGTGACTTCACACACCTCCATTCTATGACTTCACACATCTCCATTCTGACTTCACACACCTCCATGCTGTGACTTCACACACCTCCATTCTATGACTTCACACACCTCCATTCTTTGACTTCACACACTTCCATTCTATGACTTCACACACCTCCACTGTGACTTCACAGAACTCCATTCTCTGACTTCACACACCTCCCTCTGTGACTTCACACACCTCCAATCTATGACTTCACACACTTCCAATCTATGACTTCACAAACCTCCATTCTATGACTTCACACACCTGCATTCTGACTTCACACACCTCAATTCTCTGACTTCACACACCTCCATTCTATGACTTCACACATCTCCATTTTGTAACTTCACACAATTCCAATGTTTGACTTCACAAACCTCCATTCCAGGACTTCATACACCTCCATTCTATGACTTCACACACATCCATTCTTTGACTTCACTCACCTCCATGTTGACTTCACACACCTCCATTCTGTGACTTCACACACATCCATTCTTTGACTTCACACACCACAATTTTGGCTTCACACAAGTCCATTCATTGACTTCACACACCTCCATTCTATGACTTCACACACCTCCTCTGTGACTTCACAGAACTCCATTCTGTGACTTCACACACCTCCCTCTGTGACTTCACACACCTCCAATCTATTACTTCACACACCTCCAATCTATGACTTCACACACTTCCAATCTATGACTTCACACACCTCCAATCTATGACCTCACACACCTGCATTCTGACTTCACACACCTCAATTCTCTGACTTCACACACCTCCATTCTATGACTTCACACACCTCCATTTTGTAACTTCACACACTTCCAATGTTTGACTTCACAAACCTCCATTCCATGACTTCATACACCTCCATTCTATGACTTCACACACATCCATTCTTTGACTTCACACACCTCCATTTTGACTTCACACACCTCCATTCTGTGACTTCACACACATCCATTCTTTGACTTCACACTCCACAATTTTGGCTTCACACAAGTCCATTCATTGACTTCACTCACCTCCATTCTCTGACTTCACACACCTCCATTTTGACTTCACACACTTCCATTCTCTGACTTCACACACCTCCATTCTATGACTTCACACACCTCCCTTCTATGAATTCACACACCGCCATTCTGTGACTTCACACACCTCCATTTTGAGTTCACCCACTTCCATTCTGTGACTTCACACACCTCTATTCTATGACTTCACATACCTCATTTCTGAGTTGACACACCTCCATTTTGTGACTTCACATACCTCTAATCTAACTTCACACACCTCCATTCTATGACTTCACACACCTCCATTCTGTGACTTCAAAAACCACCATTCTATGACTTCACACATCTCCATTGTGACTTCAGACACCTCCATTCTATGAGTTCACACAGCTCCATTCTGGCTTCACACACCTCCATTCTATGACTTCGCACACCTGTATTCTCACTTCACACATCTCCATTCTGTGACTTCACATTCCTCCATTCTTTGACTTCACACCCCTCCATTCTGTTCCTTCACACACCTCCACTCTGTGACTTTACAGACCTCCATTCTGTGACTTCACACACCTCCACTCTGTGAGTTCACATTCCTCCATTCTTTGACTTCACACCCCTCCATTCTCTGCCTTCACACACCTCCACTCTGTGACTTTACAGACCTCCATTCTGTGACTTCACACACCTCCCTTCTAAGACTTCACACACCTCCATTCTATGACTTCACACACTTCCATTGTTTGACATCATACACCTCCATTCTATGACTTCACACACCTCCGTTCCATGAATTCACACACCTCCATTCTATGAGTTCATACACCTCCATTGTATGAGTTCACACAACTTCATTCTTACTTCAGCAACATCCATTCTATGACATCAGACACCTCCATTCTATGAGTTCACACACCTCCATTCTGACTTCAAATACCTCCATTCTATGACTTCACACACCTCCATTGTGACTTCACACACCTCCATTCTATGAGTTCACACACCTCCCTTCTGACTTCACAAACCTCCATTCTATGACTTCACAGACTTTGAATATGTGACTTCACTCATCTCCACTCTATGACTTCACACTTCTCCATTCTATGACTTCCCAGACCTCCTTTCCATGACTTCACCCACACGCATTCTATGACTTCACACCTCCATTCTGACTTCACACACCTACATTCTGTGACTTCACACACCTCCATTCTATGAGTTCAGACACCACCATTTTGACTTCACACACCTCAATTCTGTGACTTCACACACCTCCATTCTGACCTCACACTCCTCCATTCTGTGAATTCACAAAACTCCATTCTATGATTTCACACAACTCCATACTCTGACTGCACACACCTCCATCTATGACTTCACACACCTCCAATCTGAGTTCACACACCTCCATTCTGACTTCACACACCTCTATTCTATGACTTCACAGACCTCGAATCTGTGACTTCACTCACCTCCACTCTATGACTTCACACTGCTCCATTCTATGCCTTCCCACACCTCCTTTCTATGACTTCACCCACCTCTATTAGATGACTTCACACCTCCATACTGACTTTAGATACCTCCATTCTGTGACTTCACACATCTCCATTCTATGACTTCACACACTTCCATTCTATGACTTCACACACCTCCATTCTGTGACTTCACACACCTCCTCTCTGAGTTCACACACCTCCATTCTGTGTCTTCACACACCTCCATTCTGTGACTTCAGACACCTCCTTCTATGACTTCACACACCTTCATTCTGTGACTTCACACACCTCCATTCTATGACTTCACACACCTCGTTTCTGAGTTGACAAACCTCCTTTTTGTGATTTCACACACCTCCATTCTGAGCTCACACGTCCATTCCATGACTTCAAACAACTCCATTCTTTGACATCAAAAACCACCATTCTATGACTTCAAACACCTCCATTATGACCTCACACACCTCCATTCTACGAGTTCACACACTTCCATTCTGCCTTCAGCCACCTCCATTCTATGAGTTCACTCAGCTCCATTCTGAGTTCACACACATCCATATGTGAATTCACACACCACAATCTTGACTTCAAACACCTCCATTCTGTGACTTCACACACCTCCATTCTGTGACTTCACACACGTCCATTTTGACTTCACACACCTCCATTCTGTGACTTCACACACCTCCATTCTGTGACTTCACACACCTCCATTGTTTGACTTCACACACCTCCATTCCATGACTTCACACACCTCCATTCTTTGAGTTCACAAACCTCCATTTTGACTTCACACACCTCCATTCTACGACTTCACACTCCTCCATTCTGACTTCACACAGCTCCATTGTGTGAATTCACAAAATTTCACTCTATGGTTTCACACACCTCCATACTGTGACTTCACACACCTCCATCTGTGACTTCAAACACCTCCATTCTGAGTTCACACACCTCCATTCTGTGACTTCACACATCTCCATTCTGACTTCACACACCTCCAATATATGACTTCACACACCTCCATTCTGTGACTTCACACAGTTCCATTGTGTCGTCACACACCTCCATTCTATGAGTTCACACACTTCCATTCTAGGACTTCATACTCCTCAATTCTGGCATCACACAGCTCCATTCTATGATTTCACAGACCTCGAATCTGTGACTTCACACACCTCCATTCTATGACTTCACACACCTGCATTCTGACTTCACACACCTCCACTCTCTGACTTCACACACCTCCATTCTATGACTTCACACACCTCCATTCTGTAACTTCACACACTTCCAATGTTTGACTTCACAAACCTCCATTCCATTACTTCACACAGCTCCATTCTCTGACTTCACACACCTCCATTTTGACTTCACACTCTTCCATTCTGTGACTTCACACACCTCCATTCTATGACTTCACACACCTACCTTCTATGAATTCACACACCGCCATTCTGTGACTTCACACACCTCCATTTTGAGTTCACCCACTTCCATTCTGTGAATTCACACACCTCCATTCTATGACTTCACATACCTCATTTCTGAGTTGACACACCTCCATTTTGTGACTTCACATACCTCTAATCTAAATTCACACACCTCCATTCTCTGACCTCACACAACTCCATTCTATGACTTCACAAACCTCCATTCTGTGAATTCACACACCTCCATTCTGAGTTCACACAACTCCATTCTATGACTTCACACACCTCCATTCTGTGATTTCTCACATCGCCATTCTGAGTTCACACACCTCCAATCTGTGACTTCACACACCTCCATTCCGTGACTTCACACACCTCCATTCTGTGACTTCACACACCACCATTCCCTGACTTCACACACCTCCATTCTGTGACTTCACACACCTCCATTCTGTGACTTCACACACCTCCATTGTGACTTCACACACCTCAATTCTATGAGTTCACACTCCTCCATTCTGACTTCAAATACCTCCATTCTATGACTTCACACACCTCCATTGTGACTTCACACACCTCCATTCTATGAGTTCACACACCTCCCTTCTGACTTCACAAACCTCCATTCTATGACTTCACAGACTTTGAATATGTGACTTCACTCACCTCCACTCTATGACTTCACACTTCTCCATACTATGACTTCCCACACCTCCTTTACATGACTTCACCCACCCCCATTCTATGACTTCACACCTCCATTCTGACTTCACACACCTACATTCTGTGACTTCACACACCTCCATTCTATGAGTTTACACACCACCATTTTGACTTCACACACCTCCATTCTATGACTTCACACACCTTCATTCTTACTTCAGAAACATCCATTCTATGACTTCACACACCTCCATTCTATGACTTCACACACCTCCATTCTGTGACTTCACACACCTCCATTCTATGTCTTCACACACCTCCATTCTGACTTCACACACCTCCATTCTATGACTTCACGCTACTCCATTCTGACTTCACACAGCTACATTCTGTGAATTCACAAAATTCCATTCTATGATTTCACACACCTCCAATATATGACTTCACACACCTCCATATTGTGACTTCACACACTTCCATTGTGACGTCACACACCTCCATTCTATGAGTTCACACACGTCCATTCTAGGACTTCACACTCCTCAATTCTGGCATCACACAGCTCCATTCTATGACTTCACAGACCTCGGATCTGTGACTTCACTCAACTCCATTCTATGACTTCACACTCCTCTATTCTATGACTTCCCACAACTCCTTTCTATGACTTCATCCACCTCTATTCTATGACTTCACACCTCCATTCTGACTTCACACAGCTTCATTCTCTGACTTCACACACCTCCATTCCATGACTTCACACACCTCCATTCTATGACTTCACACACCTTCATTCTTACTTCAGAAACATCCATTCTATGACCTCACACACCTCCATTCTATGACTTCACAAACTTCCATCTGTGACTTCCCACACCTCCATTCTGAGTTCACACATCTCCATTCTGTGACTTCACACACCTCCCTTCTGACTTCACACAATTCCCTTCTGTGACTTCACACACCTCCATTGTGAGTTCACCCACTTCCATTCTGTGACTTCACACACCTCCATTCTGTTACTTCACACACCTCGATTCTGTGAGTTCACACACCTCCATTCTATGACTTCACACACCTCCATTCTATGAATTCACACACTTCCATTCTGTGACTTCACACACCTCCATTGTATGACTTCACACACCTCTATTCTGTGACTTCACACACCTCCTTTCTGAGTTCACACAACTCCATTCTATGACTTCACACACCTGCATTGTGACTTCACCCACCTCCATTCTATGAGTTCACACACCTGCATTGTGACTTCACACCCCTCCATTCTACGACTTCACACATCTCCATTCTGACTTCACACACCTCCATGCTGTGACTTCACAAACCTCCATTCTATGACTTCACACACCTCCATTCTTTGACTTCACACACCTCCATTCTATGACTTCACACACCTCCACTGTGACTTCACAGAACTCCATTCTGTGACTTCATACACCTACCTCTGTGACTTCACACACCTCCAATCTATGACTTCACACACTTCCAATCTATGACTTCACACACCTCCATTCTATGACTTCACACACCTCCATTCTATGACTTCACACACCTGCATTCTGACTTCACACACCTCAATTCTCTGACTTCACACACCTCCACTCTATGACTTCACACACCTCCATTTTGTAACTTCACACACTTCCAATATTTGACTTCACAAACCTCCATTCCATGACTTCATACACCTCCATTCTATGACTTCACACACATCCATTCTTTGACTTCACACACCTCCATTTTGACTTCACACACCTCCATTCTGTGACTTCACACACATCCATTCTTTGACTTCACACACCACAATTTTGGCTTCACACAATTCCATTCATTGACTACACTCACCTCCATTCTCTGACTTCACACACCTCCATTTTGACTTCACACACTTCCCTTCTGTGACTTCACACACCTCCATTGTGAGTTCACCCACTGCCATTATGTGACTTCACACACCTCCATTCTGTTACTTCACACACCTCCATTCTGTGACTTCACACACCTCCATTCTATGACTTCACACACCTCCATTCTATGAATTCACACACCTCTATTCTGTGACTTCACACACCTCCATTCTATGACTTCACACATCTCCATTCTGACTTCACACACCTCCATGCTGTGACTTCACACACCTCCATTCTTTGACTTCACACACCTCCATTCTTTGACTTCACACACCTCCATTCTATGACTTCACACACCTCCACTGTGACTTCACAGAACTCCATTCTCTGACTTCACACACCTCCAATCTATGACTTCACACACTTCCAATCTATGACTTCACACACCTCCATTCTATGACTTCACACACCTGCATTCTGACTTCACACACCTCAATTCTCTGACTTCACACACCTCCATTCTATGACTTCACACATCTCCATTTTGTAACTTCACACACTTCCAATGTTTGACTTCACAAACCTCCATTCTATGACTTCATACACCTCCATTCTATGACTTCACACACATCCATTCTTTGACTTCACACACCTCCATGTTGACTTCACAAACCTCCATTCTGTGACTTCACACACATCCATTCTTTGACTTCACACAGCACAATTTTGGCTTCACACAAGTCCATTCATTGACTTCACACACCTCCATTGTATGACTTCACACACCTCCACTGTGACTTCACAGAACTCCATTCTGTGACTTCACACACCTCCCTCTGTGACTTCACACACCTCCACTCTATTACTTCACACAATTCCAATCTATGACTTCACACACCTCCATTCTATGACTTCACACACATCCATTCTTTGACTTCACACACCTCCATGTTGACTTCACAAACCTCCATTCTGTGACTTCACACACATCCATTCTTTGACTTCACACAGCACAATTTTGGCTTCACACAAGTCCATTCATTGACTTCACACACCTCCATTGTATGACTTCACACACCTCCACTGTGACTTCACAGAACTCCATTCTGTGACTTCACACACCTCCCTCTGTGACTTCACACACCTCCAATCTATTACTTCACACACTTCCAATCTATGACTTCACACACCTCCATTCTATGACTTCACACACCTCCATTCTATGACTTCACACACCTGCATTCTGACTTCACACACCTCAATTCTCTGACTTCACACACCTCCATTCTATGTCTTCACACACCTCCATTTTGTAACTTCACACACTTCCAATGTTTGACTTCACAAACCTCCATTCCATGACTTCATACACCTCCATTCTATGACTTCACACACATCCATTCTTTGACTTCACACACCTCCATTTTGACTTCACACCCCTCCATTCTGTGACTTCACACACCTCCATTTTGACTTCACACACCTCCATTCTGTGACTTCACACACATCCATTCTTTGACTTCACACTCCACAATTTTGGCTTCACACAAGTCCATTCATTGACTTCACTCACCTCCATTCTCTGACTTCACACACCTCCATTTTGACTTCACACACATCCATTCTTTGACTTCACACACCTCCATTTTGACTTCACACACCTCCATTCTGTGACTTCACACACATCCATTCTTTGACTTCACACTCCACAATTTTGGCTTCACACAAGTCCATTCATTGACTTCGCTTACCTCCATTCTGTGACTTCACACACCTCCATTTTGAGTTCACCCACTTCCATTCTGTGACTTCACACACCTCTATTCTATGACTTCACATACCTCATTTCTGAGTTGACACACCTCCATTTTGTGACTTCACATACCTCTAATCTAATTTCACACACCTCCATTCTATGACTTCACACACCTCCATTCTGTGACTTCAAAAACCACCATTCTATGACTTCACACATCTCCATTGTGACTTCAGACACCTCCATTCTATGAGTTCACACAGCTCCATTCTGGCTTCACACACCTCCATTCTGTGACTTCGCACACTGGTATTCTCACTTCACACATCTCCATTCTGTGACTTCACATTCCTCCATTCTTTGACTTCACACCCGTCCATTCTGTTCCTTCACACACCTCCACTCTGTGACTTTACAGACCTCCATTCTGTGACTTCACACACCTCCACTCTGTGAGTTCACATTCCTCCATTCTTTGACTTCACACCCCTCCATTCTGTGCCTTCACACACCTCCACTCCGTGACTTTACAGACCTCCATTCTGTGACTTCACACACCTCCCTTCTAAGACTTCACACACCTCCATTCTATGACTTCACACACTTCCATTGTTTGACATCATACACCTCCATTCTATGACTTCACACACCTCCGTTCCATGAATTCACACACCTCCATTCTATGAGTTCATACACCTCCATTTTATGAGTTCACACACCTTCATTCTTACTTCAGCAACATCCATTCTATGACTTCAGACACCTCCATTCTATGAGTTCACACACCTCCATTCTGACTTCAAATACCTCCATTCTATGACTTCACACACCTCCATTGTGACTTCACACACCTCCATTCTATGAGTTCACACACCTCCCTTCTGACTTCACAAACCTCAATTCTATGACTTCACAGACTTTGAATATGTGACTTCACTCATCTCCACTCTATGACTTCACACTTCTCCATTCTATGACTTCCCACACCTCCTTTCCATGACTTCACCCACACGCATTCTATGACTTCACACCTCCATTTTGACTTCACACACCTCAATTCTGTGACTTCACACACCTCCATTCTGACCTCACACTCCTCCATTCTGTGAATTCACAAAACTCTATTCTATGATTTCACACAACTCCATACTCTGACTGCACACACCTCCATCTATGACTTCACACACCTCCAATCTGAGTTCACACACCTCCATTCTGTGACTTCACACACCTCCATTCTGACTTCACACACCAATGTATGACTTCACACACCTCCATTCTGTGACTTCACACACTTCCATTGTGACATCACATACCTCCATTCTATGAGTTCACATACCTCCATTCTATGACTTCACACACCTCCATTCTGACTTCACACACCTCTATTCTATGACTACACAGACCTGGAATCTGTGACTTCACTCACCTCCACTCTATGACTTCACACTGCTCCATTCTATGACTTCCAACACCTCCTTTCTATGACTTCACCCACCTCTATTAGATGACTTCACACCTCCATACTGACTTTAGATACCTCCATTCTGTGACTTCACACACCTCCATTCTATGACTTCACACACCTCCATTCTATGACTTCACACACCTTCATTCTTACTTCAGAAACATCCATTCTATGACCTCACACAACTCCATTCTATGACTTCACAAACCTGCATTCTGTGAATTCACACACCTCCATTCTGAGTTCACACAACTCCATTCGGTGACTTCACACACCTCCATTCTTACTTCACAAACCTCCATTCTATGACTTCACACACTTCCATTCTATGACTTCACACACCTCCATTCTGTGACTTCTCACACCTCCATTCTGAGTTCACACGCCTCCATTCTGTGACTTCACACACCTCCATTGTGACTTCACACACCTCCATTCTATGAGTTCACATACCTCCATTCTGACTTCAAATACCTCCATTCTATGACTTCACACACCTCCATTCTATGACTTCACACACCTCCATTCTGTGACTTCACACACCTCCATTCTATGTCTTCACAAACCTCCATTGTGACTTCACACACGTCCAATCTATGAGTTCACACACCTCCATTCTGACTTCACACACCTTCATTCTATGACTTCACACTCCTCCATTCTGACTTCACACAGCTCCATTCTGTGAATTCACAAAATTCCATTCTATGATTTCACACACCTCCATACTGTGACTTCACACACCTCCATCTATGACTTCAAACACCTCCATTCTGAGTTCACACACCTCCATTCTGTGACTTCACACACCTCCATTCTGACTTCACACACCTCCAATATATGACTTCACACACCTCCATTCTGTGACTTCACACACTTACATTGTGACGTCACACACCTCCATTGTATGAGTTCACACACGTCCATTCTAGGACTTCACACTCCTCAATTCTGGCATCACACAGCTCCATTCCATGACTTCACAGACCTCGAATCTGTGACTTCACTCACCTCCATTCTATGATTTCACACTCCTCTATTCTATGACTTCCACAACTCCTTTCTATGACTTCACCCACCTCTATTCTATGACTTCACACCTCCATTCTGACTTCACACACCTCCATTCTCTGACTTCACACACCTCCATTCTATGACTTCACACACCTCCATTCTATGACTTCACACACCTTCATTCTTACTTCAGAAACATCCATTCTATGACCTCCCACACCTCCATTCTATGACTTCACAAACCTCCATTCTGTGACTTCCCACACCTCCATTCTGAGTTCACACATCTTCATTCTGTGACTTCACACACCTCCCTTCTGACTTCACACAATTCCCTTCTGTGACTTCACACACCTCCATTGTGAGTTCACCCACTTCCATTCTGTGACTTCACACACCTCCATTCTGTTACTTCAAACACCTCCATTCTGTGACTTCACACACCTCCATTCTATGACTTCACACACCTCCATTCTATGAATTCACACACCTCCATTCTGTGACTTCACACACCTCCATTGTATGACTTGACACACCTCTATTCTGTGACTTCACACACATCCTTTCTGAGTTCACACACCTGAATTCTCTGACTTCACACACCTCCATTTTGACTTCATACACTTCCATTCTGTGACTTCACACACGTCCATTCTATGACTTCACACACCTCCCTTCTATGAATTCACACACGGCCATTCTGTGACTTCACACACCTCCATTTTGAGTTCACCCACTTCCATTCTGTGACTTCACACACCTCCATTCTATGACTTAACATACCTCATTTCTGAGTTGACACACCTCCATTTTGTGACTTCACATACCTCTAATGTAACTTCACACACCTCCATTCTATGACTTCCCACACCTCCATTCTGTGACTTCAAAAACCACCATTCTATGACTTCACACATCTCCATTGTGACTTCACACACCTACATTCTATGAGTTCACACAGCTCCATTCTGACTTCACACACCTGCATTCTATGATTTCGCACACCGGTATTCTCACTTCACACATCTCCATTCTGTGACTTCACATTCCTCCATTCTTTGCCTTCACACCCCTCCATTCTGTGCCTTCACACACCTCCACTCTGTGACTTTACAGACCTCCATTCTGTGACTTCACACACCTCCCTTTTCTGACTTCACACACCTCCATTCTATGACTTCACACACCTCCATTCTAAGACTTCACACACCTCCATTCTATGACTTCACACACTTCCATTGTTTGACATCATACACCTCCATTCTTTGACTTCACACACCTCCGTTCCATGAATTCACACACCTCCATTCTATGAGTTCATACACCTCCATTCTATGAGTTCACACACCTCATTCTTACTTCAGCAACATCCATTCTATTACTTCAGACACCTCCATTCTATGACTTCACACACCTTCATTCTTACTTCAGCAACATCCATTCTGTGACTTCTTACACCTCCATTCTATGACTTCACAAACCTCCATTCTGTGACTTCACACACCTCCATTCTGGGTTCACAAACCTCCATTCTGTGACTTCACACACCTCCATTCTGACTTCACACACCTCCATTCTATGACTTCACACACTTCCATTCTATGACTTCACACACCTCCATTCTGTGACTTCACACACCTCCTCTCTGAGTTCACACACCTCCATTCTGTGTGTTCACACACCTCCATTCTGTGACTTCAGACACCTCCTTCTATGACTTCACACACCTTCATTCTGTGACTTCACACACCTCCATTCTATGACTTCACACACCTCCATTCTTTGACATCAAAAACCACCATTCTATGACTTCACAGACCTCCATTTTGACTTCACAAACCTCAATTCTACGAGTTCACACACTTCCATTCTGCCTTCACCCACCTCCATTCTATGACTTCACTCAGCTCCATTCTGACTTCACACACCTCCATTTGTGAATTCACACACCACAATTTTGACTTCAAACACCTCCATTCTGTGACTTCACACACCTCCATTCTGTGACTTCACACACCTCCATTTTGACTTCACACACCTCCATTCTGTGACTTCACACACCTCCATTCTGTGACTTCACACACCACCATTGTTTGACTTCACACACCTCCATTCTTGGACTTCACACACCTCCATTCCATGACTTCACACACCTCCATTCTTTGAGTTCACAAACCTCCATTTTGACTTCACACACCTCCATTCTATGACTTCACACACCTTCATTCCTACTTCAGAAACATCCATTCTGTGACTGCACACACCTCCATTCTATGACTTCCCACATCTCCATTCTGAATTCACACAGCTCCATTCTATGACGTCACACACCTCCATTCTGTGACTTCACACACCTTCATTCTTACTTCACAAACATCCATTCTATGACTTCACACACCTACATTCTATGACTTCACACACCTCCATTCTACGAGTTCACACACTTCCATTCTGCCTTCACCCACCTCCATTCTATGACTTCACTCATCTCCATTCTGACTTCACAAACCTCCATTTGTGAATTCACACACCACAATTTTGATTTCAAACACCTCCATTCTGTGACTTCACACACCTCCATTCTGTGACTTCACACACCTCCATTTTGACTTCACACACCTCCATTCTGTGAGTTCACACACTTCCATTCTTTGACTTCACACATCTCCATTCTGACTTCACACATCTCCATGCTGTGACTTCACACACCTCCATTCTATGACTTCACACACCTCCATTCTTTGACTTCACACACCTCCATTCTATGACTTCACACACCTCCACTGTGACTTCACAGATCTCCATTCTGTGACTTCACACACCTCCCTCTGTGACTTCACACACCTCCAATCTATGACTTCACACCCTTCCAATCTATGACTTCACACACCTCCATTCTATGACTTCACACACCTCCTTTCTATGACTTCACACACCTGCATTCTGACTTCACACACCTCCATTCTCTGACTTCACACACCTCCATTCTATGACTTCACACACCTCCATTCTGTAACTTCACACACTTCCAATGTTTGACTTCACAAACATCCATTCCATGACTTCATACACCTCCATTCTATGACTTCACAAACATCCATTCTTTGACTTCACACACCTCCATTTTGACTTCACACACCTCCATTCTGTTACTTCACACACCTCCATTCTGTGACTTCACACACTTCCATTCTATGACTTCACACACCTCCATTCTATGAATTCACACACTTCCATTCAGTGACTTCACACACCTCCATTGTATGACTTCACACACCTCTATTCTGTGACTTCACACACCTCCTTTCTGAGTTCACACAACTCCATTCTATGACTTCACACACCTGCATTGTGACTTCATCCACCTCCATTCTATGAGTTCACACACCTGCATTGTGACTTCACACACCTCCATTCTATGACTTCACACATCTCCATTCTGACTTCACACACCTCCATGCTGTGACTTCACACACCTCCATTCTATGACTTCACACACCTCCATTCTTTGACTTCACACACCTCCATTCTATGACTTCACACACCTTCATTCTTACTTCAGAAACATCCATTCTATGACCTCACACAACTACATTCTATGACTTCACAAACCTCCATTCTGTGAATTCACACACCTCCATTCTGAGTTCACACAACTCCATTCGGTGACTTCACACACCTCCATTCTTACTTCACAAACCTCCATTCTATGACTTCACACACTTCCATTCTATGACTTCACACACGTCCATTCTGTGATTTCTCACATCTCCATTCTGAGTTCACACACCTCCATTCTGTGACTTCACACACCTCCATTCCGTGACTTCACACACCTCCATTCTATGACTTCACACACCACCTTTCCCTGACTTCACACACCTCCATTCTGTGACTTCACACACCTCCATTCTGTGACTTCACACACCTCCATTGTGACTTCACACACCTCCATTCTATGAGTTCACACACCTCCATTCTGACTTCAAATACCTCCATTCTATGACTTCACACACCTCCATCGCGACTTCACACACCTCCATTCTATGAGTTCACACAACTCCCTTCTGACTTCACAAACCTCCATTCTATGACTTCACAGACTTTGAATATGTGACTTCACTCACCTCCACTCTATGACTTCACACTTCTCCATTCTATGACTTCCCACACCTCCTTTCCATGACTTCACCCACCCCCATTCTATGACTTCACACCTCTATTCTGATTTCACACACCTACATTCTGTGACTTCACACACCTCCATTCTATGAGTTCACACACCAACATTTTGACTTCACACACCTCCATTCTATGACTTCACACACCTTCATTCTTACTTCAGAAACATCCATTCTTTGACTTCACAAACCTCCATTCTGAATTCACACAGCTCCATTCTGTGACTTCACAAACCTCAATTCTATGATTTCACACACCTCCATACTATGACTTCACACAACTCCATCTATGCCTTCACACACCTCCATTCTGACTTCACACACCTCTATACTATGCCTTCGCACACCTCCATTCTGACATCACACACCTCCATCCTATGTCTTCAAACCCGTCCATTCTGTGACTTCACACACCTCCATTCTATAACTTCACCCACCTCCATTCTGTGACTTCACCACCTCCATTCTGTGACTTCACACATCTTCATTCTCCGACTTCACACCCCTCCAATTTGACTTCACATACCTCCATTCTATGACTTCACAAACCTCCATTCTGTGACTTCACCCACCTGCATTCTGTGACTTCACACACCTCCCTTCTGTGACTTCACACACCTCAAGTCTATGACTTCATACACGTTCATTGTATGACTTCACACACCTCCATTCTGTGACTTCTCACACCTCCATTCTATGAATTCACACACCTCCATTCTGTCACTTCACACACCTCCATTCTATGACTTCACACTCCTCCATTCTATGATTTCACACACCTGCATTCTATGACTTCACACATCCATTTTGACTTTACACACCTCCAATATAGGACTTCAAATACCTGAATTCTGTGACTTCACACACCTCCATTCTATGACTTCATACCCGTGCATTCTGTGACTTCACACACCTCCATTCTCTGACTTCACAAACCTCCATTCTGTGACTTCACCCACCTCTATTCTGTGACTTCACACACCTCCATTATCCGACTTCAAACCCCTCCAATTTGACTTCACATACCTCCATTCTATGACTTCACAAACCTCCATTCTGTGACTTCAACACCTCCATTCTGTGACTTCACACACCTCCATTCTATGACTTCACACAGCTCCATTCTGTGACTTCACACACCTCCATTCTATGACTTCACACACTTCCATTGTGACGTCACACACCTCCATTTTTTGAGTTCACACACCTCCATTCTGACTTCACACACCTCCATTTTATGACTTCACACACCTCCATTCTGAATTCACACAGCTACATTCTGTGACTTCACAAAACTCCATTCTATGATTTCACACACCTCCATACTATGACTTCACACAGCTACATCTATGCCTTCACACACCTCCATTCTGACTTCACACACCTCTATTCTATGACTTCGCACACCTCGATTCTGACATCACACACCTCCATTCTATGTCTTCATACCCGTCCATTCTGTGACTTCACAAACCTCCATTCTATGACTTCACACACCTCCATTCTGTGACTTCACACACCTTCATTCTCCGACTTCACACCCATCCAATTTGACTTCACCCATCTCCATTCTGTGATTTCACAAACCTCCATTCTATGATTTCACACACCTCCATTCTATGACTTCACACACCTCCATTTTATGACGTCACACACCTCCATTTTGACCTTACACACCTCCATTATGTGACTTCACACACCTCCCTTCTGTGACTTCACACACCTCCATTCTATGACTTCACAAACCCCCATTCTGTGACTTCACACACATCCATTCTATGAATTCACACACGTCCATTCTGTCACTTCACACACCTCCATTCTATGACTTCACACACCTCCATTCTATGACTTCACACACCTCTATTCTGTGACTTCGCACACCTCCATTCTGACATCACACACCTCCATTCTATGTCTTCATACCCGTCCATTCTGTGACTTCACACACCCCCATTCTATAATTCACACACCTCCATTCTGTGACTTCACCCACCTCCATTCTGTGACTTCACACATCTTCATTCTCCAAATTCACACCCCTCCAATTTGACTTCACATACCTCCATTCTATGACTTCACAAACCTCCATTCTGTGACTTCACCCAACTCCATTCTATGACTTCACACACCTCCCTTCTGTGACTTCACTCACCTCCATTCTATGACTTCACACTCCTCTATTCCATGACTTCCCACAACTCCTTTCTATGACTTCATCCACCTCTATTCTATGACTTCACACCTCCATTCTGACTTCACATACCTCCATTCTCTGACTTCACACACCTCCATTCTATGACTTCACACACCTCCATTCTATGACTTCACACACCTTCATTCTTACTTCAGAAACATCCATTCTATGACCTCACACACCTCCATTCTATGATTTCACAAACCTCCATCTGTGACTTCCCACACCTCCATTCTGAGTTCACACATCTCCATTCTGTGACTTCACACACCTCCCTTCTGACTTCACACAATTCCCTTCTGTGACTTCACACACCTCCATTGTGAGTTCACCCACTTCCATTCTGTGACTTCACACACCTCCATTCTGTTACTTCAAACACCTCCATTCTGTGACTTCACACACCTCCATTCTATGACTTCACACACCTCCATTCTATGAATTCACACACTTCCATTCTGTGACTTCACACACCTCCATTGTATGACTTCACACACCTCTATTCTGTGACTTCACACACCTCCTTTCTGAGTTCACACAACTCCATTCTATGACTTCACACACCTGCATTGTGACTTCACCCACCTCCATTCTATGAGTTCACACACCTGCATTGTGACTTCACACACCTCCATTCTATGACTTCACACATCTCCATTCTGACTTCACACACCTCCATGCTGTGACTTCACACACCTCCATTCTATGACTTCACACACCTCCATTCTTTGACTTCACACACCTCCATTCTATGACTTCACACACCTCCACTGTGACTTCACAGAACTCCATTCTGTGACTTCACACACCTCCCTCTGTGACTTCACACACCTCCAATCTATGACTTCACACACTTCCAATCTATGACTTCACACACCTCCATTCTATGACTTCACACACCTCCATTCTATGACTTCACACACCTGCATTCTGACTTCACACACCTCAATTCTCTGACTTCACACACCTCCATTCTATGACTTCACACACCTCCATTTTGTAACTTCACACACTTCCAATGTTTGATTCACAAACCTCCATTCCATGACTTCATACACCTCCATTCTATGACTTCACACACATCCATTCTTTGACTTCACACACCTCCATTTTGACTTCACACACCTCCATTCTGTGACTTCACACACATCCATTCTTTGACTTCACACTCCACAATTTTGGCTTCACACAAGTCCATTCATTGACTTCACTCACCTCCATTCTCTGACTTCACACACCTCCATTTTGACTTCACACACTTCTATTCTGTGACTTCACACACCTCCATTCTATGACTTCACACACCTCCCTTCTATGAATTCACACACCGCCATTCTGTGACTTCACACACCTCCATTTTGAGTTCACCCACTTCCATTCTGTGACTTCACACACCTCCATTCTATGACTTCACATACCTCATTTCTGAGTGGACACACCTCCATTTTGTGACTTCACATACCTCTAATCTAACTTCACACACCTCCATTCTATGACTTCACACACCTCCATTCTGTGACTTCAAAAACCACCATTCTATAACTTCACACATCTCCATTGTGACTTCAGACACCTCCATTCTATGAGTTCACACAGCTCCATTCTGGCTTCACACACCTCCATTCTATGACTTCGCACACCTGTATTCTCACTTCACACATCTCCATTCTGTGACTTCACTTTCCTCCATTCTTTGACTTCACACCCCTCCATTCTATGCCTTCACACACCTCCATTCTGTGACTTTACAGACCTCCATTCTGTGACTTCAAACACCTCCCTGTGTTACTTCACACACCTCCATTCTATGACTTCATACACCTCCATTCTAAGACTTCACACACCTCCATTCTATGACTACACACACTTCCATTGTTTGACATCATACACCTCCATTCTTTGACTTCACACACCTCCGTTCCATGAATTCACACACCTCCATTCTATGAGTTCATACACCTCCATTGTATGAGTTCACACACCTTCATTCTTACTTCAGCAACATCCATTCTATGACTTCAGACACCTCCATTCTATGAGTTCACACACCTCCATTCTGACTTCAAATACCTCCATTCTATGACTTCATACACCTCCATTGTGACTTCACACACCTCCATTCTATGAGTTCACACACCTCCCTTCTGACTACACAAACCTCCATTCTATGACTTCACAGACTTTGAATATGTGACTTCACTCATCTCCACTCTATGACTTCACACTTCTCCATTCTATGACTTCCCACACCTCCTTTCCATGACTTCACCCATCCCCATTCTATGACTTCACACCTCCATTCTGACTTCACACACCTACATTCTGTGACTTCACACACCTCCATTCTCTGAGTTCACACACCACCATTTTGACTTCACACACCTCCATTCTATGACTTCACACATCTCCATTCTGTCACTTCACACATCTTCATTCTCCGAATTCACACCCCTCCAATTTGACTTCACATACCTCCATTCTATGACTTCACAAACCTCCATGCTGTGACTTCACCCAACTCCATTCTATGACTTCACACACATCCATTCTTTGACTTCACACACCTCCATTTTGACTTCACACACCTCCATTCTGTGCCTTCACACACATCCATTCTTTGACTTCACACACCACAATTTTGGCTTCACACAAGTCCATTCATTGACTTCACTCACCTCCATTCTCTGACTTCACACACCTCCATTTTGACTTCACACACTTCCATTCTGTGACTTCACACACCTCCATTCTATGACGTCACACACCTCCCTTCTATGAATTCACACACCGCCATTCTGTGACTTCACACACCTCCATTTTGAGTTCACCCACTTCCATTCTGTGACTTCGCACACCTCCATTCTATGACTTCACATACCTCATTTCTGAGTTGACACACCTCCATTTTGTGACTTCACATACCTCTAATCTAACTTCACACACCTCCATTCTATGACTTCACACACCTCCATTCTGTGACTTCAAAAATCACCATTCTATGACTTCACACATCTCCATTGTGACTTCAGACACCTCCATTCTATGAGTTCACACAGCTCCATTCTGGCTTCACACACCTCCATTCTATGACTTCGCACACCTGTATTCTCACTTCACACATCTCCATTCTGTGACTTCACATTCCTCCATTCTTTGACTTCACACCCCTCCATTCTGTGCCTTCACACACCTCCATTCTGTGACTTTACAGACCTCCATTCTGTGACTTCACACACCTCCGTGTGTGACTTCACACACTTCCATTCTATGACTTCATACACGTCCATTCTAAGACTTCACACACCTCCATTCTATGACTACACACACTTCCATTGTTTGACATCATACACCTCCATTCTTTGACTTCACACACCTCCGTTCCATGAATTCACACACCTCCATTCTATGAGTTCATAGACCTCCATTGTATGAGTTCACACACCTTCATTCTTACTTCAGCAACATCCATTCTATGACTTCAGACACCTCCATTCTATGAGTTCACACACCTCCATTCTGACTTCAAATACCTCCATTCTATGACTTCACACACCTCCATTGTGACTTCACACACCTCCATTCTATGAGTTCACACACCTCCCTTCTGACTACACAAACCTCCATTCTATGACTTCAAAGACTTTGAATATGTGACTTCACTCATCTCCACTCTATGACTTCACACTTCTCCATTCTACGACTTCCAACACCTCCTTTCCATGACTTCACCCACCCCCATTCCATGACTTCACACCTCCATTCTGACTTCACACACCTACATTCTGTGACTTCACACACCTCCATTCTCTGAGTTCACACACCACCATTTTGACTTCACACACCTCCATTCTATGACTTCACATACCTCATTTCTGAGTTGACACACCTCCATTTTGTGACTTCACATACCTCTAATCTAACTTCACACACCTCCATTCTATGACTTCACACACCTCCATTCTGTGAATTCAAAAATCACCATTCTATGACTTCACACACCTCCATATTGACTTCACACACCTCCATTCTGTGACTTCACACACATCCATTCTTTGACTTCACACTCCACAATTTTGGCTTCACACAAGCCCATTCATAGACTTCACTCACCTCCATTCTCTGAATTCACACACCTCCATTTTGACTTCACACACATCCATTCTTTGACTTCACACACCTCCATTTTGACTTCACACACCTCCATTCTGTGACTTCACACACATCCATTCTTTGACTTCACACTCCACAATTTTGGCTTCACACAAGTCCATTCATTGACTTCGCTCACTTCAATTCTGTGACTTCACACACCTCCATTTTGAGTTCACCCACTTCCATTCTGTGACTTCACACACCTCTATTCTATGACTTCACATACCTCATTTTTGAGTTGACACACCTCCATTTTGTGACTTCACATACCTCTAATCTAATTTCACACACCTCCATTCTATGACTTCACACACCTCCATTCTGTGACTTCAAAAACCACCATTCTATGACTTCACACATCTCCATTGTGACTTCAGACACCTCCATTCTATGAGTTCACACAGCTCCATTCTGGCTTCACACACCTCCATTCTGTGACTTCGCACACCGGTATTCTCACTTCACACATCTCCATTCTGTGATTTCATATTCCTCCATTCTTTGACTTCACACCCCTCCATTCTGTTCCTTCACACACCTCCACTCTGTGACTTTACAGACCTCCATTCTGTGACTTCACACACCTCCACTCCGTGACTTTACAGACCTCCATTCTGTGACTTCACACACCTCCCTTCTAAGACTTCACACACCTCCATTCTATGACTTCACACACTTCCATTGTTTGACATCATACACCTCCATTCTATGACTTCACACACCTCCGTTCCATGAATTCACACACCTCCATTCTATGAGTTCATACACCTCCATTTTATGAGTTCACACACCTTCATTCTTACTTCAGCAACATCCATTCTATGACTTCAGACACCTCCATTCTATGAGTTCACACACCTCCATTCTGACTTCAAATACCTCCATTCTATGACTTCACACACCTCCATTGTGACTTCACACACCTCCATTCTATGAGTTCACACACCTCCCTTCTGACTTCACAAACCTCCATTCTATGACTTCACAGACTTTGAATATGTGACTTCACTCATCTCCACTCTATGACTTCACACTTCTCCATTCTATGACTTCCCACACCTCCTTTCCATGACTTCACCCACACGCATTCTATGACTTCACACCTCCATTCTGACTTCACACACCTACATTCTGTGACTTCACACACCTCCATTCTATGAGTTCACACACCACCATTTTGACTTCACACACCTCAATTCTGTGATTTCACACACCTCCATTCTGACCTCACACTCCTCCATTCTGTGAATTCACAAAACTCTATTCTATGATTTCACACAACTCCATACTCTGACTGCACACACCTCCATCTATGACTTCACACACCTCCAATCTGAGTTCACACACCTCCATTCTGTGACTTCACACACCTCCATTCTGACTTCACACACCAATGTATGACTTCACACACCTCCATTCTGTGACTTCACACACTTCCATTGTGACATCACATACCTCCATTCTATGAGTTCACATACCTCCATTCTATGACTTCACACACCTCCATTCTGACTTCACACACCTCTATTCTATGACTACACAGACCTCGAATCTGTGACTTCACTCACCTCCACTCTATGACTTCACACTGCTCCATTCTATGACTTCCAACACCTCCTTTCTATGACTTCACCCACCTCTATTAGATGACTTCACACCTCCATACTGACTTTAGATACCTCCATTCTGTGACTTCACACACCTCCATTCTATGACTTCACACACCTCCATTCTATGACTTCACACACCTTCATTCTTACTTCAGAAACATCCATTCTATGACCTCACACAACTCCATTCTATGACTTCACAAACCTGCATTCTGTGAATTCACACACCTCCATTCTGAGTTCACACAACTCCATTCGGTGACTTCACACACCTCCATTCTTACTTCACAAACCTCCATTCTATGACTTCACACACTTCCATTCTATGACTTCACACACCTCCATTCTGTGACTTCTCACACCTCCATTCTGAGTTCACACGCCTCCATTCTGTGACTTCACACACCTCCATTCCATGACTTCACACACCTCCATTCTGTGACTTCACACACCTCCATTCCCTGACTACACACCTCCATTCTGTGACTTTACACACCTCCATTCTGTGACTTCACACACCTCCATTGTGACTTCACACACCTCCATTCTATGAGTTCACACACCTCCATTCTGACTTCAAATACCTCCATTCTATGACTTCACACACCTCCATTCTATGACTTCACACATCTCCATTCTGTGACTTCACACACCTCCATTCTATGTCTTCACAAACCTCCATTGTGACTTCACACACGTCCAATCTATGAGTTCACACACCTCCATTCTGACTTCACACACCTTCATTCTATGACTTCACACTCCTCCATTCTGACTTCACACAGCTCCATTCTGTGAATTCACAAAATTCCATTCTATGATTTCACAGACCTCCATACTGTGACTTCACACACCTCTACCTATGACTTCAAACACCTCCATTCTGAGTTCACACACCTCCATTCTGTGACTTCACACACCTCCATTCTGACTTCACACACCTCCAATATATGACTTCACACACCTCCATTCTGTGACTTCACACACTTCCATTGTGACGTCACACACCTCCATTCTATGAGTTCACACACTTCCATTCTAGGACTTCACACTCCTCAATTCTGGCATCACACAGCTCCATTCCATGACTTCACAGACCTCGAATCTGTGACTTCACTCACCTCCATTCTATGATTTCACACTCCTCTATTCTATGACTTCCACAACTCCTTTCTATGACTTCACCCACCTCTATTCTATGACTTCACACCTCCATTCTGACTTCACACACCTCCATTCTCTGACTTCACACACCTCCATTCTATGACTTCACACACCTCCATTCTATGACTTCACACACCTTCATTCTTACTTCAGAAACATCCATTCTATGACCTCCCACACCTCCATTCTATGACTTCACATACCTCATTTTTGAGTTGACACACCTCCATTTTGTGACTTCACATACCTCTAATCTAATTTCACACACCTCCATTCTATGACTTCACACACCTCCATTCTGTGACTTCAAAAACCACCATTCTATGACTTCACACATCTCCATTGTGACTTCAGACACCTCCATTCTATGAGTTCACACAGCTCCATTCTGGCTTCACACACCTCCATTCTGTGACTTCGCACACCGGTATTCTCACTTCACACATCTCCATTCTGTGATTTCATATTCCTCCATTCTTTGACTTCACACCCCTCCATTCTGTTCCTTCACACACCTCCACTCTGTGACTTTACAGACCTCCATTCTGTGACTTCACACACCTCCACTCCGTGACTTTACAGACCTCCATTCTGTGACTTCACACACCTCCCTTCTAAGACTTCACACACCTCCATTCTATGACTTCACACACTTCCATTGTTTGACATCATACACCTCCATTCTATGACTTCACACACCTCCGTTCCATGAATTCACACACCTCCATTCTATGAGTTCATACACCTCCATTTTATGAGTTCACACACCTTCATTCTTACTTCAGCAACATCCATTCTATGACTTCAGACACCTCCATTCTATGAGTTCACACACCTCCATTCTGACTTCAAATACCTCCATTCTATGACTTCACACACCTCCATTGTGACTTCACACACCTCCATTCTATGAGTTCACACACCTCCCTTCTGACTTCACAAACCTCCATTCTATGACTTCACAGACTTTGAATATGTGACTTCACTCATCTCCACTCTATGACTTCACACTTCTCCATTCTATGACTTCCCACACCTCCTTTCCATGACTTCACCCACACGCATTCTATGACTTCACACCTCCATTCTGACTTCACACACCTACATTCTGTGACTTCACACACCTCCATTCTATGAGTTCACACACCACCATTTTGACTTCACACACCTCAATTCTGTGATTTCACACACCTCCATTCTGACCTCACACTCCTCCATTCTGTGAATTCACAAAACTCTATTCTATGATTTCACACAACTCCATACTCTGACTGCACACACCACCATCTATGACTTCACACACCTCCAATCTGAGTTCACACACCTCCATTCTGTGACTTCACACACCTCCATTCTGACTTCACACACCAATGTATGACTTCACACACCTCCATTCTGTGACTTCACACACTTCCATTGTGACATCACATACCTCCATTCTATGAGTTCACATACCTCCATTCTATGACTTCACACACCTCCATTCTGACTTCACACACCTCTATTCTATGACTACACAGACCTCGAATCTGTGACTTCACTCACCTCCACTCTATGACTTCACACTGCTCCATTCTATGACTTCCAACACCTCCTTTCTATGACTTCACCCACCTCTATTAGATGACTTCACACCTCCATACTGACTTTAGATACCTCCATTCTGTGACTTCACACACCTCCATTCTATGACTTCACACACCTCCATTCTATGACTTCACACACCTTCATTCTTACTTCAGAAACATCCATTCTATGACCTCACACAACTCCATTCTATGACTTCACAAACCTGCATTCTGTGAATTCACACACCTCCATTCTGAGTTCACACAACTCCATTCGGTGACTTCACACACCTCCATTCTTACTTCACAAACCTCCATTCTATGACTTCACACACTTCCATTCTATGACTTCACACACCTCCATTCTGTGACTTCTCACACCTCCATTCTGAGTTCACACGCCTCCATTCTGTGACTTCACACACCTCCATTCCATGACTTCACACACCTCCATTCTGTGACTTCACACACCTCCATTCCCTGACTACACACCTCCATTCTGTGACTTTACACACCTCCATTCTGTGACTTCACACACCTCCATTGTGACTTCACACACCTCCATTCTATGAGTTCACACACCTCCATTCTGACTTCAAATACCTCCATTCTATGACTTCACACACCTCCATTCTATGACTTCACACATCTCCATTCTGTGACTTCACACACCTCCATTCTATGTCTTCACAAACCTCCATTGTGACTTCACACACGTCCAATCTATGAGTTCACACACCTCCATTCTGACTTCACACACCTTCATTCTATGACTTCACACTCCTCCATTCTGACTTCACACAGCTCCATTCTGTGAATTCACAAAATTCCATTCTATGATTTCACAGACCTCCATACTGTGACTTCACACACCTCCACCTATGACTTCAAACACCTCCATTCTGAGTTCACACACCTCCATTCTGTGACTTCACACACCTCCATTCTGACTTCACACACCTCCAATATATGACTTCACACACCTCCATTCTGTGACTTCACACACTTCCATTGTGACGTCACACACCTCCATTCTATGAGTTCACACACTTCCATTCTAGGACTTCACACTCCTCAATTCTGGCATCACACAGCTCCATTCCATGACTTCACAGACCTCGAATCTGTGACTTCACTCACCTCCATTCTATGATTTCACACTCCTCTATTCTATGACTTCCACAACTCCTTTCTATGACTTCACCCACCTCTATTCTATGACTTCACACCTCCATTCTGACTTCACACACCTCCATTCTCTGACTTCACACACCTCCATTCTATGACTTCACACACCTCCATTCTATGACTTCACACACCTTCATTCTTACTTCAGAAACATCCATTCTATGACCTCCCACACCTCCATTCTATGACTTCACAAACCTCCATTCTGTGACTTCCCACACCTCCATTCTGAGTTCACACATCTCCATTCTGTGACTTCACACACCTCCCTTCTGACTTCACACAATTCCCTTCTGTGACTTCACACACCTCAATTGTGAGTTCACCCACTTCCATTCTGTGACTTCACACACCTCCATTCTGTTACTTCAAACACCTCCATTCTGTGACTTCACACACCTCCATTCTATGACTTCACACACCTCCATTCTATGAATTCACACACCTCCATTCTGTGACTTCACACACCTCCATTGTATGACTTGACACACCTCTATTCTGTGACTTCACACACCTCCTTTCTGAGTTCACACACCTCAATTCTCTGACTTCACACACCTCCATTTTGACTTCATACACTTCCATTCTGTGACTTCACACACGTCCATTCTATGACTTCACACACCTCCCTTCTATGAATTCACACACGGCCATTCTGTGACTTCACACACCTCCATTTTGAGTTCACCCACTTCCATTCTGTGACTTCACACACCTCCATTCTATGACTTCACATACCTCATTTCTGAGTTGACACACCTCCATTTTGTGACTTCACATACCTCTAATGTAACTTCACACACCTCCATTCTATGACTTCCCACACCTCCATTCTGTGACTTCAAAAACCACCATTCTATGACTTCACACATCTCCATTGTGACTTCACACACCTACATTCTATGAGTTCACACAGCTCCATTCTGACTTCACACACCTGCATTCTATGATTTCGCACACCTGTATTCTCACTTCACACATCTCCATTCTGTGACTTCACATTCCTCCATTCTTTGCCTTCACACCCCTCCATTCTGTGCCTTCACACACCTCCACTCTGTGACTTTACAGACCTCCATTCTGTGACTTCACACACCTCCCTTTTCTGACTTCACACACCTCCATTCTATGACTTCACACACCTCCATTCTAAGACTTCACACACCTCCATTCTATGACTTCACACACTTCCATTGTTTGACATCATACACCTCCATTCTTTGACTTCACACACCTCCGTTCCATGAATTCACACACCTCCATTCTATGAGTTCATACACCTCCATTCTATGAGTTCACACACCTCATTCTTACTTCAGCAACATCCATTCTATTACTTCAGACACCTCCATTCTATGACTTCACACACCTTCATTCTTACTTCAGCAACATCCATTCTGTGACTTCTTACACCTCCATTCTATGACTTCACAAACCTCCATTCTGTGACTTCACACACCTCCATTCTGGGTTCACAAACCTCCATTCTGTGACTTCACACACCTCCATTCTGACTTCACACACCTCCATTCTATGACTTCACACACTTCCATTCTATGACTTCACACACCTCCATTCTGTGACTTCACACACCTCCTCTCTGAGTTCACACACCTCCATTCTGTGTGTTCACACACCTCCATTCTGTGACTTCAGACACCTCCTTCTATGACTTCACACACCTCCATACTGTGACTTCACACACCTCCATCTATGACTTCAAACACCTCCATTCTGAGTTCACACACCTCCACTCTGTGACTTCACACACCTCCATTCTGACTTCACACACCTCCAATATATGACTTCACACACCTCCATTCTGTGACTTCACACACTTCCATTGTGACGTCACACACCTCCCTTCTATGAGTTCACACACGTCCATTCTAGGACTTCACACTCCTCAATTGTGGCATCACACAGCTCCATTCTATGACTTCACAGACCTCGAATCTGTGACTTCACTCACCTCCATTCTATGACTTCACACTACTCTATTCTATGACTTCCCACAACTCCTTTCTATGACTTCATCCACCTCTATTCTATGACTTCACACCTCCATTCTGACTTCACACACCTCCATTCTCTGACTTCACACACCTCCATTCTATGACTTCACACACCTCCATTCTATGACTTCACACACCTTCATTCTTACTTCAGACACATCCATTCTATGACCTCACACACCTCCATTCTATGACTTCACAAACCTCCATCTGTGACTTCCCACACCTCCATTCTGAGTTCACACATCTCCATTCTGTGACTTCACACACCTCCCTTCTGACTTCACACAATTCCCTTCTGTGACTTCACACACCTCCATTGTGAGTTCACCCATTTCCATTCTGTGACTTCACACACCTCCATTCTGTTACTTCACACACCTCCATTCTGTGACTTCACACACCTCCATTCTATGACTTCACACACCTCCAATCTATGAATTCACACACTTCCATTCTGTGACTTCACACACCTCCATTGTATGACTTGACACACCTCTATTCTGTGACTTCACACACCTCCTTTCTGAGTTCACACAACTCCATTCTATGACTTCACACACCTGCATTGTGACTTCACCCACCTCCATTCTATGAGTTCACACACCTTCATTGTGACTTCACACACATCCATTCTATGACTTCACACATCTCCATTCTGACTTCACACACCTCCCTCTGTGACTTCACACACCTCCAATCTATGACTTCACACACTTCCAATCTATGACTTCACACACCTCCATTCTATGACTTCACACACCTCCATTCTATGACTTCACACACCTGCATTCTGACTTCACACACCTCAATTCTCTGACTTCACACACCTCCATTCTATGACTTCACACACCTCCATTTTGTAACTTCACACACTTCCAATGTTTGACTTCACAAACCTCCATTCCATGACTTCATACACCTCCATTCTATGACTTCACACACATCCATTCTTTGACTTCACACACCTCCATTTTGACTTCACACACCTCCATTCTGTGCCTTCACACACATCCATTCTTTGACTTCACACACCACAATTTTGGCTTCACACAAGTCCATTCATTGACTTCCCTCACCTCCATTCTCTGACTTCACACACCTCCATTTTGACTTCACACACTTCCATTCTGTGACTTCACACACCTCCATTCTATGACGTCACACACCTCCCTTCTATGAATTCACACACCGCCATTCTGTGACTTCACACACCTCCATTTTGAGTTCACCCACTTCCATTCTGTGACTTCGCACACCTCCATTCTATGACTTCACATACCTCATTTCTGAGTTGACACACCTCCATTTTGTGACTTCACATACCTCTAATCTAACTTCACACACCTCCATTCTATGACTTCACACACCTCCATTCTGTGACTTCAAAAATCACCATTCTATGACTTCACACATCTCCATTGTGACTTCAGACACCTCCATTCTATGAGTTCACACAGCTCCATTCTGGCTTCACACACCTCCATTCTATGACTTCGCACACCTGTATTCTCACTTCACACATCTCCATTCTGTGACTTCACATTCCTCCATTCTTTGACTTCACACCCCTCCAATCTGTGCCTTCACACACCTCCATTCTGTGACTTTACAGACCTCCATTCTGTGACTTCACACACCTCCGTGTGTGACTTCACACTCTTCCATTCTTTGACTTCATACACGTCCATTCTAAGACTTCACACACCTCCATTCTATGACTACACACACTTCCATTGTTTGACATCATACACCTCCATTCTTTGACTTCACACACCTCCGTTCCATGAATTCACACACCTGCATTCTATGAGTTCATAGACCTCCATTGTATGAGTTCACACACCTTCATTCTTACTTCAGCAACATCCATTCTATGACTTCAGACACCTCCATTCTATGAGTTCACACACCTCCATTCTGACTTCAAATACCTCCATTCTATGACTTCACACACCTCCATTCTGACTTCACACACCTCCATTCTCTGACTTCACACACCTCCATTCTATGACTTCACACACCTCCATTCTATGACTTCACACACCTTCATTCTTACTTCAGACACATCCATTCTATGACCTCACACACCTCCATTCTATGACTTCACAAACCTCCATCTGTGACTTCCCACACCTCCATTCTGAGTTCACACATCTCCATTCTGTGACTTCACACACCTCCCTTCTGACTTCACACAATTCCCTTCTGTGACTTCACACACCTCCATTGTGAGTTCACCCATTTCCATTCTGTGACTTCACACACCTCCATTCTGTTACTTCACACACCTCCATTCTGTGACTTCACACACCTCCATTCTATGACTTCACACACCTCCAATCTATGAATTCACACACTTCCATTCTGTGACTTCACACACCTCCATTGTATGACTTGACACACCTCTATTCTGTGACTTCACACACCTCCTTTCTGAGTTCACACAACTCCATTCTATGACTTCACACACCTGCATTGTGACTTCACCCACCTCCATTCTATGAGTTCACACACCTTCATTGTGACTTCACACACATCCATTCTATGACTTCACACATCTCCATTCTGACTTCACACACGTCCCTCTGTGACTTCACACACCTCCAATCTATGACTTCACACACTTCCAATCTATGACTTCACACACCTCCATTCTATGACTTCACACACCTCCATTCTATGACTTCACACACCTGCATTCTGACTTCACACACCTCAATTCTCTGACTTCACACACCTCCATTCTATGACTTCACACACCTCCATTTTGTAACTTCACACACTTCCAATGTTTGACTTCACAAACCTCCATTCCATGACTTCATACACCTCCATTCTATGACTTCACACACATCCATTCTTTGACTTCACACACCTCCATTTTGACTTCACACACCTCCATTCTGTGCCTTCACACACATCCATTCTTTGACTTCACACACCACAATTTTGGCTTCACACAAGTCCATTCATTGACTTCCCTCACCTCCATTCTCTGACTTCACACACCTCCATTTTGACTTCACACACTTCCATTCTGTGACTTCACACACCTCCATTCTATGACGTCACACACCTCCCTTCTATGAATTCACACACCGCCATTCTGTGACTTCACACACCTCCATTTTGAGTTCACCCACTTCCATTCTGTGACTTCGCACACCTCCATTCTATGACTTCACATACCTCATTTCTGAGTTGACACACCTCCATTTTGTGACTTCACATACCTCTAATCTAACTTCACACACCTCCATTCTATGACTTCACACACCTCCATTCTGTGACTTCAAAAATCACCATTCTATGACTTCACACATCTCCATTGTGACTTCAGACACCTCCATTCTATGAGTTCACACAGCTCCATTCTGGCTTCACACACCTCCATTCTATGACTTCGCACACCTGTATTCTCACTTCACACATCTCCATTCTGTGACTTCACATTCCTCCATTCTTTGACTTCACACCCCTCCAATCTGTGCCTTCACACACCTCCATTCTGTGACTTTACAGACCTCCATTCTGTGACTTCACACACCTCCGTGTGTGACTTCACACTCTTCCATTCTATGACTTCATACACGTCCATTCTAAGACTTCACACACCTCCATTCTATGACTACACACACTTCCATTGTTTGACATCATACACCTCCATTCTTTGACTTCACACACCTCCGTTCCATGAATTCACACACCTGCATTCTATGAGTTCATAGACCTCCATTGTATGAGTTCACACACCTTCATTCTTACTTCAGCAACATCCATTCTATGACTTCAGACACCTCCATTCTATGAGTTCACACACCTCCATTCTGACTTCAAATACCTCCATTCTATGACTTCACACACCTCCATTCTGACTTCACACACCTCCATTCTCTGACTTCACACACCTCCATTCTATGACTTCACACACCTCCATTCTATGACTTCACACACCTTCATTCTTACTTCAGACACATCCATTCTATGACCTCACACACCTCCATTCTATGACTTCACAAACCTCCATCTGTGACTTCCCACACCTCCATTCTGAGTTCACACATCTCCATTCTGTGACTTCACACACCTCCCTTCTGACTTCACACAATTCCCTTCTGTGACTTCACACACCTCCATTGTGAGTTCACCCATTTCCATTCTGTGACTTCACACACCTCCATTCTGTTACTTCACACACCTCCATTCTGTGACTTCACACACCTCCATTCTATGACTTCACACACCTCCAATCTATGAATTCACACACTTCCATTCTGTGACTTCACACACCTCCATTGTATGACTTGACACACCTCTATTCTGTGACTTCACACACCTCCTTTCTGAGTTCACACAACTCCATTCTATGACTTCACACACCTGCATTGTGACTTCACCCACCTCCATTCTATGAGTTCACACACCTTCATTGTGACTTCACACACATCCATTCTATGACTTCACACATCTCCATTCTGACTTCACACACGTCCCTCTGTGACTTCACACACCTCCAATCTATGACTTCACACACTTCCAATCTATGACTTCACACACCTCCATTCTATGACTTCACACACCTCCATTCTATGACTTCACACACCTGCATTCTGACTTCACACACCTCAATTCTCTGACTTCACACACCTCCATTCTATGACTTCACACACCTCCATTTTGTAACTTCACACACTTCCAATGTTTGACTTCACAAACCTCCATTCCATGACTTCATACACCTCCATTCTATGACTTCACACACATCCATTCTTTGACTTCACACACCTCCATTTTGACTTCACACACCTCCATTCTGTGCCTTCACACACATCCATTCTTTGACTTCACACACCACAATTTTGGCTTCACACAAGTCCATTCATTGACTTCCCTCACCTCCATTCTCTGACTTCACACACCTCCATTTTGACTTCACACACTTCCATTCTGTGACTTCACACACCTCCATTCTATGACGTCACACACCTCCCTTCTATGAATTCACACACCGCCATTCTGTGACTTCACACACCTCCATTTTGAGTTCACCCACTTCCATTCTGTGACTTCGCACACCTCCATTCTATGACTTCACATACCTCATTTCTGAGTTGACACACCTCCATTTTGTGACTTCACATACCTCTAATCTAACTTCACACACCTCCATTCTATGACTTCACACACCTCCATTCTGTGACTTCAAAAATCACCATTCTATGACTTCACACATCTCCATTGTGACTTCAGACACCTCCATTCTATGAGTTCACACAGCTCCATTCTGGCTTCACACACCTCCATTCTATGACTTCGCACACCTGTATTCTCACTTCACACATCTCCATTCTGTGACTTCACATTCCTCCATTCTTTGACTTCACACCCCTCCAATCTGTGCCTTCACACACCTCCATTCTGTGACTTTACAGACCTCCATTCTGTGACTTCACACACCTCCGTGTGTGACTTCACACTCTTCCATTCTATGACTTCATACACGTCCATTCTAAGACTTCACACACCTCCATTCTATGACTACACACACTTCCATTGTTTGACATCATACACCTCCATTCTTTGACTTCACACACCTCCGTTCCATGAATTCACACACCTGCATTCTATGAGTTCATAGACCTCCATTGTATGAGTTCACACACCTTCATTCTTACTTCAGCAACATCCATTCTATGACTTCAGACACCTCCATTCTATGAGTTCACACACCTCCATTCTGACTTCAAATACCTCCATTCTATGACTTCACACACCTCCATTCTGACTTCACACACCTCCATTCTCTGACTTCACACACCTCCATTCTATGACTTCACACACCTCCATTCTATGACTTCACACACCTTCATTCTTACTTCAGACACATCCATTCTATGACCTCACACACCTCCATTCTATGACTTCACAAACCTCCATCTGTGACTTCCCACACCTCCATTCTGAGTTCACACATCTCCATTCTGTGACTTCACACACCTCCCTTCTGACTTCACACAATTCCCTTCTGTGACTTCACACACCTCCATTGTGAGTTCACCCATTTCCATTCTGTGACTTCACACACCTCCATTCTGTTACTTCACACACCTCCATTCTGTGACTTCACACACCTCCATTCTATGACTTCACACACCTCCAATCTATGAATTCACACACTTCCATTCTGTGACTTCACACACCTCCATTGTATGACTTGACACACCTCTATTCTGTGACTTCACACACCTCCTTTCTGAGTTCACACAACTCCATTCTATGACTTCACACACCTGCATTGTGACTTCACCCACCTCCATTCTATGAGTTCACACACCTTCATTGTGACTTCACACACATCCATTCTATGACTTCACACATCTCCATTCTGACTTCACACACCTCCCTCTGTGACTTCACACACCTCCAATCTATGACTTCACACACTTCCAATCTATGACTTCACACACCTCCATTCTATGACTTCACACACCTCCATTCTATGACTTCACACACCTGCATTCTGACTTCACACACCTCAATTCTCTGACTTCACACACCTCCATTCTATGACTTCACACACCTCCATTTTGTAACTTCACACACTTCCAATGTTTGACTTCACAAACCTCCATTCCATGACTTCATACACCTCCATTCTATGACTTCACACACATCCATTCTTTGACTTCACACACCTCCATTTTGACTTCACACACCTCCATTCTGTGCCTTCACACACATCCATTCTTTGACTTCACACACCACAATTTTGGCTTCACACAAGTCCATTCATTGACTTCCCTCACCTCCATTCTCTGACTTCACACACCTCCATTTTGACTTCACACACTTCCATTCTGTGACTTCACACACCTCAATTCTATGACGTCACACACCTCCCTTCTATGAATTCACACACCGCCATTCTGTGACTTCACACACCTCCATTTTGAGTTCACCCACTTCCATTCTATGACTTCACATACCTCATTTCTGAGTTGACACACCTCCATTTTGTGACTTCACATACCTCTAATCTAACTTCACACACCTCCATTCTATGACTTCACACACCTCCATTCTGTGACTTCAAAAATCACCATTCTATGACTTCACACATCTCCATTGTGACTTCAGACACCTCCATTCTATGAGTTCACACAGCTCCATTCTGGCTTCACACACCTCCATTCTATGACTTCGCACACCTGTATTCTCACTTCACACATCTCCATTCTGTGACTTCACATTCCTCCATTCTTTGACTTCACACCCCTCCATTCTGTGCCTTCACACACCTCCATTCTGTGACTTTACAGACCTCCATTCTGTGACTTTACACACCTCCGTGTGTGACTTCACACTCTTCCATTCTATGACTTCATACACGTCCATTCTAAGACTTCACACACCTCCATTCTATGACTACACACACTTCCATTGTTTGACATCATACACCTCCATTCTTTGACTTCACACACCTCCGTTCCATGAATTCACACACCTGCATTCTATGAGTTCATAGACCTCCATTGTATGAGTTCACACACCTTCATTCTTACTTCAGCAACATCCATTCTATGACTTCAGACACCTCCATTCTATGAGTTCACACACCTCCATTCTGACTTCAAATACCTCCATTCTATGACTTCACACACCTCCATTGTGACTTCACACACCTCCATTCTATGAGTTCACACACCTCCCTTCTGACTACACAAACCTCCATTCTATGACTTCAAAGACTTTGAATATGTGACTTCACTCATCTCCACTCTATGACTTCACACTTCTCCATTCTATGACTTCCGACACCTCCTTTCCATGACTTCACCCACCCCCATTCCATGACTTCACACCTCCATTCTGACTTCACACACCTACATTCTGTGACTTCACACACCTCCATTCTCTGAGTTCACACACCACCATTTTGACTTCACACACCTCCATTCTATGACTTCACATACCTCATTTCTGAGTTGACACACCTCCATTTTGTGACTTCACATACCTCTAATCTAACTTCACACACCTAAATTCTATGACTTCACACACCTCCATTCTGTGAATTCAAAAATCACCATTCTATGACTTCACACACCTCCATATTGACTTCACACACCTCCATTCTGTGACTTCACACACATCCATTCTTTGACTTCACACTCCACAATTTTGGCTTCACAAAAGCCCATTCACAGACTTCACTCACCTCCATTCTCTGAATTCACACACCTCCATTTTGACTTCACACACATCCATTCTTTGACTTCACACACCTCCATTTTGACTTCACACACCTCCATTCTGTGACTTCACACACATCCATTCTTTGACTTCACACTCCACAATTTTGGCTTCACACAAGTCCATTCATTGACTTCGCTCACCTCAATTCTGTGACTTCACACACCTCCATTTTGAGTTCACCCACTTCCATTCTGTGACTTCACACACCTCTATTCTATGACTTCACATACCTCATTTTTGAGTTGACACACCTCCATTTTGTGACTTCACATACCTCTAATCTAATTTCACACACCTCCATTCTATGACTTCCCACACCTCCATTCTGTGACTTCAAAAACCACCATTCTATGACTTCACACATCTCCATTGTGACTTCACACACCTACATTCTATGAGTTCACACAGCTCCATTCTGACTTCACACACCTGCATTCTATGATTTCGCACACCTGTATTCTCACTTCACACATCTCCATTCTGTGACTTCACATTCCTCCATTCTTTGCCTTCACACCCCTCCATTCTGTGCCTTCACACACCTCCACTCTGTGACTTTACAGACCTCCATTCTGTGACTTCACACACCTCCCTTTTCTGACTTCACACACCTCCATTCTATGACTTCACACACCTCCATTCTAAGACTTCACACACCTCCATTCTATGACTTCACACACTTCCATTGTTTGACATCATACACCTCCATTCTTTGACTTCACACACCTCCGTTCCATGAATTCACACACCTCCATTCTATGAGTTCATACACCTCCATTCTATGAGTTCACACACCTCATTCTTACTTCAGCAACATCCATTCTATTACTTCAGACACCTCCATTCTATGACTTCACACACCTTCATTCTTACTTCAGCAACATCCATTCTGTGACTTCTTACACCTCCATTCTATGACTTCACAAACCTCCATTCTGTGACTTCACACACCTCCATTCTGGGTTCACAAACCTCCATTCTGTGACTTCACACACCTCCATTCTGACTTCACACACCTCCATTCTATGACTTCACACACTTCCATTCTATGACTTCACACACCTCCATTCTGTGACTTCACACACCTCCTCTCTGAGTTCACACACCTCCATTCTGTGTGTTCACACACCTCCATTCTGTGACTTCAGACACCTCCTTCTATGACTTCACACACCTCCATACTGTGACTTCACACACCTCCATCTATGACTTCAAACACCTCCATTCTGAGTTCACACACCTCCACTCTGTGACTTCACACACCTCCATTCTGACTTCACACACCTGCAATATATGACTTCACACACCTCCATTCTGTGACTTCACACACTTCCATTGTGACGTCACACACCTCCCTTCTATGAGTTCACACACGTCCATTCTAGGACTTCACACTCCTCAATTGTGGCATCACACAGCTCCATTCTATGACTTCACAGACCTCGAATCTGTGACTTCACTCACCTCCATTCTATGACTTCACACTGCTCTATTCTATGACTTCCCACAACTCCTTTCTATGACTTCATCCACCTCTATTCTATGACTTCACACCTCCATTCTGACTTCACACACCTCCATTCTCTGACTTCACACACCTCCATTCTATGACTTCACACACCTCCATTCTATGACTTCACACACCTTCATTCTTACTTCAGACACATCCATTCTATGACCTCACACACCTCCATTCTATGACTTCACAAACCTCCATCTGTGACTTCCCACACCTCCATTCTGAGTTCACACATCTCCATTCTGTGACTTCACACACCTCCCTTCTGACTTCACACAATTCCCTTCTGTGACTTCACACACCTCCATTGTGAGTTCACCCATTTCCATTCTGTGACTTCACACACCTCCATTCTGTTACTTCACACACCTCCATTCTGTGACTTCACACACCTCCATTCTATGACTTCACACACCTCCAATCTATGAATTCACACACTTCCATTCTGTGACTTCACACACCTCCATTGTATGACTTGACACACCTCTATTCTGTGACTTCACACACCTCCTTTCTGAGTTCACACAACTCCATTCTATGACTTCACACACCTGCATTGTGACTTCACCCACCTCCATTCTATGAGTTCACACACCTTCATTGTGACTTCACACACATCCATTCTATGACTTCACACATCTCCATTCTGACTTCACACACCTCCCTCTGTGACTTCACACACCTCCAATCTATGACTTCACACACTTCCAATCTATGACTTCACACACCTCCATTCTATGACTTCACACACCTCCATTCTATGACTTCACACACCTGCATTCTGACTTCACACACCTCAATTCTCTGACTTCACACACCTCCATTCTATGACTTCACACACCTCCATTTTGTAACTTCACACACTTCCAATGTTTGACTTCACAAACCTCCATTCCATGACTTCATACACCTCCATTCTATGACTTCACACACATCCATTCTTTGACTTCACACACCTCCATTTTGACTTCACACACCTCCATTCTGTGCCTTCACACACATCCATTCTTTGACTTCACACACCACAATTTTGGCTTCACACAAGTCCATTCATTGACTTCCCTCACCTCCATTCTCTGACTTCACACACCTCCATTTTGACTTCACACACTTCCATTCTGTGACTTCACACACCTCCATTCTATGACGTCACACACCTCCCTTCTATGAATTCACACACCGCCATTCTGTGACTTCACACACCTCCATTTTGAGTTCACCCACTTCCATTCTGTGACTTCGCACACCTCCATTCTATGACTTCACATACCTCATTTCTGAGTTGACACACCTCCATTTTGTGACTTCACATACCTCTAATCTAACTTCACACACCTCCATTCTATGACTTCACACACATCCATTCTGTGACTTCAAAAATCACCATTCTATGACTTCACACATCTCCATTGTGACTTCAGACACCTCCATTCTATGAGTTCACACAGCTCCATTCTGGCTTCACACACCTCCATTCTATGACTTCGCACACCTGTATTCTCACTTCACACATCTCCATTCTGTGACTTCACATTCCTCCATTCTTTGACTTCACACCCCTCCATTCTGTGCCTTCACACACCTCCATTCTGTGACTTTACAGACCTCCATTCTGTGACTTCACACACCTCCGTGTGTGACTTCACACTCTTCCATTCTATGACTTCATACACGTCCATTCTAAGACTTCACACACCTCCATTCTATGACTACACACACTTCCATTGTTTGACATCATACACCTCCATTCTTTGACTTCACACACCTCCGTTCCATGAATTCACACACCTGCATTCTATGAGTTCATAGACCTCCATTGTATGAGTTCACACACCTTCATTCTTACTTCAGCAACATCCATTCTATGACTTCAGACACCTCCATTCTATGAGTTCACACACCTCCATTCTGACTTCAAATACCTCCATTCTATGACTTCACACACCTCCATTGTGACTTCACACACCTCCATTCTATGAGTTCACACACCTGCCTTCTGACTACACAAACCTCCATTCTATGACTTCAAAGACTTTGAATATGTGACTTCACTCATCTCCACTCTATGACTTCACACTTCTCCATTCTATGACTTCCGACACCTCCTTTCCATGACTTCACCCACCCCCATTCCATGACTTCACACCTCCATTCTGACTTCACACACCTACATTCTGTGACTTCACACACCTCCATTCTCTGAGTTCACACACCACCATTTTGACTTCACACACCTCCATTCTATGACTTCACATACCTCATTTCTGAGTTGACACACCTCCATTTTGTGACTTCACATACCTCTAATCTAACTTCACACACCTCCATTCTATGAGTTCACACACCTCCATTCTGTGAATTCAAAAATCACCATTCTATGACTTCACACACCTCCATATTGACTTCACACACCTCCATTCTGTGACTTCACACACATCCATTCTTTGACTTCACACTCCACAATTTTGGCTTCACACAAGCCCATTCACAGACTTCACTCACCTCCATTCTCTGAATTCACACACCTCCATTTTGACTTCACACACATCCATTCTTTGACTTCACACACCTCCATTTTGACTTCACACACCTCCATTCTGTGACTTCACACACATCCATTCTTTGACTTCACACTCCACAATTTTGGCTTCACACAAGTCCATTCATTGACTTCGCTCACCTCAATTCTGTGACTTCACACACCTCCATTTTGAGTTCACCCACTTCCATTCTGTGACTTCACACACCTCTATTCTATGACTTCACATACCTCATTTTTGAGTTGACACACCTCCATTTTGTGACTTCACATACCTCTAATCTAATTTCACACACCTCCATTCTATGACTTCCCACACCTCCATTCTGTGACTTCAAAAACCACCATTCTATGACTTCACACATCTCCATTGTGACTTCACACACCTACATTCTATGAGTTCACACAGCTCCATTCTGACTTCACACACCTGCATTCTATGATTTCGCACACCTGTATTCTCACTTCACACATCTCCATTCTGTGACTTCACATTCCTCCATTCTTTGCCTTCACACCCCTCCATTCTGTGCCTTCACACACCTCCACTCTGTGACTTTACAGACCTCCATTCTGTGACTTCACACACCTCCCTTTTCTGACTTCACACACCTCCATTCTATGACTTCACACACCTCCATTCTAAGACTTCACACACCTCCATTCTATGACTTCACACACTTCCATTGTTTGACATCATACACCTCCATTCTTTGACTTCACACACCTCCGTTCCATGAATTCACACACCTCCATTCTATGAGTTCATACACCTCCATTCTATGAGTTCACACACCTCATTCTTACTTCAGCAACATCCATTCTATTACTTCAGACACCTCCATTCTATGACTTCACACACCTTCATTCTTACTTCAGCAACATCCATTCTGTGACTTCTTACACCTCCATTCTATGACTTCACAAACGTCCATTCTGTGACTTCACACACCTCCATTCTGGGTTCACAAACCTCCATTCTGTGACTTCACACACCTCCATTCTGACTTCACACACCTCCATTCTATGACTTCACACACTTCCATTCTATGACTTCACACACCTCCATTCTGTGACTTCACACACCTCCTCTCTGAGTTCACACACCTCCATTCTGTGTGTTCACACACCTCCATTCTGTGACTTCAGACACCTCCTTCTATGACTTCACACACCTCCATACTGTGACTTCACACACCTCCATCTATGACTTCAAACACCTCCATTCTGAGTTCACACACCTCCACTCTGTGACTTCACACACCTCCATTCTGACTTCACACACCTCCAATATATGACTTCACACACCTCCATTCTGTGACTTCACACACTTCCATTGTGACGTCACACACCTCCCTTCTATGAGTTCACACACGTCCATTCTAGGACTTCACACTCCTCAATTGTGGCATCACACAGCTCCATTCTATGACTTCACAGACCTCGAATCTGTGACTTCACTCACCTCCATTCTATGACTTCACACTACTCTATTCTATGACTTCCCACAACTCCTTTATATGACTTCATCCACCTCTATTCTATGACTTCACACCTCCATTCTGACTTCACACACCTCCATTCTCTGACTTCACACACCTCCATTCTATGACTTCACACACCTCCATTCTATGACTTCACACACCTTCATTCTTACTTCAGACACATCCATTCTATGACCTCACACACCTCCATTCTATGACTTCACAAACCTCCATCTGTGACTTCCGACACCTCCATTCTGAGTTCACACATCTCCATTCTGTGACTTCACACACCTCCCTTCTGACTTCACACAATTCCCTTCTGTGACTTCACACACCTCCATTGTGAGTTCACCCATTTCCATTCTGTGACTTCACACACCTCCATTCTGTTACTTCACACACCTCCATTCTGTGACTTCACACACCTCCATTCTATGACTTCACACACCTCCAATCTATGAATTCACACACTTCCATTCTGTGACTTCACACACCTCCATTGTATGACTTGACACACCTCTATTCTGTGACTTCACACACCTCCTTTCTGAGTTCACACAACTCCATTCTATGACTTCACACACCTGCATTGTGACTTCACCCACCTCCATTCTATGAGTTCACACACCTTCATTGTGACTTCACACACATCCATTCTATGACTTCACACATCTCCATTCTGACTTCACACACCTCCCTCTGTGACTTCACACACCTCCAATCTATGACTTCACACACTTCCAATCTATGACTTCACACACCTCCATTCTATGACTTCAAACACCTCCATTCTATGACTTCACACATCTGCATTCTGACTTCACACACCTCAATTCTCTGACTTCACACACCTCCATTCTATGACTTCACACACCTCCATTTTGTAACTTCACACACTTCCAATGTTTGACTTCACAAACCTCCATTCCATGACTTCATACACCTCCATTCTATGACTTCACACACATCCATTCTTTGACTTCACACACCTCCATTTTGACTTCACACACCTCCATTCTGTGACTTCACACACATCCATTCTTTGACTTCACACACCACAATTTTGGCTTCACACAAGTCCATTCATTGACTTCACTCACCTCCATTCTCTGACTTCACACACCTCCATTTTGACTTCACACACTTCCATTCTGTGACTTCACACACCTCCATTCTATGACTTCACACACCTCCCTTCTATGAATTCACACACCGCCATTCTGTGACTTCACACACCTCCATTTTGAGTTCACCCACTTCCATTCTGTGACTTCACACACCTCCATTCTATGACTTCACATATCTCATTTCTGAGGTGACACACCTCCATTTTGTGACTTCACACACCTCTAATCTAACTTCTCACACCTGCATTCTATGACTTCACACACCTCCATTCTGTGACTTCAAAAACCACCATTCTATGACTTCACACATCTCCATTGTGACTTCACACACCTCCATTCTATGAGTTCACACAGCTCCATTCTGACTTCACACACCTCCATTCTATGACTTCACATACCTCATTTCTGAGTTGACACACCTCCATTTTGTGACTTCACATACCTCTAATCTAACTTCACACACCTCCATTCTATGACTTCACACACCTCCATTCTGTGACTTCAAAAACCACCATTCTATGACTTCACACATCTCCATTGTGACTTCACACACCTCCATTCTATGAGTTCACACAGCTCCATTCTGACTTCACACACCTCCATTCTATGACTTCGCACACCTGTATTCTCACTTCACACATCTCCATTCTGTGACTTCACATTCCTCCATTCTTTGACTTCACACCCCTCCATTCTGTGCCTTCACACACCTCCACTCTGTGACTTTACAGACCTCCATTCTGTGACTTCACACACCTCCCTTCTGTGACTTCACACACCTCCATTCTATGACTTCACACACTTCCATTGTTTGACATCATACACCTCCTTTCTTTGACTTCACACACCTCCGTTCCATGAATTCACACACCTCCATTCTATGAGTTCATACATCTCCATTGTATGAGTTCACACACCTTCATTCTTACTTCAGCAACATCCATTCTATGACTTCAGACACCTCAATTCTATGACTTCACACACCTTCATTCTTACTTCAGCAACATCCATTCTATGACTTCATACACCTCCATTCTATGACTTCACAAACCTCCATTCTGTGACTTCACACACCTCCATTCTGGGTTCACATACCTTCATTCTGTGACTTCACACACCTCCATTCTGACTTCACACACCTCCATTCTATGACTCACACACTTCCATTCTATGACTTCATACACCTCCATTGTGACTTCACACACCTCCTCTCTGAGTTCACACACCTCCATTCTGTGTCTTCACACACCTGCATTCTGTGACTTTAGACACCTCCTTCTATGACTTCACACACCTTCATTCTTTGACTTCACACACCTCCATTCTATGACTTCACACACCTAGTGTCTGAGTTGACACACCTCCCTTCTGTGATTTCACACACCTTCAATCTGAGTTCACACACCTCCATTCTATGACTTCACACACCTCCATTCTTTGACATCAAAAACCACCATTCTATGACTTCACACACCTCCATTTTGACTTCACACACCTCCATTCTACGAGTTCACACACTTCCATTCTGCCTTCACCCACCTCCATTCTATGTCTTCTCTCAGCTCCATTCCGACTTCACACACCTCCATTTGTGAAGTCACAAACCACAATTTTGACTTCATACACCTCCATTCTGTGACTTCACACACCTCCATTCTGTGACTTCACACACCTCCATTTTGACTTCACACACCTTCATTCTTTGACTTCACACACCTCCATTCTGTGACTTCACACACCTCCATTGTTTGACTTCACACACCTCCCTTCTTGGACTTCACACACCTCCATTCCATGACTTCACACACCTCCATATTTGAGTTCACAAACCTCCATTTTGACTTCACACACCTCCATTCTATGACTTCACGCACCTTCATTCCTACTTCAGAAACATCTATTTTATGACTGCACACACCTCCATTCTATCACTTCACACACCTCCATTCTGGATTCACACAGCTCCATTCTATGAAGTCACACACCTCCATTCTGTGACTTCACACACTTCCATTCTATGACTTCACACACCTTCATTCTTACTTCAGAAACATCCATTCTATGACTTCACACACCTCCATTCTATGACTTCACACACCTCCATTCTGTGACTTCACACACCTCCATTCTATGTCTTCACACACCTCCATTATGACTTCACACTCCACCATTCTATGACTTCACACTTCGCCATTCTGACTTCACACTCCTCCATTCTGTGAATTCACAAAACTCCATTCTATGATTTCACACAACTCCATACTATGATTTCACACACCTCCATCCATGACTTCACACACCTCCAATCTGCTTTCACACACCTCCATTCTGTGACTTCACACACCTCCATTCTGACCTCACACACCAATGTATGACTTCACACACCTCCATTCTGTGACTTCACACACTTCCATTGTGACATCTCAAACCTCCATTCTCTGAGTTAACATACCTCCATTCTATGACTTCACACATCTCCATTCTGACTTCACACACCTCTATTCTATGACTTTACAGACCTCGAATCTGTGACTTCACTCACCTCCACTCTATGACTTCACACTGCTCCATTCTATGACTTCCCACACCTCTTTTCTATGACTTCACCCACCTCTATTAGATGACTTCACACCTCCATTCTGACTTCAGATACCTCCATTCTTTGACTTCACACACCTTCATTTTATGACTTCACACACCTCCATTCTATGACTTCACACACCTTCATTCTTACTTCAGAAACATCCATTCTATGTCCTCACACAACTCCATTATATGCCTTCACAAACCTCCATTCTGTGAATTCACACACCTCCATTCTGAGTTCACACAACTCCATTCGGTGACTTCACACACCTCCATTCTTACTTCACAAACCTCCATTCTATGACTTCACACACTTCCATTCTATGACTTCACACACCTCCATTCTGTGACTTCTCACGCCTCCATTCTGAGTTCACACACCTCCATTCTGTGACTTCACACACCTCCATTCTATGACTTCACACACCTCCATTCTATGACTTCAAACACCTCCATTCTCTGACTTCACACACCTCCATTCTTTTTTCACACACCTCCATTCTATGACTTCACACACTTCCATTCTAGGACTTCACACACCTCCTTTCTGTGACTTCAGACACCTTCATTCTGAGTTCACACACCTCCATTCTGTGACTTCACACACCTCCATTACCTGACTTCACATACCTCCATTCTGTGACTTCACACACCTCCATTCTGTGACTTCACACACCTCCATTCTGACTTCACAAACCTCCATTCTATGACTTCACACACCTCCATTCTGTGACTTCAAATACCTCCATTCTATGACTTCACACACCTCCATTTCGACTTCACACACCTCCATTCTATGAGTTCACACACCTCCATTCTGACTTCACAACCCTCCATTCTATGACTTCACAGACTTTGAATATGTGACTTCACTCACCTCCGCTCTATGACTTCACACTTCTCCATTCTATAACTTCCCACACCTCCTTTCCATGACTTCACCCAGCCCCATTCTATGACTTCACATCTCCATTCTGACTTCACACACCTCCATTCTGTGACACACTTCCAATGTTTGACTTCACAAACCTCCATTCCATGACGTCATACACCTCCATTCTATGACTTCAAACACATCCATTCTTTGACTTCACACCCCTCCATTTTGACCTCACACACATCCATTCTGTGACTTCACACACATCCATTCTTTGACTTCACACACCACAATTTTGACTTCACACAAGTCCATTCATTGACTTCATACACCTCCATTCTCTGACTTCAGAGACCTCCATTTTGACTTCACACACTTCCATTCTGTGACTTCACACACCTCCATTCTATGACTTCACACACCTCCCTTCTATGAATTCACACACCTCCATTCTGTGACTTCACACACCTCCATTGTGAGTTCACCCACTTCCATTCTGTGACTTCACACTCCTCCATTCTGTGACTTCTCACACCTCCATTATGTGACTTCACACCCCTCCATTCTATGACTTCACACACCTCCCTTCTATGAATTCACACCCCTCCATTCTGTGACTACACACACCTCCATTGTATGACTTCACACACCTCCATTCTGTGACTTCACACACCTCCATTCTCAGTTCACACACCTCCATTCTATGACTTCACACACCTCCATTCTGTGACTTCCACATCTCCATTCTATGACTTAACACACCTCCATTATATGACTTCACACACCACCATTCTGTGACTTCACCCACCTCCATTCTATGACTTCACACACCTAGTTTCTGAGTTGACACACGTCCCTTCTGAGATTTCACACACCTCCAATCTGAGTTAGCACACCTCCATTCTATGACTTGACACACCTCCATTCTTTGACATCAAAAACCACCATTCTATGACTTCACACACCTCCATTTTGACTTCACACACCTCCATTCTACGAGTTCACACACTTCCATTCTGCCTTCACCCACCTCCATTCTATGACTTCACTCAGCTCCATTCTGACTTCACACACCTCCATTTGTGAATTCACACACCACAATTTTGACTTCAAACACCTCCATTCTGTGACTTCACACACCTCCATTCTGTGACTTCACACACCTCCATTTTGACTTCACACACCTCCATTCTGTGACTTAACACACCTCCATTCTGTGACTTCACACATCTCCATTCTGACTTCACACACCTCCATGCTGTGACTTCACACACCTCCATTCTATGACTTCACACACCTCCATTCTTTGACTTCACACACCTCCATTCTATGACTTCACACACCTCCACTGTGACTTCACAGATCTCCATTCTGTGACTTCACACACCTCCCTCTGTGACTTCACACACCTCCAATCTATGACTTCACACACTTCCAATCTATGACTTCACACACCTCCATTCTATGACTCCACACACCTCCATTCTATGACTTCACACACCTGCATTCTGTCTTCACACACCACCATTCTCTGACTTCACACACCTCCATTCTATGACTTCACACACCTCCATTCTGTAACTTCACACACTTGCAATGTTTGACTTCACAAACCTCCATTCCATGACATCATACACCTCCATTCTATGACTTCACACACATCCATTCTTTGACTTCACACACCTCCATTTTGACGTCACACACCTCCATTCTGTGACTTTACACACATCCATTCTTTGACTTCACACACCACAATTTTGACTTCACACAAGTCCATTCATTGACTTCACACACCTCCATTCTCTGACTTCACACACCTCCATTTTGACTTCACACACTTCCATTCTGTGACTTCACACACCTCCATTCTATGACTTCACGCACCTCCCTTCTATGAATTCACACACCGCCATTCTGTGACTTCACACACCTCCATTTTGAGTTCACCCACTTCCATTCTGTGACTTCACACACCTCCATTCTATGACTTCACATACCTCATTTCTGAGTTGACACACCTCCATTTTGTGACTTCACATACCTCTAATCTAACTTCACACACCTCCATTCTATGACTTCACACACCTCCATTCTGTGACTTCAAAAACCACCATTCTATGACTTCACACATCTCCATTGTGACTTCACACACCTCCATTCTATGAGTTCACACAGCTCCATTCTGACTTCACACACCTCCATTCTATGACTTCGCACACCTGTATTCTTACTTCACACATCTCCATTCTGTGACTTCACATTCCTCCATTCTTTGACTTCACACCCCTCTATTCTGTGCCTTCACACACCTCCACTCTGTGACTTTACAGACCTCCATTCTGTGACTTCACACACCTCCGTTCCATGAATTCACACACCTCCATTCTATGAGTTCATACACCTCCATTCTATGAGTTCATACACATTCATTCTTACTTCAGCAACATCCATTCTATTACTTCAGACACCTCCATTCTATGACTTCACACACTTCCATTCTATGACTTCACACACCTCCATTCTGTGACTTCACACACCTCCTCTCTGAGTTCACACACCTCCATTCTGTGTCTTCACACACCTCCATTCTGTGACTTCAGACACCTCCTTCTATGACTTCACACACCTTCATTCTGTGACTTCACACACCTCCATTCTATGACTTCACACACCTAGTTTCTGAGTTGACACACCTCCCTTCTGTGATTTCACACACCTCCAATCTGAGTTCACACACCTCCATTCTATGACTTCACACACCTCCATTCGTTGACATCAAAATCCACCATTCCATGACTACACACCTCCATTTTGACTTCACACACCTCCATTCTACGAGTTCACACACTTCCATTCTGCCTTCACCCACCTCCATTCTATGACTTCACTCAGCTCCATTCTGACTTCACACACCTCCATTTGTGAATTCACACACCACAATTTTGACTTCAAACACCTCCATTCTGTGACTTCACACACCTCCATTCTGTGACTTCACACACCTCCATTTTGACTTCACACACCTCCATTTTGTGACTTCACACACCTCCATTCTGTGACTTCACACACCACCATTGTTTGTCTTCACACACCTCCATTCTTGGACTTCACACACCTCCATTCCATGACTTCACACACCTCCATTCTTTGAGTTCAAAAACCTCCATTTTAACTTCACACACCTCCATCTATGACTTCACACACCTTCATTCCTACTTCAGAAACATCCATTCTATCACTGCACAGACCTCCATTCTATCACTTCACACACCTCCATTCTGAATTCACACAGCTCCATTCTATGACGTCACACACCTCCATTCTATGACTTCACACACTTCCATTCTATGACTTCAAACACCTTCATTCTTACTTCACAAACATCCATTCTATGACTTCACACACCTACATTCTATGACTTCACACACATCCATTCTATGACTTCACACACCTCCATTCTTTGACATCAAAAACCACCATTCTATGACTTCACACACCTCCATTTTGACTTCACACACCTCCATTCTACGAGTTCACACGCTTCCATTCTGCCTTCACCCACCTCCATTCTTTGATTTCACTCAGCTCCATTCTGACTTCACACACCTCCATTTGTGAATTCACACACCACAATTTTGACTTCAAACACCTCCATTCTCTGACTTCACACACCTCCATTCTGTGACTTCCCACACCTCCATTTTGACTTCACACACCTCCATTCTGTGACTTCACACACCTCCATACTGTGACTTCATACATCTCCATTCTGACTTCACACACCTCCATGCTGTGACTTCACACACCTCCATTCTATGACTTCACACACCTCCATTCTTTGACTTCACACACCTCCATTCTATGACTTCACACACCTCCACTGTGACTTCACAGATCTTCATTCTGTGACTTCACACACCTCCCTCTGTGACTTCACACACCTCCAATCTATGACTTCACACACTTCCAATCTATGACTTCACACACCTCCATTCTATGACTTCACACACCTCCTTTCTTTGACTTCACACACCTCCATTCTCTGACTTCACACACCTCCATTCTATGACTTCACACACCTACATTCTGTAACTTCACACACTTCCAATGTTTGAGTTCACAAACCTCCATTCCATGACTTCATACACCTCCATTCTATGACTTCACACACATCCATTCTTTGACTTCACACACCTCCATTTTGACTTCACACACATCCATTCTTTGACTTCACACACCACAATTTTGACTTCACACAAGTCCATTCATTGACTTCACACACCTCCATTCTCTGACTTCACACACCTCCATTTTGACTTCACACACTTCCATTCTGTGACTTCACACACCTCCATTCTATGACTTCACACACCTCCCTTCTATGAATTCACACACAGCCATTCTGTGACTTCACACACTTCCAATGTTTGACTTCACAAACCTCCATTCCAAGACATCATACACCTCCATTCTATGACTTCACACACATCCATTCTTTGACTTCACACACCTCCATTTTGACTTCACACACCTCCATTCTGTGACTTTACACACATCCATTCTTTGACTTCACACACCACAATTTTGAATGCACACAAGTCCATTCATTGACTTCACAAACCTCTATTCTCTGACTTCACACACCTCCATTTTGACTTCACACACTTCCATTCTGTGACGTCACACACCTCCATTCTATGACTTCACACACCTCCCTTCTATGAATTCACACACCGCCATTCTGTGACTTCACACACCTCCATTTTGAGTTCACCCACTTCCATTCTGTGACTTCACACACCTCCATTCTATGACTTCACATACCTCATTTCTGAGTTGACACACCTCCATTTTGTGACTTCACATACCTCTAATCTAACTTCACACACCTCCATTCTATGACTTCACACACCTCCATTCTGTGACTTCAAAAACCACCATTCTATGACTTCACACATCTCCATTGTGACTTCACACACCTCCATTCTATGAGTTCACACAGCTCCATTCTGACTTCACACACCTCCATTCTATGACTTCGCACACCTGTATTCTCACTTCACAAATCTCCATTCTGTGACTTCACATTCCTCCATTCTTTGACTTCACACCCCTCCATTCTTTGCCTTCACACCCCTCCAATCTGTGACTTTACAGACCTCCATTCTGTGACTTCACACACCTCCGTTCCATGTATTCACACACCTCCATTCTATGACTTCATACACCTCCATTCTATGAGTTCATACACATTCATTCTTACTTCAGCAACATCCCTTCTATTACTTCAGACACCTCCATTCTATGACTTCACACACCTTCATTCTTACTTCAGCAACATCCATTCTATGATTTCATACACCTCCATTCTATGACTTCACAAACCTCCATTCTGTGACTTCACACACCTCCATTCTGGGTTCACAAACCTCCATTCTGTGACTTCACACACCTCCATTCTGACTTCACACACCTCCATTCTGTGACTTCACACACTTCCATTCTATGACTTCACACACCTCCATTCTGTGACTTCACACACCTCCTCTCTGAGTTCACACACCTCCATTCTGTGTCTTCACACACCTCCATTCTGTGACTTCAGACACCTCCTTCTATGACTTCACACACCTTCATTCTGTGACTTCACACACCTCCATTCTATGACTTCACACACCTAGTTTCTGAGTTGACACACCTCCCTTCTGTGATTTCACACACCTCCAATCTGAGTTCACACACCTCCATTCTATGACTTCACACACCTCCATTCGTTGACATCAAAATCCACCATTCTATGACTTCACACACCTCCATCTTGACTTCACACACCTCCATTCTACGAGTTCACACACTTCCATTCTGCCTTCACCCACCTCCATTCTATGACTTCACTCAGCTCCATTCTGACTTCACACACCTCCATTTGTGAATTCATACACCACAATTTTGACTTCAAACACCTCCATTCTGTGACTTCACACACCTCCATTCTGTGACTTCACACACCTCCATTTTGACTTCACACACCTCCATTCTGTGACTTCACACACCTCCATTCTGTGACTTCACACACCACCATTGTTTGTCTTCACACACCTCCATTCTTGGACTTCACACACCTCCATTCCATGACTTCACACACCTCCATTCTTTGAGTTCAAAAACCTCCATTTTGACTTCACACACCTCCATTCTATGACTTCACACACCTTCATTCCTACTTCAGAAACATCCATTCTATGACTGCACACACCTCCATTCTATCACTTCACACACCTCCATTCTGAATTCACACAGCTCCATTCTATGACGTCACACACCTCCATTCTATGACTTCACACACTTCCATTCTATGACTTCAAACACCTTCATTCTTACTTCACAAACATCCATTCTATGACTTCACACACCTACATTCTATGACTTCACACACATCCATTCTATGACTTCACACACCTCCATTCTTTGACATCAAAAACCACCATTCTATGACTTCACACACCTCCATTTTTACTTCACACACCTCCATTCTACGAGTTCACACACTTCCATTCTGCCTTCACCCACCTCCATTCTTTGACTTCACTCAGCTCCATTCTGACTTCACACACCTCCATTTGTGAATTCACACACCACAATTTTGACTTCAAACACCTCCATTCTGTGACTTCACACACCTCCATTCTGTGACTTCACACACCTCCATTTTGACTTCACACACCTCCATTCTGTGACTTCACACACCTCCATTCTGTGAGTTCACACATCTCCATTCTGACTTCACACACCTCCATGCTGTGACTTCACACACCTCCATTCTATGACTTCACAAACCTCCACTGTGACTTCACAGATCTTCATTCTGTGACTTCACACACCTCCCTCTGTGACTTCACACACCTCCAATCTATGACTTCACACACTTCCAATCTATGACTTCACACATCTCCATTCTATGACTTCACACACCTCCATTCTATGACTTCACACACCTCCATTCTCTGACTTCACACACCTCCATTCTATGACTTCACACACCTCCATTCTGTAACTTCACACACTTCCAATGTTTGACTTCACAAACCTCCATTCCATGACTTCATACACCTCCATTCTATGACTTCACACACATCCATTCTTTGACTTCACACACCTCCATTTTGACTTCACACACATCCATTCTTTGACTTCACACACCACAATTTTGACTTCACACAAGTCCATTCATTGTCTTCACACACCTCCATTCTCTGACTTCACACACCTCCATTTTGACTTCACACACTTCCATTCTGTGACTTCACACACCTCCATTCTATGACTTCACACACCTCTCTTCTATGAATTCACACACCGCCATTCTGTGACTTCACACACCTCCATTTTGAGTTCACCCACTTCCATTCTGTGACTTCACACACCTCCATTCTATGACTTCACATACCTCATTTCTGAGTTGACACACCTCCATTTTGTGACTTCACATACCTCTAATCTAACTTCACACACCTGCATTCTATGACTTCACACACCTCCATTTTGTGACTTCAAAAACCACCATTCTATGACTTCACACATCTCCATTGTGACTTCACACACCTCCATTCTATGAGTTCACACAGCTCCATTCTGACTTCACACACCTCCATTCTATGACTTCGCACACCTGTATTCTCACTTCACACATCTCCATTCTGAGACTTCACATTCCTCCATTCTTTGACTTCACACCCCTCCATTCTGTGCCTTCACACACATCCAGTCTGTGACTTTACAGACCTCCATTCTGTCACTTCACACACCTCCGTTCCATGAATTCACACACCTCCAATCTATGAGTTCATACATCTCCATTCTATGAGTTCACACACCTTCATTCTTACTTCAGCATCATCCATTCTATTACTTCAGACACCTCCATTCTATGACTTCACACACCTTCATTCTTACGTCAGCAACATCCATTCTATGACTTCATACACCTCCATTCTATGACTTCACAAACCTCCATTCTGTGACTTCACACACCTCCATTCTGGGTTCACACACTTCCATTATGTGTCTTCACACACCTCCATTCTGTGACTTCAGACACCTCCTTCTATGACTTCACACACCTCCATTCTGTGACTTCAAAAACCACCGCTCTATGACTTCACGCATCTCCATTCTGACTTCACACACCTCCATTCTATGACTTCACACACTTCCATTCTATGACTTCACACACCTCCATTCTGTGACTTCAGACACCTCCTCTCTGAGTTCACACACTTCCATTCTGTGTCTTCACACACCTCCATTCTCTGACTTCAGACACCTCCTTCTATGACTTCACACACCTTCATTCTGTGACTTCACACACCTCCATTCCATGACTTCACACACCTAGTTTCTGAGTTGACCCACCTCCCTTCTGTGATTTCACACACCTCCAATTTGAGTTCACACACCTCCATTCTATGACTTCACACACCTCCATTCTTTGACATCAAAAACAACCATTCTATGACTTCACACACCTCCATTTTGACTTCACACACCTCCGTTCTACGAGTTCACACACTTCCATTCTGCTTTCACCCACCTCCATTCTATGACTTCACTCAGCTCCATTCTGACTTCACACACCTCCATTTGTGAATTCCCACACCACAATTTTGACTTCAAACACCTTCATTCTGTGACTTCACACACCTCCATTCTGTGACATCACACACCTCCATTTTGACTTCACACACCTCTATTCTGTGACTTCACACACCTCCATTCTGTGACTTCACACACCACCATTGTTTGACTTCACACACCTCCATTCTTGGACTTCACACACCTCCATTCCATGACTTCACACACCTCCATTCTTTGAGTTCACAAACGTCCATTTTGACTTCACACACCTCCATTCTATGACTTCACACACCTTCATTCTTACTTCAGAAACATCCATTCTATGACTGCACACACCTCCATTCTATCACTTCACACACCTCCATTCTGAATACACACAGCTCCATTCTATGACGTCACACACCTCCATTCTTTGACTTCACACACTTCCATTTTATGATTTCACACACCTTCATTCTTACTTCACAAACTTCCATTCTATGACTTCACACACCTACATTCTATGACTTCACACACCTCCATTCTGTGACTTCACACACCTCCATTCTATGTCTTCACACACCTCCATTCTAGCTTCACACACCTCCATTCTGTGACTTCACACTCTGCCATTCTGACTTCACACTCCTCCATTCTGTGAATTCACAAAACTCCATTCTAGGATTTCAGACAACTCCATACTATGACTGCACACACCTCCATCTATGACTTCACACACCTCCAATCTGAGTTCACACACCTCCATTCTGTGACTTCACACACTTCCAATGTTTGACTTCACAAATGTCCATTCCATGACTTCATACACCTCCATTCTATGACTTCACACACATCCATTCTTTGACTTCACACACCTCCATTTTGACTTCACACAAGTCCATTCATTGACTTCACACACCTCCATTCTCTGACTTCACACACCTATATTTTGACTTTACACACTTCCATTCTGTGACTTCACACACCTCCATTCTATGACTTCACACACCTCCCGTCTATGAATTCACACACCTCCATTCTGTGACTTCACACACCTCCATTGTGAGTTCACCCACTTCCATTCTGTTACTTCTCACACCTCCATTCTGTGACTTCACACACCTCCATTATGTGACTTCACACCCCTCCATTCTATGACTTCACACACCTCCCTACTATGAATTCACACCCCTCCATTCTGTGACTTCACACACCTCCATTGTATGACTTCACACACCTCCATTCTGTGACTTCACACACCTCCATTCTCAGTTCACACACCTTCATTCTGTGACTTCACACACCTCCATTCTGTGACTTCCACACCTCCATTCTATGACTTAACACATCTCCATTCTATGACTTCACACCCCTCCATTCTATGACTTCACACACCACCATTCTGTGACTTCACACACATCCATTCTATAACTTCAGAAACCTCCATTCTGTCACTTTACCACCTCCATTCTATGACTTCACACACCTCCATTCTATGACTTCACACACCTGCATTGTGACTTCACCCACCTCAATTCTATGTGTTCACACACCTGCATTGTGACTTCACACACCTCCATTCTATGACTTCACACATATCCATTCTGATTTCACACACCTCCATTCTATGATTTCACATACTTCGATTCTATGACTTCACACACCTCCATTCTATGACTTCACACACCTCGTTTCTGAGTTGACACACATGCTTTCTGTGATTTCACACACCTCCAATCTGAGTTCACACACCTCCCGTCTATGACTTCCCACACCTCCATTCTTTGACATCAAAAACCACCATTCTATGACTTCACACACCTCCATTTTGACTACACACACCTCCATTCTACGAGTTCACACACTTCCATTCTGCCCTCACCCACCTCCATTCTATGACTTCACTCAGCTCCATTCTGACTTCACACACCTCCATTTGTGAATTCACACACCACCATTTTGACTTCACACACCTCCATTCTGTGACTTCACACACCTCCATTCTGTGACTTCATACACCTCCATTCTGTGACTTCACACACCTCCATTGTTTGACTTCACACACCTCCATTCTTGGACTTCACACACCTCCATTCCATGACTTCACACAACTCCATTCTATGAGTTCACACACCTCCATTCTTTGAGATCACACACCTCCATTTTGACTACACACACCTCCATTCTATGACTTCACACAACTTCATTCCTACTTCAGAAACATCCATTCTATGACTGCACAGACCTCCATTCTGAATTCACACAGCTCCATTCTATGACTTCACACACCTCCATTCTGTGACTTCACACACTTCCATTCTATGACTTCACACACCTTCATTCTTACTTCACAAACATCCTTTCTCTGACTTCACACACCTCCATTCTATGACTTCACACACCTCCAATTTGTGACTTCACACACCTCCATTCTATGTCTTCACACACCTCCATTGAACTTCTCACACCTCCATTCTATGAGTTCACACACCTCCATTCTAACTTAACACAACTCCATTCTATGACTTCACACTCCGCCATTCTGACTTCACACTCCTCCATTCTGTGAATTCACAAAACTCCATTCTATGATTTCACACACCTCCATACTATGACGTCACACACCTCCATCTATGACTTCACACACCTCCAATCTGAGTTCACACACCTCCATTCTTTCACTTCACACACCTCCATTCTGTGACATCACACACTTCCATTGTGACATCACAAACCTACATTCTATGAGTTCACATACCTCCATTCTATGACTTCACACACCTCCATTCTGACTTCACAGACCTCGAATCTGTGACTTTACTCACCTCCACTCTGTGACTTCACACACCTCCATTCTATGACTTCACACACCTCCATTCTATGACTTCACACACCTTCATTCTTACTTCAGAAACATCCATTCTATGACCTCACACAACTCCATTCTATGCCTTCACAAACCTCCATTCTGTGAATTCACACACCTCCATTCTGAGTTCACACAACTCCATTCGGTGACTTCACACACCTCCATTCTTACTTCACAAACATAAATTCTATTACTTCACACACTTCCATTCTATGACTTCACACATCTCCATTCTGTGACTTCTCACACCTCCATTCTGAGTTCACACACCTCCATTCTGTGACTTCACACACCTCCATTCTATGACTTCACACATCTCCATTCTGTGACTTCTCACACCTCCATTCTGAGTTCCCACACCTCCATTCTATGACTTCACACACTTCCATTCTATGACTTCACACATCTCCATTCTGTGACTTCACACACCTCCCTTCTGACTTCACACACCTCCCTTCTGTGACTTCACACACCTCCATTGTGAGTTCACCCACTTCCATTCTGTGACTTCACACACCTCCATTCTGTTACTTCACACACCTCCATTCTGTGACTTCACACACCTCCATTCTATGACTTCACACACCTCCATTCTATGAATTCACACACCTCCATTCCGTGACTTCACACACCTCCATTGTATGACTTCACACACCTCTATTCTGTGACTTCACACACCTCCTTTCTGAGTTCACACAACTCCATTCTATGACTTCACACACCTGCATTGTGACTTCACCCACCTCCATTCTATGAGTTCACACACCTGCATTGTGACTTCACACACCTCCATTCTATGACTTCACATATCTCCATTCTGACTTCACACACCTCCATGCTGTGACTTCACACACCTCCATTCTATGACTTCACACACCTCCATTCTTTGACTTCACACACCTCCATTCTATGACTTCACACACCTCCACTGTGACTTCACAGAACTCCATTCTGTGACTTCACACACCTCCCGCTGTGACTTCACACACCTCCAATCTATGACTTCACACACTTCCAATCTATGACTTCACACACCTCCATTCTATGACTTCACACACCTGCATTCTATGACTTCACACACCTGCATTCTGACTTCACACACCTCCATTCTCTGACTTCACACGCCTCCATTCTATGACTTCACACACCTCCATTCTGTAACTTCACACACTTCCAATGTTTGACTTCGCAAACCTCCATTCCATGACTTCATACACCTCCATTCTATGACTTCACACACATCCATTCTTTGACTTCACACACCTCCATTTTGACTTCACACACCTCCATTCTGTGACTTCACACACATCCATTCTTTGACTTCACACACCACAATTTTGACTTCACACAAGTCCATTCATTGACTTCACACACCTCCATTCTCTGACTTCACACACCTCCATTTTTACTTCACACACTTCCATTCTGTGACTTCACACACCTCCATTCTATGACTTCAGACACCTCCCTTCTATGAATTCACACACCGCCATTCTGTGACTTCACACACCTCCATTTTGAGTTCACCCACTTCCATTCTGTGACTTCACACAACTCCATTCTATGACTTCATATACCTCATTTCTGAGTTGACACACCTCCATTTTGTGACTTCACATACCTCTAATCTAACTTCACACACCTCCATTCTATGACTTCACACACCTCCATTCTGTGACTTCAAAAACCACCATTCTATGACTTCACACATCTCCATTGTGACTTCGACACCTCCATTCTATGAGTTCACACAGCTCCATTCTGACTTCACACACCTCCATTCTATGACTTCGCACACCTGTATTCTCACTTCACACATCTTCATTCTGTGACTTCACATTCCTCCATTCTTTGACTTCACACCCCTCCATTCTGTGCCTTCACACACCTCCACTCTGTGACTTTACAGACCTCCATTCTGTGACTTCACACACCTCCCTTCTGTGACTTCACACATCCCCATTCTATGACTTCACACACCTGCATTCTAAGACTTCACACACCTCCATTTTATGACTTCACACACTTCCATTGTTTGACATCATATACCTCCATTCTTTGACTTCACACACCTCCGTTCCATGAATTCACACACCTCCATTCTATGAGTTCATACACCTCCATTCTATGAGTTCACACACCTTCATTCTTACTTCAGCAACATCCATTCTATGACTTCATACACCTCCATTCTATGACTTCACAAACCTCCATTCTATGACTTCACACATCTCCATTCTGTGATTTCTCACACCTCCATTCTGAGTTCACACACCTCCATTCCGTGACTTCACACACCTCCATTCTTACTTCACAAACCTCTATTCTATGACTTCACACACTTCCATTCTATGACTTCACACATCTCCATTCTGTGACTTCTCACACCTCCATTCTGAGTTCACACACCTCCATTCTATGACTTCACACACTTCCATTCTATGACTTCACACATCTCCATTCTGTGCCTTCTCACACCTCCATTCTGAGTTCACACACCTCCATTCTGTGACTTCACACACCTCCATTCTTACTTCACAAACCTCCATTCTATGCCTTCACACACCTCCATTCTGTGACTTCTCACACCTCCATTCTGAGTTCACACACCTCCATTCTGTGACTTCACACACCTCCATTCCGTGACTTCACACACCTCCATTCTGTGACTTCACACACCTCCATTGAACTTCTCACACCTCCATTCTATGAGTTCACACACCTCCATTCTAAATTCACACAACTCCATTCTATGACTTCACACTCCGCCATTCTGACTTCACACTCCTCCATTCTGTGAATTCACAAAACTCCATTCTATGATTTCACAGAACTCCATACTATGACGTCACATACCTCCATCTATGACTTCACACACCTCCAATCTGAGTTCACACACCTCCATTCTTTGACTTCACACACCTCCATTCTGACCTCACACACCATTGTATGACTTCACACACCTCCATTCTGTGACTTCACACAATTCCATTGTGACATCACAAACCTCCATTCTATGAGTTCACATACCTCCATTCTATGACTTCACACACCTCCATTCTGACTTCACACACCTCTATTCTATGACTTCACAGACCTCGAATCTGTGACTTCACTCACCTCCACTCTGTGACTTCACACTGCTCCATTCTATGACTTCCCACACCTCCTTTCTATGACTTCACTCACCTCTATTAAATGACTTCACGCCTCCATTCTGACTTCAGATACCTCCATTCTTTGACTTCACACACCTCCATTCTATGACTTCACACACCTCCATTCTATGAGTTCACACACCTTCATTCTTACTTCAGCAACATCCATTCTATGACCTCACACAACTCCATTCTATGCCTTCACAAACCTCCATTCTGTGAATTCACACACCTCCATTCTGAGTTCACACAACTCCATTCGGTGACTTCACACACCTCCATTCTTACTTCACAAACCTCCATTCTATGACTTCACACACTTCCATTCTATGACTTCACACATCTCCATTCTGTGACTTCTCACACCTCCATTCTGAGTTCACACAGCTCCATTCTGTGACTTCACACACCTCCATTCTATGACTTCACACATCTCCATTCTGTGACTTCTCACACCTCCATTCTGAGTTCACACACCTCCATTCTGTGACTTCACACACCTCCATTCTTACTTCACAAACCTCCATTCTATGACTTCACACACTTCCATTCTATGACTTCACACATCTCCATTCTGTGACTTCTCACACCTCCATTCTGAGTTCACACACCTCCATTCTATGATTTCACACACTTCCATTCTATGACTTCACACATCTCTATTCTGTGACTTCTCACACCTCCATTCTGAGTTCACACACCTCCATTCTGTGACTTCACACACCTCCATTCTTACTTCACAAACCTCCATTCTATGACTTCACACACCTCCATTCTGTGACTTCTCACACCTCCATTCTGAGTTCACACACCTCCATTCTGTGACTTCACACATCTCCATTCCGTGACTTCACACACCTCCATTCTGTGACTTCACACACCTCCATTCCCTGACTACACACCTCCATTCTGTGACTTCACACACCTCCATTCTGTGACTTCACACACCTCCATTGTGTCTTCACACACCTCCATTCTATGAGTTCACACAGCTCCATTCTGACTTCAAATACCTCCATTCTATGACTTCACACACCTCCATTGTGACTTCACACACCTCCATTCTATGAGTTCACACACCTCCATTCTGACTTCACAAACCTCCATTCTATGACTTCACAGACTTTGAATATGTGACTTCACTCAGCTCCACTCTATGACTTCACACTTCTCCATTCTATGACTTCCCACACCTCCTTTCCATGACTTCACCCACCCCCATTCTATGACTTCACACCTCCATTCTGACTTCCCACACCTCCATTCTGTGACTTCACACACCTCCATTCTATGAGTTCACACACCACCATTTTGACTTCACACACCTCCATTCTATGACTTCACACACCTTCATTATTACTTCAGAAACATCCATTCTATGACTTCACACACCTCCATTCTATGACTTCACACACCTCCATTCTATGACTTCACACACCTCCATTCTGTGACTTCACACACGTCCATTCTATGAGTTCACACACCTCCATTCTGACTTCACACACCTCCATTCTATGACTTCACACTCCTCCATTCTGACTTCACACAGCTCCATTCTGTGAATTCACAAAATTCCAATCTATGATTTCACACACCTCCATACTGTGACTTCACACACCTCCATCTATGACTTCAAACACCTCCATTCTGAGTTCACACACCTCCATTCTGTGACTTCACACACCTCCATTCTGACTTCACACACCTCCAATATATGACTTCACACACCTCCATTCTGTGACATCACACACTTCCACTGTGACGTCACACACCTCCATTCTATGAGTTCACACACGTCCATTCTAGGACTTCACACTCCTCAATTCTGGCATCACACAACTCCATTCTATGACTTCTTAGACCTCGAAACTGTGACTTCACTCACCTCCATTCTATGACTTCACACTCCTCTATTCTATGACTTCCCACAACTCCTTTCTATGACTTCACCCACCTCTATTCTATGACTTCACACCTCCATTCTGACTTCACACACCTCCATTCTCTGACTTCACACACCTCAATTCTATGACTTCACACACCTTCATTCTTACTTCAGAAACATCCATTCTATGACCTCACACACCTCCATTCTATGACTTCACAAACCTCCATTCTGTGACTTCCCGCACCTCCATTCTGAGTTCACACATATCCATTCTGTGACTTCACACACCTCCCTTCTGACTTCACACACCTCCCTTCTGTGACTTCACACTCCTCCATTGTGAGTTCACCCACTTCCATTCTGTGACTTCACACACCTCCATTCTGTTACTTCACACACCTCCATTCTGTGACTTCACACACCTCCATTCTATGACTTCACACACCTCCATTCTATGAATTCACACACCTCCATTCTGTGACTTCACACACCTCCATTGTATGACTTCACACACCTCTATTCTGTGACTTCACACACCTCCTTTCTGAGTTCACACAACTCCATTCTATGACTTCACACACCTGCATTGTGACTTCACCCACCTCCATTCTATGAGTTCACACACCTGCATTGTGACTTCACACACCTCCATTCTATGACTTCACATATCTCCATTCTGACTTCACACACCTCCATGCTGTGACTTCACACACCTCCATTCTATGACTTCACACACCTCCATTCTTTGACTTCACACACCTCCATTCTATGACTTCACACACCTCCACTGTGACTTCACAGAACTCCATTCTGTGACTTCACACACCTCCCGCTGTGACTTCACACACCTCCAATCTATGACTTCACACACTTCCAATCTATGACTTCACACACCTCCTTTCTATGACTTCACACACCTCCATTCTATGACTTCACACACCTGCATTCTGACTTCACAAACCTCCATTCTCTGACTTCACACGCCTCCATTCTATGACTTCACACACCTCCATTCTGTAACTTCACACACTTCCAATGTTTGACTTCGCAAACCTCCATTCCATGACTTCATACACCTCCATTCTATGACTTCACACCCATCCATTCTTTGACTTCACACACCTCCATTTTGACTTCACACACCTCCATTCTGTGACTTCACACACATCCATTCTTTGACTTCACACACCACAATTTTGACTTTACACAAGTCCATTCATTGACTTCACACACCTCCATTCTCTGACTTCACACACCTCCATTTTGACTTCACACACTTCCATTCTGTGACTTCACACACCTCCATTCTATGACTTCACACACCTCCCTTCTATGAATTCACACACCGCCATTCTGTGACTTCACACACCTCCATTTTGAGTTCACCCACTTCCATTCTGTGACTTCACGCAACTCCATTCTATGACTTCATATACCTCATTTCTGAGTTGACACACCTCCATTTTGTGACTTCACATACCTCTAATCTAACTTCACACACCTCCATTCTATGACTTCACACACCTCCCTTCTGTGACTTCCAAAACCACCATTCTATGACTTCACACATCTCCATTGTGACTTCGACACCTCCATTCTATGAGTTCACACAGCTCCATTCTGACTTCACACACCTCCATTCTATGACTTCGCACACCTGTATTCTCACTTCACACATCTCCATTCTGTGATTTCACATTCCTCCATTCTTTGACTTCACACCCCTCCATTCTGTGCCTTCACACACCTCCCTTCTGTGACTTCACACACCTCCATTCTATGATTTCACACACCTCCATTCTATGACTTCACAGACCTCCATTCTATGACTTCACACACCTCCTTTCTGAGTTCACACACATCCATTCTGTGACTTCACACACCTCCATTGTGACTTCATACACCTCCATTCTATGAGTTCACACACCTCCATTCTGACTTCACACACATCCATTCTATGACTTCACACAGCTCCATTCTGACTTCACACACCTCCATTCTATGACTTCGCCCACCTCTATTTTGACTTCACACACCTGCATTCTGTGACTTCACACACCTCCACTCTATGACTTCACAAACCTCCATTCTGTGACTTCACACACCTCCACTCTGTGACTTTACACACCTCCATTCTGTGACTTCACACACCTCCATTCTGTGATTTCACACACAATCCATTCTATGACTTCACACACCTCCATTGTGACTTCACACAACTCCATTCTGTGTCTTCACACTCCTCCTTTCTTTGACTTAACACGCTTCCAATCTATGACTTCACAGACCTCCATTCTATGACTTCACCCACCTCCATTCTATGACCTCCCCTCACCTTCAATCTATGACTTCACACACCTCCATTCTATGACTTCACGTGCTTCCAATCTATGACTTTACACACCTCCATTCTATAACTTCACACACCTCCATTCTATGTCTTCACACACCTGCATTCTGACTTCACACACCTCCATTCTCTGATTTCGCACACCTACATTCAATGACTTCACACACCTCAATTCTGTAACTTCACATGCTTCCAATATTTGACTTCACAAACCTCCATTCCATGACTTCATACACCTCCATTCTATGACTTCACACACATCCATTCTTTGACTTAACACACCAATATTGTGACTTCACACACCTCCATTCTGTGACTTCACACACCTGCATTTGTGATTTCACACACCACAATTTTGACTTCACACACGTCCATTCTTTGACTTCACACACCTCCATTCTCTGACTTCACACACCTCCATTTTCACTTCACACACTTCCATTCTGTGACTTCACACACCTCCATTCTGTGACTTCACACACCTGCATTGTTTGACTTCACACACCTACATTTCGACTTCACATACCTCCGTTCTATGACTTCACACACCTTCATTCTTACTTCAGATATATCCATTCTATGACTTCACAAACCTCCCTTCTCTGAATGCACACACCTCCATTCTGGGTTCACACACCTCCATTCTGTGACTTCACACACCTTCATCTGTGACTTCACGCACCTCCATTCTATGACTTTACACTCCTCCATTCTATGAGTTCACACACCTCCATTCTGTGACTTCACACACCTCCATTCTATGACTTCACACACCTCCATTCTATGACTTCACACACCTCCATTCTGTGACTTCACACACCTCCATTCTGAGTTCACACACCTCCATTCTGTGACTTCACACACCTCAATTCCGTGACTTCACACACCTCCATTCTGTGACTTCACACACCTCCATTCTATGACTTCACACACCTCCATTCTATGACTTCACACACCTCCATTCTGTGACTTCACACACCTCCATTCTGTGACTTCACACACCTACATTCTGTGACTTCACACACCTATATTCTGACTTCACACACCTCCATTCTATGACTTCACACACCTCCATTATGGCTTCACACACCTCCATTCTATGACTTCACACACCTCCATTCTGACTTCACAAACCTCCATTCTATGACTTCACAAACTTCGAATCTATGACTTCACTCACCTCCACTCTATGACTTCACACTTCTTCATTCTCTGACTTCCCACACCTCCTTTCTATGACTTCACTCACACCCATTCTATGATTTCACACCTCCATTCTGACTTCACACACCTCCATTCTGTGACTACACACACCTCCATTCTATGAGTTCACACACCTCCATTTTGACTTCACACACCTCCATTCTATGACTTCACACACCTCCATTCTGTGACTTCAAACACGTCCATTCTATGTCTTCACACACCTTCATTGTGACTTCATACACGTCCATTCTCTGAGTTCACACACCTCCATTCCTACTTCACACACTTCCATTCTATGACTTCACACTCCTCCATTCTGACTTCACACAGCTCTATTCTGTGAATTCACAAAATTCCATTCTATCATTTCACATACCTCCATACTGTGACTACACACACCTCCATCTATGACTTCAAACAGCTCCATTCTGAGTTCACACACCTCCATTCTGTGACTTCACATACCTCCATTCTTTGACTTCACACCCCTCCATTCTGTGACTTCACACACCTCCACTCTGTGACTTTACACACCTCCATCTGTGACTTCACACACCTCCCTCCTGTGACTTCTCACACCTCCATTCTATGACTTCACACACCTCCATTCTAAGACTTGACAAACCTCCATTCTATGTCTTCACACACTTCCATTGTTTGACATCATACACCTCCATTCTTTGACTTCACACACATCCATTCCATGAATTCACACACCTCCATTCTATGAGTTCACACACCTCCATTCTATGAGTTCACACACCTTCATTCTTACTTCAGCGACATCCATTCTATGACTTCAGACACCTCCATTCTATGACTTCACACACCTTCATTCTTACTTCAGCGACATCCATTCTATGACTTCACACACCTCCATTCTATGACTTCACAAACCTCCATTCTGCGACTTCACACACCTCCAATCTGAGTTCACAACTCCATACTGTGACTTCACACACCTCCATTCTGTGACTTCACACACCTCCATTCTATGACATCACAAACCTCCATTCTGTGACTTCACACACCTCCATTCTATGACTTCAGAAACCTACATTGTTACTTCACACACCTCCATTCTATGAGTTCAAACACCTGCATTGTGACTTCACACACCTCCATTATCTGACTTCACACACCTCCATTCTGACTTCGCACACCTCCATTCTGTCTTCACACACCTCAATTCTGTGACTTCACACACCACCATTCTATGATTTCACACACCTCCATTCTATGACTTCACAGACCTTCATTCTATGACTTCACACACCTCCTTTCTGAGTTCACAGACATCCATTCTGTGACTTTACACAAATCCATTTTGACTTCATACACCTCCATTCTAACAGTTCACACACCTCCATTCTGACTTCACACACATCCATTCTATGACTTCACACAGCTCCATTCTGACTTCACACACCTCCATTCTATGACTTCGCACACCTCTATTCTGACTTCACAAACCTGCATTCTGTGACTTCACACACGTCCATTCTATGACTTCACTCACCTCCATTGTGAGTTCACACACCTCCATTTTGTGACTTCACACACCTCCATTCTGTGACTTAACACATCCCCATTCTATAATTTCACACACCTCCATTCTGTGACTTCACACACCTCCATTCTGAGTTCAAACACCTCCATTCTGTGACTTCACACACCTCCATTATATGACTTCACACACCTCCATTTTGTGACTTCACACACCTCCATTCTATGACTTCACACACCTCCATTCTATGACTTCACACACCTACATTGTGACTTCACACATCTAGGTTCTATCAGTTCACACACCTGCATTGTTACTTCACACACCTCCATTCTCTGACTTCATACACCTCCATTCTGAATTCACACACCTCCATTCTGACTTCACACACCTCAATTCTGTGACTTCACACACCTCCATTCTATGACTTCACATACCTCATTTCTGAGTTGACACACATCCATTTTGTGACTTCACTTACCTCTAATCTGACTTCACACACCTCCATTCTATGACCTCACACACCTCCATTCTGTGACTTCAAAAACCACCATTCTATGACTTCACACATCTCCATTGTGACTTCACACACCTCCATTCTATGAGTTCACACAGCTCCATTCTGACTTCACACACCTCCATTCTATGACTTCGCACACCTCTATTCTGACTACACTCATCTCCAGTCTGTGACTTCACATTCCTCCATTCTTTGACTTCACACCCCTCCATTCTGAGCCTTCACACACCTCCACTCTGTGACTTTACACACCTCCATTCTGTGACTTCACACACCTCCCTTCTGTGACTTCACACACCTCCATTCTGAGCCTTCACACACCTCCACTCTGTGACTTTACATACCTCCATTCTGTGACTTCACACACCTCCTTTCTGTGACTTCACACACCTCCATTCTATGACTTCACACACCTCCATTCTAAGACTTCACACACCTCCGTTCCATGAATTCACTCACCTCCATTCTATGAGTTCATACACCTCCATTCTAAGAGTTCACACACCTTCATTCTTACTTCAGCAACATCCATTCTATGACTTCAGACACCTCCATTATATGACTTCACACACCTTCAATCTTACTTCAGCAATATCCATTCTATGACTTCATACACCTCCATTCTATGACTTCACAAACCTCCATTCTGTGACTTCACACACCTCCATTCTGGGTTCACACACCTCCATTCTGTGACTTCACACACCTCCACTCTGACTTCACACACCTCCATTCTATGACTTCACACACTTCCATTCTATGACTTCATACACCTCCATTCTTTGACTTCACACACCTCCTCTCTGAGTTCACACACCTCCATTCTGTGTCTTCACACACCTCCATTCTGTGACTTCAGACACCTCCTTCTATGACTTCACACACCTTCTTTCTGTGACTTCACACACCTCCATTCTATGACTTCACACACCTCGTTTCTGAGTTGACACACCTCCCTTCTGTGATTTCACACACCTCCAATCTGAGTTCACACACCTTCATTCTATGAATTCACACACCTCCATTCTTTGACATCAAAAACCACCATTCTATGACTTCACACACCTCCATTTTGACTTCTCACACCTCCATTCTACGAGTTCACACACTTCCATTCTGCCTTCACCCACCTCCATTCTGTGACTTCACTCAGCTCCATTCTGACTTCACACACCTCCATTAGTGAATTCACACACCACAATTTTGACTTCAAACACGTCCATTCTGTGACTTCACACACCTCCATTCTGTGACTTCACACACCTCCATTTTGACTTCACACACCTCCAGTCTGTGACTTCACACACCTCCATTCTGTGACTTCACACACCTCCATTGTTTGACTTCACACACCTCGATTCTTGGACTTCACACAACTCCATTCCATGACTTCACACACCTCCATTCCTTGAGTTCACAAACCTCCATTTTGACTTCGCACACCTCCATTCTATGATTTCACACACCTTCATTCCTACTTCAGAAACATCCATTCCATGACTGCACACACCTCCATTCTATGACTTCACACACCTCCATTCTGAATTCACACAGCTAAATTCTATGACGTCACACACCTCCATTCTGTGACTTCACACACTTCCATTCCATGACTTCACACACCTTCATTCTTACTTCAAAACATCCATTCTATGACTTCACACACCTCCATTCTATGACTTCACACACCTCCATTCTGTGACTTCACACACCTCCATTCTATGTCTTCACACACCTCCATTATGACTTCACACACCTCCATTCTATGAGTTCACAAACCTCCATTCTAACTTCACACACCTCCATTCTATGACTTCACACTCCGCCATTCTGACTTCACACTCCTCCATTCTGTGAATTCACAAAACTCCATTCTATGATTTCACACAACTCCATACTATGACTTCACACACCTCCATCTATGACTTCACACACCTCCAATCTGAGTTCACACACCTCCATTCTGTGACTTCACACACCTCCATTCTGACTTCACACACCAATGTATGACTTCACACACCTCCATTCTATGAGTTCACATACCTCAATTCTATGACTTCACACACCTCCATTCTGACTTCATACACCTCTATTCTATGACTTCACACCTCGATTCTGACTTCAGATACCTCCATTCTGTGACTTCACACACCTCCATTCTATGATTTCACACATCTCCATTCTATGACTTCACACACCTTCATTCTTACTTCAGAAACATCCATTCTATGACCTCACACAACTCCATTCTATGACTTCACAAACCTCCATTCTGTGAATTCACACACCTCCATTCTGAGTTCACACAACTCCATTCGGTGACTTCACACACTTCCATTCTTACTTCACAAACCTCCATTCTATGACTTCACACACTTCAATTCTATGACTTCACACACGTCCACTCTGTGACTTTACACACCTCCATTGTGTGACTTCACACACCTCCCTTCTGTGACTTCACACACCTCCATTCTATGACTTCACACACCTCCATTCTAAGATTTCACACACCTCCATTCTATGACTTCACACACTTCCATTGTTTGACATCATACACCTCCATTCTTTGACTTCACACACCTCCGTTCCATGAATTCACACAACTCCATTCTATGAGTTCATACACCTCCATTCTATGAGTTCACACACCTTGATTCTTACTTCAGCAACATCCATTCAATGACTTCAGACACCTCCATTCTATGACTTCACACACCTTCAATCTTACTTCAGCAACATCCATTCTATGATTCATACACCTCCATTCTATGACTTCACAAACCTCCATTCTGTGACTTCACACACCTCCATTCTGGCTTCACACACCTCCATTCTATGACTTCGCACACCTCTATTCTGACTTCACAAACCTGCATTCTGTGACTTCACACACGTCCATTCTATGACTTCACTCACCTCCATTGTGAGTTCACACACCTCCATTTTGTGACTTCACACACCTCCATTCTGTGACTTAACACATCCCCATTCTATAATTTCACACACCTCCATTCTGTGACTTCACACACCTCCATTCTGAGTTCAAACACCTCCATTCTGTGACTTCACACACCTCCATTATATGACTTCACACACCTCCATTTTGTGACTTCACACACCTCCATTCTATGACTTCACACACCTCCATTCTATGACTTCACACACCTACATTGTGACTTCACACATCTAGGTTCTATCAGTTCACACACCTGCATTGTTACTTCACACACCTCCATTCTCTGACTTCATACACCTCCATTCTGAATTCACACACCTCCATTCTGACTTCACACACCTCAATTCTGTGACTTCACACACCTCCATTCTATGACTTCACATACCTCATTTCTGAGTTGACACACATCCATTTTGTGACTTCACACACTTCCATTGTTTGACATCATACACCTCCATTCTTTGACTTCACACACCTCCGTTCCATGAATTCACACAACTCCATTCTATGACTTCAGACACCTCCATTCTATGACTTCACACACCTTCAATCTTACTTCAGCAACATCCATTCTATGATTCATACACCTCCATTCTATGACTTCACAAACCTCCATTCTGTGACTTCACACACCTCCATTCTGGCTTCACACACCTCCATTCTATGACTTCACTCACTTCCATTCTATGACTTCACACACCTCCATTCTGTGACTTCACACACCTCCTCTCTGAGTTCACACACCTCCATTCTTTGACTTCACACACCTCCATTCCGTGACTTCACACACCTCCATTCTGTGACTTCACACACCTCCATTCTGTGATTTCACACACAATCCATTCTATGACTTCACAAACCTCCATTCTTTGATTTCACACACCTCCATGCTATGACTTCACACACCTCCATTGTGACTTCACACACCTCCATTCTATGACTTCAGAAACCTACATTGTTACTTCACACACCTCCATTCTATGAGTTCAAACACCTGCATTGTGACTTCACACACCTCCATTATCTGACTTCACACACCTCCATTCTGACTTCGCACACCTCCATTCTGTCTTCACACACCTCAATTCTGTGACTTCACACACCTCCATTCTATGATTTCACACACCTCCATTCTATGACTTCACAGACCTTCATTCTATGACTTCACACACCTCCTTTCTGAGTTCACAGACATCCATTCTGTGACTTTACACAAATCCATTGTGACTTCATACACCTCCATTCTATCAGTTCACACACCTCCATTTTGACTTCACACACATCCATTCTATGACTTCACACAGCTCCATTCTGACTTCACACACCTCCATTCTATGACTTCGCACACCTCTATTCTGACTTCACACACCTGCATTCTGTGACTTCACACACGTCCATTCTATGACTTCACTCACCTCCATTGTGAGTTCACACACCTCCATTTTGTGACTTCACACACCTCCATTCTGTGACTTAACACATCCCCATTCTATAATTTCACACACCTCCATTCTGTGACTTCACACACCTCCATTCTGAGTTCAAACACCTCCATTCTGTGACTTCACACACCTCCATTATATGACTTCACACACCTCCATTTTGTGACTTCACACACCTCCATTCTATGACTTCACACACCTCCATTCTATGACTTCACACACCTACATTGTGACTTCACACATCTAGGTTCTATCAGTTCACACACCTGCATTGTTACTTCACACACCTCCATTCTCTGACTTCATACACCTCCATTCTGAATTCACACACCTCCATTCTGACTTCACACACCTCAATTCTGTGACTTCACACACCTCCATTCTATGACTTCACATACCTCATTTCTGAGTTGACACACATCCATTTTGTGACTTCACTTACCTCTAATCTGACTTCACACACCTCCATTCTATGACCTCACACACCTCCATTCTGTGACTTCAAAAACCACCATTCTATGACTTCACACATCTCCATTGTGACTTCACACACCTCCATTCTATGAGTTCACACAGCTCCATTCTGACTTCACACACCTCCATTCTATGACTTCGCACACCTCTATTCTGACTACACTCATCTCCATTCTGTGACTTCACATTCCTCCATTCTTTGACTTCACACCCCTCCATTCTGAGCCTTCACACACCTCCACTCTGTGACTTTACACACCTCCATTCTGTGACTTCACACACCTCCCTTCTGTGACTTCACACACCTCCATTCTGAGCCTTCACACACCTCCACTCTGTGACTTTACACACCTCCATTCTGTGACTTCACACACCTCCTTTCTGTGACTTCACACACCTCCATTCTATGACTTCACACACCTCCATTCTAAGACTTCACACACCTCCGTTCCATGAATTCACTCACCTCCATTCTATGAGTTCATGCACCTCCATTCTAAGAGTTCACACACCTTCATTCTTACTTCAGCAACATCCATTCTATGACTTCAGACACCTCCATTATATGACTTCACACACCTTCAATCTTACTTCAGCAATATCCATTCTATGACTTCATACACCTCCATTCTATGACTTCACAAACCTCCATTCTGTGACTTCACACACCTCCATTCTGGGTTCACACACCTCCATTCTGTGACTTCACACACCTCCACTCTGACTTCACACACCTCCATTCTATGACTTCACACACTTCCATTCTATGACTTCATACACCTCCATTCTTTGACTTCACACACCTCCTCTCTGAGTTCACACACCTCCATTCTGTGTCTTCACACACCTCCATTCTGTGACTTCAGACACCTCCTTCTATGACTTCACACACCTTCTTTCTGTGACTTCACACACCTCCATTCTATGACTTCACACACCTCGTTTCTGAGTTGACACACCTCCCTTCTGTGATTTCACACACCTCCAATCTGAGTTCACACACCTTCATTCTATGAATTCACACACCTCCATTCTTTGACATCAAAAACCACCATTCTATGACTTCACACACCTCCATTTTGACTTCTCACACCTCCATTCTACGAGTTCACACACTTCCATTCTGCCTTCACCCACCTCCATTCTGTGACTTCACTCAGCTCCATTCTGACTTCACACACCTCCATTAGTGAATTCACACACCACAATTTTGACTTCAAACACGTCCATTCTGTGACTTCACACACCTCCATTCTGTGACTTCACACACCTCCATTTTGACTTCACACACCTCCAGTCTGTGACTTCACACACCTCCATTCTGTGACTTCACACACCTCCATTGTTTGACTTCACACACCTCGATTCTTGGACTTCACACAACTCCATTCCATGACTTCACACACCTCCATTCCTTGAGTTCACAAACCTCCATTTTGACTTCGCACACCTCCATTCTATGATTTCACACACCTTCATTCCTACTTCAGAAACATCCATTCCATGACTGCACACACCTCCATTCTATGACTTCACACACCTGCATTCTGAATTCACACAGCTCCATTCTATGACGTCACACACCTCCATTCTGTGACTTCACACACTTCCATTCCATGACTTCACACACCTTCATTCTTACTTCAAAACATCCATTCTATGACTTCACACACCTCCATTCTATGACTTCACACACCTCCATTCTGTGACTTCACACACCTCCATTCTATGTCTTCACACACCTCCATTATGACTTCACACACCTCCATTCTATGAGTTCACAAACCTCCATTCTAACTTCACACACCTCCATTCTATGACTTCACACTCCGCCATTCTGACTTCACACTCCTCCATTCTGTGAATTCACAAAACTCCATTCTATGATTTCACACAACTCCATACTATGACTTCACACACCTCCATCTATGACTTCACACACCTCCAATCTGAGTTCACACACCTCCATTCTGTGACTTCACACACCTCCATTCTGACTTCACACACCAATGTATGACTTCACACACCTCCATTCTATGAGTTCACATACCTCCATTCTATGACTTCACACACCTCCATTCTGACTTCATACACCTCTATTCTATGACTTCACACCTCGATTCTGACTTCAGATACCTCCATTCTGTGACTTCACACACCTCCATTCTATGACTTCACACATCTCCATTCTATGACTTCACACACCTTCATTCTTACTTCAGAAACATCCATTCTATGACCTCACACACCTCCATTCTATGACTTCACAAACCTCCATTCTGTGAATTCACACACCTCCATTCTGAGTTCACACAACTCCATTCGGTGACTTCACACACTTCCATTCTTACTTCACAAACCTCCATTCTATGACTTCACACACTTCAATTCTATGACTTCACACACGTCCACTCTGTGACTTTACACACCTCCATTGTGTGACTTCACACACCTCCCTTCTGTGACTTCACACACCTCCATTCTATGACTTCACACACCTCCATTCTAAGATTTCACACACCTCCATTCTATGACTTCACACACTTCCATTGTTTGACATCATACACCTCCATTCTTTGACTTCACACACCTCCGTTCCATGAATTCACACAACTCCATTCTATGAGTTCATACACCTCCATTCTATGAGTTCACACACCTTGATTCTTACTTCAGCAACATCCATTCTATGACTTCAGACACCTCCATTCTATGACTTCACACACCTTCAATCTTACTTCAGCAACATCCATTCTATGATTCATACACCTCCATTCTATGACTTCACAAACCTCCATTCTGTGACTTCACACACCTCCATTCTGGCTTCACACACCTCCATTCTATGACTTCACTCACTTCCATTCTATGACTTCACACACCTCCATTCTGTGACTTCACACACCTCCTCTCTGAGTTCACACACCTCCATTCTTTGACTTCACACACCTCCATTCCGTGACTTCACACACCTCCATTCTGTGACTTCACACACCTCCATTCTGTGATTTCACACACAATCCATTCTATGACTTCACAAACCTCCATTCTTTGATTTCACACACCTCCATGCTATGACTTCACACACCTCCATTGTGACTTCACACAACTCCATTCTGTGACTTCACACACCTCCTTTCTGTGACTTCACACACCTCCATACTATGACTTCCATACACCTTCAATCTATGACTTCACACATCCATTCTTTGACTTCACACGCTTCCAATCTATGACTTCACACACCTCCATTTTATGACTTCACACACCTCCCTTCTATGACTTCACACACCTGCATTCTGACTTCACACACCTCCATTCTCTGATTTCACACACCTCCATTCTATGACTTCACACACCTCCATTCTGTAACTTCACACGCTTCCAATGTTTGACTTCACAAACCTCCATTCCATGACTTCATACATTCCCATTCTATGACTTCACACACATCCATTCTTTGACTTCACACACCTCCCTTGTGACTTCACACACCTCCATTCTGTGACTTCACACACCTTCATTTGTGATTTCACACACCACAATTTTGACTTCACACACGTCCATTCTTTGACTTCACACACCTCCATTCTCTGACTTCTCACACCTCCATTTTGACTTCACACACTTCCATTCTATGACTTCACACACTTCCATTGTTTGACTTCACACACCTCCATTCTATGAATTCACACACCTCCATTGTGACTTCACACAACTCTATTCTGTGACTTCACACACCTGCCTTCTGTGACTTCACACACCTCCATTCTGTGACTTCACATCTCCATTCTATGACTTCAAACCTCCATTCTATGACTTCACACACCAACATTTATGACGTCACACACCTCCAGTCTGTGACTTCACACACCTCCATTCTGACATCACACACCTACATTCTATGACTTCACACACTTCCATTCTATGACTTCACACACCTCCATTCTGTGACTTCACTCACCTCCATTGTGAGTTCACACACCTCCATTTTGTGACTTCACACACCTCCATTATGTGACTTCACACACCTTGATTCTCTGACTTCACACACCTCCATTCTACGATTTCACACACCTCCATTCTGTGACTTCACACACCTCCATTATCTGATTTCACACACCTCCATTTTGACTTCACACACTTCCATTCTGTGACTTCACACACCTCCATTCTATGACTTCACACACCTCCCTTCTATGAATTCACACACCTCCATTCTGTGACTTCACACACCTCCATTGTGAGTTCACCCACTTCCATTCTGTGTCTTCACACACCTCCATTCTGTGACTTCACACACCTCCATTCTATGACTTCACACAAATCCCTTCTATGAATTCACACCTTTCCATTCTGTGACTTCACACACCTCCATTGTATGACTTCACACACCTCCATTCTGTGACTTCACACACCTCCATTCTATGATTTCACACACCTCCATTCTGTGACTTCACACACCTCCATTCTGAGTTCAAACACCTCCATTCTGTGACTTCACACACCTCCATTATATGACTTCACACACCTCCATTTTGTGACTTCACACACCTCCATTCTATGACTTCACACACCTCCATTCTATGACTTCACACACCTACATTGTGACTTCACACATCTACGTTCTATCAGTTCACACACCTGCATTGTTACTTCACACACCTCCATTCTCTCACTTCACACACCTCCCTTCTGAATTCACACACCTCCATTCTGACTTCACACACCTCAATTCTGTGACTTCACACACCTGCATTCTATGAGTTCACATACCTCATTTCTGAGTTGACACACATCCATTTTGTGACTTCACATACCTCTAATCTGACTTCACACACCTCCATTCTATGACTTCACACACCTCCATTCTGTGACTTCAAAAACCACCATTCTATGACTTCACACATCTCCATTGTGACTTCACACACCTCCATTCTATGAGATAACACAGCTCCATTCTGACTTCACACACCTCCATTCTATGACTTCGCACACCTCTATTCTGACTTCACACATCTCCATTCTGTGACTTCACATTTCTCCATTCTTTGACTTCACACCCCTCCATTCTCTGCCTTCACACCTCCATTCTATGACTTCACACCTCCATTCTATTACTTCACACACCAACATTTATGACGTCACACACCTCCATTCTGTGACTTCACACACCTCCATTCTGACTTTACTCACCTCCATTGTATGACTTCACACACCTCCACTGTGACTTCACAGAACCCCATTCTGTGACTTCACACACCTCCCTCTGTGAATTCACACACCTCCAATATATGACTTCACTCAATTCCAATCTATGACTTCATACACCTCCATTCTATGACTTCACACACCTGCATTCTGACTTCACACACCTCCATTCTCTGACTTCACACACCTCCATTCTATGACTTCACACACCTCCATTCTGTAACTTCACACACTTCCAATGTTTGACTTCACACACCTCCATTCCATGACTTCATAAACCTCCATTCTATGACTTCAAACACATCCATTCTTTGACTTCACACACCTCCATTTTGACTTCACACACCTCCATTCTGTGACTTCACACACCTCCATTATCTGATTTCACACACCTCCATTTTGACTTCACACACTTCCATTCTGTGACTTCACACACCTCCATTCTATGACTTCACACACCTCCCTTCTATGAATTCACACACCTCCATTCTGTGACTTCACACACCTCCATTGTGAGTTCACCCACTTCCATTCTGTGTCTTCACACACCTCCATTCTGTGACTTCACACACCTCCATTCTATGACTTCACACAAATCCCTTCTATGAATTCACACCCCTCCATTCTGTGACTTCACACACCTCCATTCTATGACTTCACACACCTCCATTCTGTGACTTCACACACCTCCATTCTATGACTTACACACCTCCATTCTATGACTTAACACACCTCCATTCTATGACTTCACACCCCTCCAATCTATGACTTCACACACCACCATTCTGTGACTTCACACACCTCCATTCTATGACTTCACACACCTCCATTCTGTCACTTCACCACCTCCATTCTATGACTTCACACACCTCCATTCTATGACTTTACACACCTGCATTGTGACTTCACACACCTCCATTCTATGACTTCACACATCTCCATTCTGACTTCACACACCTCCATTCTATGATTACACACACTTCGATTCTATGACTTCACACACCTCCATTCTATAACTTCACACACCTCGTTTCTGAGTTGACACACCTGCTTACTGTGATTTCACACACCTCCAATCTGAGTTCACACACCTCCAGTCTATGACTTCACACACCTCCATTCTTTGACATCAAACACCACCGTTCTATGACTTCACACACCTCCATTTTGACTTCACACACCTCCATTCTACGAGTTCTCACACTTCCATTCTGCCATCACCCACCTCCATTCTATGACTTCACTCAGCTGCCTTCTGACTTCACACACCTCCATTTGTGAATTCACACACCACCATTTTGACTTCACACACCTCCATTCTGTGACTTCACTCACCTCCATTCTGTGACTTCACACACCTCAATTCTGTGACTTCACACACCTCCATGGTTTGACTTCACACAGCTCCATTCTTGGACTTCACACACCTCCATTCCATGACTTCACAAACCTCCATTCTATGAGTTCACACACCTCCATTCTTTGAGTTCACACACCTCCATTTTGACTTCACACACCTCTATTCTATGACTTCACACACCTTCATTCCTACTTCAGAAACATCCATTCTATGACTGCACACACCTCCATTCGATGACTTCCCACACCTCCATTCTGAATTCACACAGCTCCATTCTATGACGTCACACACCTCCATTCTGTGACTTCACACACTTCCATTCTATGACTTCACACACCTTCATTCTTACTTCACAAACATCCATTCTATGACTTCACACACCTCCATTCTATGACTTCACACACCTCCATTCTGAGTTCACACACCTCAATTCTATGACTTCACACACCTCCATTCTGATTTCACACACCAATATATGACTTCACACACCTCCATTCTGTGACTTCACAGACTTCCATTGTGACGACACACACCTCCATTCTATGAGTTCACACACCTCCATTCTATGACTTCACATACCTCCATTCTGACTTCACACACCTCCATTCTATGACTTCACAGACCTCGAATCTGTGACTTCACTCACCTCCATTCTATGACTTCACACTGCTCCATTCTATGACTTCCCACACCTCCTTTCTATGAATTCACCCACCTCTATTCTATGACTTCACACCTCCATTCTGACTTCAGATACCTCCATTCGTTGACTTCACACACCTCCATTCTATGACTTCAAACACCTCCATTCTCTGAATTCACACACCTCCATTCTTACTTCACAAACCTCCATTCTATGACTTCACACACTTCCATTCTATGACTTCTCACACCTCCATTCTATGACTTCACACTCCTCCATTCTATGACTTCACACACCTCCATTCTATGACTTCACACACCTCCATTCTATGACTTCAGAAACCTACATTGTTACTTCACACACCTCCATTCTATGAGTTCACACACCTGCATTGTGACTTCACACACCTCCATTATCTGACTTCACACACCTCCATTCTGTGACTTCACACACCTCCATTCTGTCTTCACACACATCAATTCTGTGACTTCACACACCTCCATTCTATGATTTCACAAACCTCCATTCTATGACTTCACTGACCTCCATTCTATGACTTCACACACCACCTTTATGAGTTCACACACATCCATTCTGTGACTTCACACACCTCCATTGTGACTTCATACACCCCCATTTTATGAGTTCACACACCTCCATTCTGACTTCACACACATCCATTCTATGACTTCACACAGCTCCATTCTGACTTCACACACCTCCATTCTATGACTTCGCACACCTCTATTCTGACTTCACACACCTGCATTCTGTGACTTCACACACCTCCATTCTATGACTTCACAAACCTCCATTCTGTGACTTCACACACCTCCACTCTGTGACTTTACACACCTCCATTCTGTGACTTCACACACCTCTATTCTGTGATTTCACACACAATCCATTCTATGACTTCACAAACCTCCATTCTTTGATTTCACACACCTCCATCCTATGACTTCACACACCTCCATTGTGACTTCACATAGCTCCATTCTGTGACTTCACACACCTCCATTCTGTGACTTCACACACCTCCATACTATGACTTCCCCACACCTTCAATCTATGACTTCACACACCTCCATTCTATGACTTCACACGCTTCCAATCTATGACTTCACACACCTCCATTCTATGACTTCACACACCTCCATTCTATGACTTCACACACCTGCATTCTGACTTCACACACCTCCATTCTCTGATTTCACACACCCCCATTCTATGACTTCACACACCTCCATTGTGACTTCACACACCTCCATTCTGTGACTTCACACACCTCCATTCTATGAGTTCACACAACTCCATTTTAACTTCACACACCTCCATTATGTGACTTCACACACCTTAATTCTTACTTCAGAAACATCCATTCTATGATTTCACACACCTCCATTCTATGACTTCACACACTTCCATTCTATGACTTCACACCTCCATTCTGTGACTTCACACACCTCCATTCTCTGTCTTCACACACCTCCATTGTGACTTCACACACGTCCATTCTATGAGTTCACACACCTCCATTCTGACTTCACACACCTCCATTCTATGACTTCACACTCCTCCATTCTGACTTCACACAGCTCCATTCTGTGAATTCACAAAATTCCATTCTATGATTTCACACACCTCCACACTGTGACTTCACACACCTCCATCTATGACTTCAAACACCTCCATTATGAGTTCACACACCTCCATTCTGTGACTTCACACACCTCCATTCTGACTTCACTCACCTCCAATATATGACTTCACACACCTCCATTCTGTGACTTCACACACTTCCATTGTGACGTCACACACCTCCATTCTATGAGTTCACACACATCCTTTCCAGGACTTCACACTCCTCAATTCTGACATCACACAGCTCCATTCTATGACTTCACAGACCTCGGATCTGTGACTTCACTCACCTCCATTCTATGACTTCACACTCCTCTATTCTATGACTTCCCACAACTCCTTTCTAGGACTTCACCCACCTCTATTCTATGACTTCACACCTCCATTCTGACTTCGCACACCGCCATTCTGTGACTTCACACACGTCCATTCTATGACTTCACACACCTCCATTTTATGACTTCACACACCTTCATTCTTACTTCAGAAACATCCATTCTCTGACCTCACACACCTCCATTCTATGACTTCACAAACCTCCATTCTGTGACTTCCCACACCTCCATTCTGAGTTCACACATCTCCATTCTGTGACATCACACACCTCCCTCTGTGATTTCACACACCTCCAATCTATGACTTCACACACTTCCAATCTATGACTTCACACACCTCCATTCTATGACTTCACACACCTGGATTCTGACTTCACACACCTCCATTCTCTGACTTCACACACCTACATTCTATGACTTCACACACCTCCATTCTGTAACTTCACACACTTCCAATGTTTGACTTCACACACCTCCATTCCATGACTTCATACACCTGCATTCTATGACTTCAAACACATCCATTCTTTGACTTCACACACCTCCATTTTGACTTCACACACCTCCATTCTGTGACTTCACACACCTCCATTCTCTGACTTCACACATCTCCCTTCTATGAATTCACACACCTCCATTCTGTGACTGCACACACCTCCATTGTGAGTTCACCCACTTCAATTCTGTGTCTTCACACACCTCCATTCTGTGACTTCAGACACCTCCATCATGTGACTTCACACACCTCCATTCTATGACTTCAAACACATCCATTCTTTGACTTCACACACCTCCATTTTGACTTCACACACTTCCATTCTGTGACTTCACACACCTCCATTCTATGACTTCACACACCTCCCTTCTATGAATTCACACACCTCCATTCTGTGACTGCACACACCTCCATTGTGAGTTCACCCACTTCAATTCTGTGTCTTCACACACCTCCATTCTGTGACTTCACACACCTCCATCATGTGACTTCACACACCTCCATTCTATGACTTCACACAAATCCCTTCTATGAATTCACACCCCTCCATTCTGTGACTTCACACACCTCCATTGTATGACTTCACACACCTCCCTTCTGTGACTTCACACACCTCCATTCTGTGACTTCCACACCTCCATTCTATGACTTAACACACCTCCATTCTATGACTTCACACCGCTCCATTCTATGACTTCACACATCACCATTCTGTGACTTCACACACCTCCATTCTGTCACTTCACCACCTCCATTCTATGACTTCACACACCTCCATTATATGACTTCACACACCTGCATTGTGACTTCTCCCACCTCACTTCTATGAGTTCACACACCTGCATTGTGACTTCACACACCTCCATTCTATGACTTCACACATCTCCATTCTGACTTCACACACCTCCATTCTATGATTTCACACACCTCGATTCTATGACTTCACACACCTCCATTCTATAACTTCACACACCTCGTTTCTGAGTTGACACACTTGCTTTCTGTGATTTCACACACCTCCAATCTGAGTTCACACACCACCAGTCTATGACTTCATACACCTCCATTCTTTGACATCAAAAACCACAGTTCTATGATTCACACACCTCCATTTTGACTTCACACACCTCCATTCTACGAGTTCACACACTTGCATTCTGCCTTCACCCACCTCCATTCTATGACTTCACTCAGCTGCCTTCTGACTTCACACACCTCCATTCTGTGACTTCACACACCTCCATTGCTTGACTTCACACACCTCCATTCTTGGACTTCACACACCTCCATTCCATGAGTTCACACACCTCCATTCTATGAGTTCACACACCTCCATTCTTTGAGTTCACACACCTCCATTGTGAATTCACACACCTCCATTCTATGACTTCACACACCTTCATTCATACTTCAGAAACATCCATTCTATGACTGCACACACCTCCATTAGATGACGTCACACACCTCCATTCCGAATTCACACAGCTCCATTCTATGTCGTCACACACCTCCATTCTGTGACTTCACACACTTCCATTCTATGACTTCACACACCTTCATTCTTACTTCACAAACATCCACTCTATGACTTCACACACCTCCATTCTATGACTTCACACACCTCAATTCTGTGACTTCACACACCTCCATTCTATGTCTTCACACACCTCCATTGTGACTTCACACACCTCCATTCTATGAGTTCACACAACTCCATTCTAACTTCACACACCTCCATTCTATGACTTCACACTCCGCCATTCTGACTTCACACTCCTCCATTCTGTGAATTCACAAAACTCCATTCTATGATTTCACACACCTCCATACTATGACTTCACACACCTCCATCTATGACTTCACACACCTCCATTCTGAGTTCACACACCTCAATTCTGTGACTTCACACACCTCCATTCTGACTTCACACACCAATGTATGACTTCACACACCTCCATTCTGTGACTTCACACACTTCCATTGTGACGACACACACCTCCATTCTATGAGTTCACACACCTCCATTCTATGACTTCACATACCTCCATTCTGACTTCACACACCTCCATTCTATGACTTCACAGACCTCGAATCTGTGACTTCACTCACCTCCATTCTATGACTTCACACTGCTCCATTCTACGACTTCCCACACCTCCTTTCTATGACTTCACCCACCTCTATTCTATGACTTCACACCTCCATTCTGACTTCAGATACCTCCATTCGTTGACTTCACACACCTCCATTCTATGACTTCAAACACCTCCATTCTCTGAATTCACACACCTCCATTCTTACTTCACAAACCTCCATTCTATGACTTCACACACTTCCATTCTATGACTTCACACACCTCCATTCTATGACGTCACACCCCTCCATTCTATGACTTCACACACCTCCAATCTATGACTTCACACACCTTCATTCTTACTTCAGAAACATCCATTCTATGACCTCACACACCTTCATTCTATGACTTCACAAACCTCCATTCTGTGACTTCCCACACCTCCATTCTGAGTTCACACATCTCCATTCTGTGACTTCACACACCTCCCTTCTGACTTCACACACCTCCCTTCTGTGACTTCACACACCTCCATTGTGAGTTCACCCACTTCCATTCTGTGACTTCACACACCTCCATTCTGTTACTTCACACACCTCCATTCTGTGACTTCACACATCTCCATTCTATGACTTCACACACCTCCATTCTATGAATTCACACACCTCCATTCTGTGACTTCACACACCTCCCTTGTATGACTTCACACACCTGCATTGTGACTTCACCCACCTCCATTCTATGAGTTCACACACTTGCATTATGACTTCACACACCTCCATTCTATGACTTCACACATCTCCATTCTGACTTCACACACCTCCATGCTGTGACTTCACACACCTCCATTCTATGACTTCACACACCTCCATTCTTTGACTTCACACACCTCCATTCTATGACTTCACACACCTCCACTGTGACTTCACAGAACTCCATTCTGTGACTTCACACACCTCCCTCTGTGATTTCACACACCTCCAATCTATGACTTCACACACTTCCAATCTATGACTTCACACACCTCCATTCTATGACTTCACACACCTGCATTCTGACTTCACACACCTCCATTCTCTGACTTCACACACCTCCATTCTATGACTTCACACACCTCCATTCTGTAACTTCACACACTTCCAATGTTTGACTTCACACACCTCCTTTACATGACTTCATACACCTCCATTCTATGACTTCAAACACATCCATTCTTTGACTTCACACACCTCCATTTTGACTTCACACACCTCCATTCTGTGACTTCACACACATCCATTCTTTGACTTCACACACCACAATTTTGACTTCACACCAGTCCATTCATTGACTTCACACACCTCCATTCTCTGACTTCACACACCTACATTTTGACTTCACACACTTCCATTTTGTGACTTCACACACCTCCATTCTATAACTTCACACACCTCCCTTTTATGAATTCACACACCTCCATTCTGTGACTTCACACACCTCCATTGTGAGTTCACCCACTTCCATTCTGTGTCTTCACACACCTCCATTCTGTGACTTCACACACCTCCATTTTGTGACTTCACACACCTCCATTCTATGACTTCACACACCTCCCTTCTATGAATTCACACCCCTCCATTCTGTGACCTCCCACACCTCCATTGTATGACTTCACACACCTCCATTCTGTGACTTCACACACCTCCATTCTCAGTTCACACACCTCCATTCTGTGACTTCACACACCTCCATTCTGTGACTCCCACACCTCCATTCTATGACTTAACACACCTCCATTCTATGACTTCACACCCCTCCATTCTATGACTTCACACACCACCATTCTGACTTCACACACCTCCATTCTATGACTTCTCACACCTCCATTCTGTCACTTCACCACCTCCATTCTATGACTTCACACACCTCCATTCTATGACTTCACACACCTGCATTGTGACTACACAAAACTCCATTCTATGATTTCACACACTTCGATTCTATGACTTCACACACCTCCATTCTATGACTTCACACACCTCGTTTCTGAGTTGACACACCTGCTTTCTGTGATTTCACACACCTGCAATCTGAGTTCACACACCTCCAGTCTATGACTTCACACACCTCCCTTCTTTGACATCAAAAACCACCATTCTATGACTTCACACACCTCCATTTTGACTTCACACACATCCATTCTAGGGGTTCACACACTTCCATTCTGCCTTCACCCACCTCCATTCTATGACTTCACTCAGCTGCCTTCTGACTTCACACACCTCCATTTGTGAATTGACACACCACCATTTTGACTTCACACACCTCCATTCTGTGACTTCACACACCTCCAATCTGTGACTTCACACACCTCCATTCTGTGACTTCACACATCTCCATTGTTTGACTTCACACACCTCCATTCTTGGACTTCACACACCTCCATTCCATGACTTCACACACCTCCATTCTTTGAGTTCACACACCTCCATTCTTTGAGTTCACACACCTCCATTTTGACTTCACACACCTCCATTCTATGACTGCACACACCTCCATTCGATGACTTCACACACCTCCATTCTGAATTCACACAGCTCCATTCTATGACTTCACACACCTCCATTCTGTGACTTCACACACCTCCAATCTGTGACTTCACACACCTCCATTCTGTGACTTCACACATCTCCATTGTTTGACTTCACACACCTCCATTCTTGGACTTCACACACCTCCATTCCATGACTTCACACACCTCCATTCTTTGAGTTCACACACCTCCATTCTTTGAGTTCACACACCTCCATTTTGACTTCACACACCTCCATTCTATGACTGCACACACCTCCATTCGATGACTTCACACACCTCCATTCTGAATTCACACAGCTCCATTCTATGAATTCACACACCTCCATTCTGTGACTGCACACACCTCCATTGTGAGTTCACCCACTTCAATTCTGTGTCTTCACACACCTCCATTCTGTGACTTCACACACCTCCATCATGTGACTTCACACACCTCCATTCTATGACTTCACACAAATCCCTTCTATGAATTCACACCCCTCCATTCTGTGACTTCACACACCTCCATTGTATGACTTCACACACCTCCCTTCTGTGACTTCACACACCTCCATTCTGTGACTTCCACACCTCCATTCTATGACTTAACACACCTCCATTCTATGACTTCACACCGCTCCATTCTATGACTTCACACATCACCATTCTGTGACTTCACACACCTCCATTCTGTCACTTCACCACCTCCATTCTATGACTTCACACACCTCCATTATATGACTTCACACACCTGCATTGTGACTTCTCCCACCTCACTTCTATGAGTTCACACACCTGCATTGTGACTTCACACACCTCCATTCTATGACTTCACACATCTCCATTCTGACTTCACACACCTCCATTCTATGATTTCACACACCTCGATTCTATGACTTCACACACCTCCATTCTATAACTTCACACACCTCGTTTCTGAGTTGACACACTTGCTTTCTGTGATTTCACACACCTCCAATCTGAGTTCACACACCACCAGTCTATGACTTCATACACCTCCATTCTTTGACATCAAAAACCACAGTTCTATGATTCACACACCTCCATTTTGACTTCACACACCTCCATTCTACGAGTTCACACACTTGCATTCTGCCTTCACCCACCTCCATTCTATGACTTCACTCAGCTGCCTTCTGACTTCACACACCTCCATTCTGTGACTTCACACACCTCCATTGCTTGACTTCACACACCTCCATTCTTGGACTTCACACACCTCCATTCCATGAGTTCACACACCTCCATTCTATGAGTTCACACACCTCCATTCTTTGAGTTCACACACCTCCATTGTGAATTCACACACCTCCATTCTATGACTTCACACACCTTCATTCATACTTCAGAAACATCCATTCTATGACTGCACACACCTCCATTAGATGACGTCACACACCTCCATTCCGAATTCACACAGCTCCATTCTATGTCGTCACACACCTCCATTCTGTGACTTCACACACTTCCATTCTATGACTTCACACACCTTCATTCTTACTTCACAAACATCCACTCTATGACTTCACACACCTCCATTCTATGACTTCACACACCTCAATTCTGTGACTTCACACACCTCCATTCTATGTCTTCACACACCTCCATTGTGACTTCACACACCTCCATTCTATGAGTTCACACAACTCCATTCTAACTTCACACACCTCCATTCTATGACTTCACACTCCGCCATTCTGACTTCACACTCCTCCATTCTGTGAATTCACAAAACTCCATTCTATGATTTCACACACCTCCATACTATGACTTCACACACCTCCATCTATGACTTCACACACCTCCATTCTGAGTTCACACACCTCAATTCTGTGACTTCACACACCTCCATTCTGACTTCACACACCAATGTATGACTTCACACACCTCCATTCTGTGACTTCACACACTTCCATTGTGACGACACACACCTCCATTCTATGAGTTCACACACCTCCATTCTATGACTTCACATACCTCCATTCTGACTTCACACACCTCCATTCTATGACTTCACAGACCTCGAATCTGTGACTTCACTCACCTCCATTCTATGACTTCACACTGCTCCATTCTACGACTTCCCACACCTCCTTTCTATGACTTCACCCACCTCTATTCTATGACTTCACACCTCCATTCTGACTTCAGATACCTCCATTCGTTGACTTCACACACCTCCATTCTATGACTTCAAACACCTCCATTCTCTGAATTCACACACCTCCATTCTTACTTCACAAACCTCCATTCTATGACTTCACACACTTCCATTCTATGACTTCACACACCTCCATTCTATGACGTCACACCCCTCCATTCTATGACTTCACACACCTCCAATCTATGACTTCACACACCTTCATTCTTACTTCAGAAACATCCATTCTATGACCTCACACACCTTCATTCTATGACTTCACAAACCTCCATTCTGTGACTTCCCACACCTCCATTCTGAGTTCACACATCTCCATTCTGTGACTTCACACACCTCCCTTCTGACTTCACACACCTCCCTTCTGTGACTTCACACACCTCCATTGTGAGTTCACCCACTTCCATTCTGTGACTTCACACACCTCCATTCTGTTACTTCACACACCTCCATTCTGTGACTTCACACATCTCCATTCTATGACTTCACACACCTCCATTCTATGAATTCACACACCTCCATTCTGTGACTTCACACACCTCCCTTGTATGACTTCACACACCTGCATTGTGACTTCACCCACCTCCATTCTATGAGTTCACACACTTGCATTATGACTTCACACACCTCCATTCTATGACTTCACACATCTCCATTCTGACTTCACACACCTCCATGCTGTGACTTCACACACCTCCATTCTATGACTTCACACACCTCCATTCTTTGACTTCACACACCTCCATTCTATGACTTCACACACCTCCACTGTGACTTCACAGAACTCCATTCTGTGACTTCACACACCTCCCTCTGTGATTTCACACACCTCCAATCTATGACTTCACACACTTCCAATCTATGACTTCACACACCTCCATTCTATGACTTCACACACCTGCATTCTGACTTCACACACCTCCATTCTCTGACTTCACACACCTCCATTCTATGACTTCACACACCTCCATTCTGTAACTTCACACACTTCCAATGTTTGACTTCACACACCTCCTTTACATGACTTCATACACCTCCATTCTATGACTTCAAACACATCCATTCTTTGACTTCACACACCTCCATTTTGACTTCACACACCTCCATTCTGTGACTTCACACACATCCATTCTTTGACTTCACACACCACAATTTTGACTTCACACCAGTCCATTCATTGACTTCACACACCTCCATTCTCTGACTTCACACACCTACATTTTGACTTCACACACTTCCATTTTGTGACTTCACACACCTCCATTCTATAACTTCACACACCTCCCTTTTATGAATTCACACACCTCCATTCTGTGACTTCACACACCTCCATTGTGAGTTCACCCACTTCCATTCTGTGTCTTCACACACCTCCATTCTGTGACTTCACACACCTCCATTTTGTGACTTCACACACCTCCATTCTATGACTTCACACACCTCCCTTCTATGAATTCACACCCCTCCATTCTGTGACCTCCCACACCTCCATTGTATGACTTCACACACCTCCATTCTGTGACTTCACACACCTCCATTCTCAGTTCACACACCTCCATTCTGTGACTTCACACACCTCCATTCTGTGACTCCCACACCTCCATTCTATGACTTAACACACCTCCATTCTATGACTTCACACCCCTCCATTCTATGACTTCACACACCACCATTCTGACTTCACACACCTCCATTCTATGACTTCTCACACCTCCATTCTGTCACTTCACCACCTCCATTCTATGACTTCACACACCTCCATTCTATGACTTCACACACCTGCATTGTGACTACACAAAACTCCATTCTATGATTTCACACACTTCGATTCTATGACTTCACACACCTCCATTCTATGACTTCACACACCTCGTTTCTGAGTTGACACACCTGCTTTCTGTGATTTCACACACCTGCAATCTGAGTTCACACACCTCCAGTCTATGACTTCACACACCTCCCTTCTTTGACATCAAAAACCACCATTCTATGACTTCACACACCTCCATTTTGACTTCACACACATCCATTCTAGGGGTTCACACACTTCCATTCTGCCTTCACCCACCTCCATTCTATGACTTCACTCAGCTGCCTTCTGACTTCACACACCTCCATTTGTGAATTGACACACCACCATTTTGACTTCACACACCTCCATTCTGTGACTTCACACACCTCCAATCTGTGACTTCACACACCTCCATTCTGTGACTTCACACATCTCCATTGTTTGACTTCACACACCTCCATTCTTGGACTTCACACACCTCCATTCCATGACTTCACACACCTCCATTCTTTGAGTTCACACACCTCCATTCTTTGAGTTCACACACCTCCATTTTGACTTCACACACCTCCATTCTATGACTGCACACACCTCCATTCGATGACTTCACACACCTCCATTCTGAATTCACACAGCTCCATTCTATGACTTCACACACCTCCATTCTGTGACTTCAAACACTTCCATTGTATGACTTCACACACCTTCATTCTTACTTCACAAACATCCATTCTATGACTTCACACACCTCCATTCTATGACTTGACACACCTCCATTCTGTGACTTCACACACCTCCATTCTAAGTCTTCACACACCTCCATTGTGACTTCACACACCTCCATTCTATGAGTTCACACACCTCCATTCTAACTTCACACACCTCCATTATATGGCTTCACACTCCGCCATTCTGACTTCACACTCCTCCATTGTATGAATTCACAAAACTCCATTCTATGATTTCACACACCTCCATACTATGACTTCAAACACCTCCATCGATGACTTCACACACCTCCATTCTGAGTTCACACACCTCAATTCTGTGACTTCACACACCTCCATTCTGACTTCACTCACCTCCATTCTATGACTTCACACTGCTCCATTCTATGCCTGCCCACACCTCCTTTCTACGACTTCACCCACCTCTATTCTATTTCTTCACACCTCGTTTCTGACTTGAGATACCTCCATTCTGTGACTTCACACACCTCCATTCTATGACTTCAAACACCTCCATTCTCTGACTTCACACACCTCCATTCTGACCTCACACAACTCCATTCGGTGACTTCACACACCTCCATTCTTACTTCACAAACCTCCATGCTATGACTTCACACACTTCCATTCTATGACTTCACACACCTCCATTCTATGACTTCACACACCTCCATTCTATGACTTCAGAAACCTACATTGTTACTTCACACACCTCCATTCTATGAGTTCACACACCTGCATTGTGACTTCACACACCTCCATTATCTGACTTCACACACCTCCATTCTGGCTTCACACACCTCCATTCTGTCTTCACACACCTCAATTCTGTGACTTCACACACCTCCATTCTATGATTTCACACACCTCCATTTTATGACTTCACATACCTCCATTCTATGACTTCACACACCTCCTTTCTGAGTTCACACACATCCATTCTGTGACTTCACACACCTCCATTGTGACTTCATACACCTCCAGTCTATGAGTTCACACACCTCCATTCTGACTTCACACACATCCATTCTATGACTTCACAAAGCTCCATTCTGACTTCACACACCTCCATTCTATGACTTCACAAACCTCCATTCTGTGACTTCACACCTCCACTCTGTGACTTTACACACCTCCATGCTGTGACTTCACACCCCTGCATTCTGTGATTTCACACACAATACATTCTATGGCTTCACAAACCTCCATTCTTTGATTTCACACACCTCCTTCTATGACTTCTACACCTCCATTGTGACTTAACACAACTCCATTCTGTGACTTCACACACCTTCATTTCTGTGACTTCACACACCTCCATACTATGACTTCACACACCTCCATTCTATGACTTCAGAAACATACATTGTTACTTCACACACCTCCATTCTATGAGTTCACACACCTGCATTGTGACTTCACACACCTCCATTATCTGACTTCACACACCTCCATTCTGACTTCACACACATCCATTCTGATTTCACACACCTCCATTCTATGACTTCACAGACCTCCATTCTATGACTTCACACACCTCCTTTCTGAGTTCACACACATCCATTCTGTGACTTCACACACCTCCATTGTGACTTCATACACCTCCAGTCTATGAGTTCACACACCTCCATTCTGACTTCATACACATCCATTCTATGACTTCACACAGCTCCATTCTGACTTCACACACCTCCATTCTATGACTTCGCAAACCTCCATTCTGTGACTTCACACACCTCCATTTCTGTGACTTCACACACATCCATACTATGACTTCCCCACACCTTCAATCTATGACTTCACACACCTCCATTCTAGGACTTCACACACCTCCATTCTATGACTTCACACACCTGCATTCTGACTTCACACACCTCCATTCTCTGATTTCACACACCCCCATTCTATGACTTCACACAGCTCCATTGTGAATTAACACACCTCCATTCTATGAGTTCATACACCTCCATTCTGACTTCACAAACCTCCATTCTATGACTTCACAGACTTTGAATATGTGACTTCACTCACCTCCACTCTATGACTTCACAGTTCTCCATTCTATGACTTCCCACACCTCCTTTCCATGACTTTACCCACCCCCATTCTATGACTTCACACCTCCATTCTGACTTCACACACCTCCATTCTGTGACTTCACACACCTCCATTCTATGAGTTCACACACCTCCATTTTGACTTCACACACCTCCATTCTTTGACTTCACACACCTTCATTCTTACTTCAGAAACATCCATCTGTGACTTCACCCACCTCCATTGTGAGTTCACATACCTCCATTGTGTGATTCACACACCTTCATTCTGTGACTTCACACACCTCCATTCTATGACTTCTCACACCTCCATTCTATGTCTTCACACACCTCCATTGTGACTTCACACACGTCCATTCTGTGAGTTCACACACCTCCATTCTGACTTCACACACCTCCATTCTATGACTTCACACTCCTCCATTCTATGATTACACACACTTCGATTCTATGACTTCACACACCTCCATTCTATGACTTCACACACCTCGTTTCTGAGTTGACACACCTGCTTTCTGTGATTTCACACACCTGCAATCTGAGTTCACACACCTCCAGTCTATGACTTCACACACCTCCCTTCTTTGACATCAAAAACCACCATTCTATGACTTCACACACCTCCATTTTGACTTCACACACATCCATTCTAGGGGTTCACACACTTCCATTCTGCCTTCACCCACCTCCATTCTATGACTTCACTCAGCTGCCTTCTGACTTCACACACCTCCATTTGTGAATTGACACACCACCATTTTGACTTCACACACCTCCATTCTGTGACTTCACACACCTCCAATCTGTGACTTCACACACCTCCATTCTGTGACTTCACACATCTCCATTGTTTGACTTCACACACCTCCATTCTTGGACTTCACACACCTCCATTCCATGACTTCACACACCTCCATTCTTTGAGTTCACACACCTCCATTCTTTGAGTTCACACACCTCCATTTTGACTTCACACACCTCCATTCTATGACTGCACACACCTCCATTCGATGACTTCACACACCTCCATTCTGAATTCACACAGCTCCATTCTATGACTTCACACACCTCCATTCTGTGACTTCAAACACTTCCATTGTATGACTTCACACACCTTCATTCTTACTTCACAAACATCCATTCTATGACTTCACACACCTCCATTCTATGACTTGACACACCTCCATTCTGTGACTTCACACACCTCCATTCTAAGTCTTCACACACCTCCATTGTGACTTCACACACCTCCATTCTATGAGTTCACACACCTCCATTCTAACTTCACACACCTCCATTATATGGCTTCACACTCCGCCATTCTGACTTCACACTCCTCCATTGTATGAATTCACAAAACTCCATTCTATGATTTCACACACCTCCATACTATGACTTCAAACACCTCCATCGATGACTTCACACACCTCCATTCTGAGTTCACACACCTCAATTCTGTGACTTCACACACCTCCATTCTGACTTCACTCACCTCCATTCTATGACTTCACACTGCTCCATTCTATGCCTGCCCACACCTCCTTTCTACGACTTCACCCACCTCTATTCTATTTCTTCACACCTCGTTTCTGACTTGAGATACCTCCATTCTGTGACTTCACACACCTCCATTCTATGACTTCAAACACCTCCATTCTCTGACTTCACACACCTCCATTCTGACCTCACACAACTCCATTCGGTGACTTCACACACCTCCATTCTTACTTCACAAACCTCCATGCTATGACTTCACACACTTCCATTCTATGACTTCACACACCTCCATTCTATGACTTCACACACCTCCATTCTATGACTTCAGAAACCTACATTGTTACTTCACACACCTCCATTCTATGAGTTCACACACCTGCATTGTGACTTCACACACCTCCATTATCTGACTTCACACACCTCCATTCTGGCTTCACACACCTCCATTCTGTCTTCACACACCTCAATTCTGTGACTTCACACACCTCCATTCTATGATTTCACACACCTCCATTTTATGACTTCACATACCTCCATTCTATGACTTCACACACCTCCTTTCTGAGTTCACACACATCCATTCTGTGACTTCACACACCTCCATTGTGACTTCATACACCTCCAGTCTATGAGTTCACACACCTCCATTCTGACTTCACACACATCCATTCTATGACTTCACAAAGCTCCATTCTGACTTCACACACCTCCATTCTATGACTTCACAAACCTCCATTCTGTGACTTCACACCTCCACTCTGTGACTTTACACACCTCCATGCTGTGACTTCACACCCCTGCATTCTGTGATTTCACACACAATACATTCTATGGCTTCACAAACCTCCATTCTTTGATTTCACACACCTCCTTCTATGACTTCTACACCTCCATTGTGACTTAACACAACTCCATTCTGTGACTTCACACACCTTCATTTCTGTGACTTCACACACCTCCATACTATGACTTCACACACCTCCATTCTATGACTTCAGAAACATACATTGTTACTTCACACACCTCCATTCTATGAGTTCACACACCTGCATTGTGACTTCACACACCTCCATTATCTGACTTCACACACCTCCATTCTGACTTCACACACATCCATTCTGATTTCACACACCTCCATTCTATGACTTCACAGACCTCCATTCTATGACTTCACACACCTCCTTTCTGAGTTCACACACATCCATTCTGTGACTTCACACACCTCCATTGTGACTTCATACACCTCCAGTCTATGAGTTCACACACCTCCATTCTGACTTCATACACATCCATTCTATGACTTCACACAGCTCCATTCTGACTTCACACACCTCCATTCTATGACTTCGCAAACCTCCATTCTGTGACTTCACACACCTCCATTTCTGTGACTTCACACACATCCATACTATGACTTCCCCACACCTTCAATCTATGACTTCACACACCTCCATTCTAGGACTTCACACACCTCCATTCTATGACTTCACACACCTGCATTCTGACTTCACACACCTCCATTCTCTGATTTCACACACCCCCATTCTATGACTTCACACAGCTCCATTGTGAATTAACACACCTCCATTCTATGAGTTCATACACCTCCATTCTGACTTCACAAACCTCCATTCTATGACTTCACAGACTTTGAATATGTGACTTCACTCACCTCCACTCTATGACTTCACAGTTCTCCATTCTATGACTTCCCACACCTCCTTTCCATGACTTTACCCACCCCCATTCTATGACTTCACACCTCCATTCTGACTTCACACACCTCCATTCTGTGACTTCACACACCTCCATTCTATGAGTTCACACACCTCCATTTTGACTTCACACACCTCCATTCTTTGACTTCACACACCTTCATTCTTACTTCAGAAACATCCATCTGTGACTTCACCCACCTCCATTGTGAGTTCACATACCTCCATTGTGTGATTCACACACCTTCATTCTGTGACTTCACACACCTCCATTCTATGACTTCTCACACCTCCATTCTATGTCTTCACACACCTCCATTGTGACTTCACACACGTCCATTCTGTGAGTTCACACACCTCCATTCTGACTTCACACACCTCCATTCTATGACTTCACACTCCTCCATTCTATGATTACACACACTTCGATTCTATGACTTCACACACCTCCATTCTATGACTTCACACACCTCGTTTCTGAGTTGACACACCTGCTTTCTGTGATTTCACACACCTGCAATCTGAGTTCACACACCTCCAGTCTATGACTTCACACACCTCCCTTCTTTGACATCAAAAACCACCATTCTATGACTTCACACACCTCCATTTTGACTTCACACACATCCATTCTAGGGGTTCACACACTTCCATTCTGCCTTCACCCACCTCCATTCTATGACTTCACTCAGCTGCCTTCTGACTTCACACACCTCCATTTGTGAATTGACACACCACCATTTTGACTTCACACACCTCCATTCTGTGACTTCACACACCTCCAATCTGTGACTTCACACACCTCCATTCTGTGACTTCACACATCTCCATTGTTTGACTTCACACACCTCCATTCTTGGACTTCACACACCTCCATTCCATGACTTCACACACCTCCATTCTTTGAGTTCACACACCTCCATTCTTTGAGTTCACACACCTCCATTTTGACTTCACACACCTCCATTCTATGACTGCACACACCTCCATTCGATGACTTCACACACCTCCATTCTGAATTCACACAGCTCCATTCTATGACTTCACACACCTCCATTCTGTGACTTCAAACACTTCCATTGTATGACTTCACACACCTTCATTCTTACTTCACAAACATCCATTCTATGACTTCACACACCTCCATTCTATGACTTGACACACCTCCATTCTGTGACTTCACACACCTCCATTCTAAGTCTTCACACACCTCCATTGTGACTTCACACACCTCCATTCTATGAGTTCACACACCTCCATTCTAACTTCACACACCTCCATTATATGGCTTCACACTCCGCCATTCTGACTTCACACTCCTCCATTGTATGAATTCACAAAACTCCATTCTATGATTTCACACACCTCCATACTATGACTTCAAACACCTCCATCGATGACTTCACACACCTCCATTCTGAGTTCACACACCTCAATTCTGTGACTTCACACACCTCCATTCTGACTTCACTCACCTCCATTCTATGACTTCACACTGCTCCATTCTATGCCTGCCCACACCTCCTTTCTACGACTTCACCCACCTCTATTCTATTTCTTCACACCTCGTTTCTGACTTGAGATACCTCCATTCTGTGACTTCACACACCTCCATTCTATGACTTCAAACACCTCCATTCTCTGACTTCACACACCTCCATTCTGACCTCACACAACTCCATTCGGTGACTTCACACACCTCCATTCTTACTTCACAAACCTCCATGCTATGACTTCACACACTTCCATTCTATGACTTCACACACCTCCATTCTATGACTTCACACACCTCCATTCTATGACTTCAGAAACCTACATTGTTACTTCACACACCTCCATTCTATGAGTTCACACACCTGCATTGTGACTTCACACACCTCCATTATCTGACTTCACACACCTCCATTCTGGCTTCACACACCTCCATTCTGTCTTCACACACCTCAATTCTGTGACTTCACACACCTCCATTCTATGATTTCACACACCTCCATTTTATGACTTCACATACCTCCATTCTATGACTTCACACACCTCCTTTCTGAGTTCACACACATCCATTCTGTGACTTCACACACCTCCATTGTGACTTCATACACCTCCAGTCTATGAGTTCACACACCTCCATTCTGACTTCACACACATCCATTCTATGACTTCACAAAGCTCCATTCTGACTTCACACACCTCCATTCTATGACTTCACAAACCTCCATTCTGTGACTTCACACCTCCACTCTGTGACTTTACACACCTCCATGCTGTGACTTCACACCCCTGCATTCTGTGATTTCACACACAATACATTCTATGGCTTCACAAACCTCCATTCTTTGATTTCACACACCTCCTTCTATGACTTCTACACCTCCATTGTGACTTAACACAACTCCATTCTGTGACTTCACACACCTTCATTTCTGTGACTTCACACACCTCCATACTATGACTTCACACACCTCCATTCTATGACTTCAGAAACATACATTGTTACTTCACACACCTCCATTCTATGAGTTCACACACCTGCATTGTGACTTCACACACCTCCATTATCTGACTTCACACACCTCCATTCTGACTTCACACACATCCATTCTGATTTCACACACCTCCATTCTATGACTTCACAGACCTCCATTCTATGACTTCACACACCTCCTTTCTGAGTTCACACACATCCATTCTGTGACTTCACACACCTCCATTGTGACTTCATACACCTCCAGTCTATGAGTTCACACACCTCCATTCTGACTTCATACACATCCATTCTATGACTTCACACAGCTCCATTCTGACTTCACACACCTCCATTCTATGACTTCGCAAACCTCCATTCTGTGACTTCACACACCTCCATTTCTGTGACTTCACACACATCCATACTATGACTTCCCCACACCTTCAATCTATGACTTCACACACCTCCATTCTAGGACTTCACACACCTCCATTCTATGACTTCACACACCTGCATTCTGACTTCACACACCTCCATTCTCTGATTTCACACACCCCCATTCTATGACTTCACACAGCTCCATTGTGAATTAACACACCTCCATTCTATGAGTTCATACACCTCCATTCTGACTTCACAAACCTCCATTCTATGACTTCACAGACTTTGAATATGTGACTTCACTCACCTCCACTCTATGACTTCACAGTTCTCCATTCTATGACTTCCCACACCTCCTTTCCATGACTTTACCCACCCCCATTCTATGACTTCACACCTCCATTCTGACTTCACACACCTCCATTCTGTGACTTCACACACCTCCATTCTATGAGTTCACACACCTCCATTTTGACTTCACACACCTCCATTCTTTGACTTCACACACCTTCATTCTTACTTCAGAAACATCCATCTGTGACTTCACCCACCTCCATTGTGAGTTCACATACCTCCATTGTGTGATTCACACACCTTCATTCTGTGACTTCACACACCTCCATTCTATGACTTCTCACACCTCCATTCTATGTCTTCACACACCTCCATTGTGACTTCACACACGTCCATTCTGTGAGTTCACACACCTCCATTCTGACTTCACACACCTCCATTCTATGACTTCACACTCCTCCATTCTGACTTCACAGAGCTCCATTCTGTGAATTCACAAAATTCCATTCTATGATTTCACACACCTCCATACTGTGACTTCACACACCTCCATCTATGACTTCAAACACCTCCATTCTGAGTTCACACACCTCCATTCTGTGACTTCACACACCTTCATTCTGACTTCACACACCTCCAATATATGACTTCACACACTTCGATTCTGTGACTTCACACACTTCCATTGTGACGTCACACACCGCCATTCTATGAGTTCACACACATCCATTCTAGGACTTCACACTCCTCAATTCTGACATCACACAGCTCCATTCTATGACTTCACAGACCTCGAATCTGTGACTTCACTCACCTCCATTCTATGACTTCACACTCCTCTATTCTATGACTTCCCACAACCCCTTTCTATGACTACACCCACCTCTATTCTATGACTTCACACCTCCATTCTGACTTCACACACCTCCGTTCTGTGACTTCACACACCTCCATTCTATGACTTCACACACCTCCATTCTATGACTTCACACACCTTCATTCTTACTTCAGAAACATCCATTCTATGACCTCAAACACCCCCATTCTATGACTTCACAAATCTCCATTCTGTGACTTCCCACACCTCCATTCTGATTTCACACATCTCCATTCTATGACTTCACACACCTCCCCTCTGACTTCACACACCTCCCTTCTGTGACTTCACACACCTCCATTGTGAGTTCACCCACTTCCATTCTGTGACTTCACACACCACCATTCTGTTACTTCACACACCTCAATTCAGTGACTTCACACACCTCCATTCTATGACTTCACACACATCCATTCTATGAATTCACACACCTCCATTCTGTGACTTCCCACACCTCCATTGTATGACTTCGCCCACCTCTATTCTGTGACTTCACACACCTCCTTTCTGAGTTCACACAACTCCATTCTATGACTTCACACACCTGCATTGTGACTTCACCCACCTCCATTCTATGACTTCACACATCTCCATTCTGACTTCACACACCTCCATGCTGTGACTTCACACACCTCCATTCTATGACTTCACACACCTCCATGCTGTGACTTCACACACCTCCATTCTATGACTTCACACACCTCCACTCTGACTTCACAGAACTCCATTCTGTGACTTCACACACCTCCCTCTGTGACTTCACACACCTCCAATCTATGACTTCACACACTTCCAATCTATGACTTCACTCACCTCCATTCTATGACTTCACACACCTGCATTCTGACTTCACACACCTCCATTCTCTGACTTCACACACCTCCATTCTATGACTTCACACATCTCCATTCTGTAACTTCACTCACTTCCAATGTTTGACTTCACACTCCTCCATTCCATGACTTCATACACCTCCATTCTATGACTTCAAACACATCCATTCTTTGACTTCACACACCGCCATTTTGACTTCACACACCTCCATTCTGTGACTTCACACACATCCATTCTGTGACTTCACACACCACAATTTTGACTTCACACAAGTCCACTCATTGACTGCACACACCTCCATTCTCTGACTTCACACACCTCCATTTTGACTTCACACACTTCCATTCTGTGACTTCCCACACCTCCATTCTATGACTTCACACACCTCCCTTCTATGAATTCACACACCTCTATTCTGTGACTTCACACACCTCCATTGGGAGTTCACCCACTTCCATTCTGTGTCTTCACACACATCCATTCTGTGACTTCACACACCTCCATTATGTGACTTCACACACCTCCATTCTATGACTTCACACACCTCCCTTCTATGAATTCACACCCCTCCATTCTGTGACTTCACACACCTCCATTGTATGACTTCACACACCACCAATCTGTGACTTCACACACCTCCATTCTGTGACTTCCACACATCCATTCTTTGACTTAACACACCTCCATTCTATGACTTCACACCCCTCCATTCTATGACTTCACACACCACCAATCTGTGACTCCACACACCTCCATTCTATGACTTCACACACCTCCATTCTGTCACTTCACCACCTCCATTCTATGACTTCACACGCCTCCATTCTATGACTTCACACACCTGCATTGTGACTTAACACACCTCCATTATCTGACTTCATACACCTCCATTCTGACTTCACACACCTCCTTCTGTCTTCACACACCTCAATTCTGTGACTTCACACACCTCCATTCTATGATTTCACACACCTCCATTCTATGACTTTACAGACCTCCGTTCTATGACTTCACACACCTCCTTTCTGAGTTCACACACATCCATTATGTGACTTCGCACACCTCCATTGTGACTTCATACACCTCCAATCTATGAGTTTATACACCTCCATTCTGACTTCACACACATCCATTCTATGACTTCACACAGCTCCATTCTGACTTCACACACCTCCATTCTATGACTTCGCACACCTCTATTCTGACTTCACACACCTGCATTCTGTGACTTCACACACCTCCATTCTATGACTTCACAAACCTCCATTCTGTGACTTCACACACCTCCACTCTCTGACTTTACACACCTCCATTCTGTGACTTCACACACCTCCATTCTCTGATTTCACACACAATCAATTCTACGACTTCACAAACCTCCATTCTTTGATTTCACACACCTCCATCCTATGACTTCACACACCTCCATTCTGTGACTTCACACACTTCCATTGTGACGTCAAACACCTCCTTTCTATGAGTTCACACACATCCATTCTAGGACTTCACACTCCTCAATTCTGACATCACACAGCTCCAATCTATGACTTCACAGACCTCGGATCTGTGACTTCACTCACCTCCATTCTATGACTTCACACTCCTCTATTCTATGACTTCCCACAACTCCTTTCTATGACTTCACCCACCTCTCTTCTATGACTTCACACCTCCATTCTGACTTCACACACCTCCATTCTATGACTTCACAAACCTTCATTCTTACTTCAGAAACATCCATTCTATGACCTCACACACCTCCATTCTATGACTTCACAAATCTCCATTCTGTGACTTCCCACACATCCATTCTGAGTTCACACATCTCCATTCTGTGACTTCACACACCTCCCTTCTGACTTCACACACCTCCCTTCTGTGACTTCACACACCTCCATTCTATGACTTCACATACCTCATTTCTGAGTTGACACACCTCCATTTTGTGACTTCACATACCTCTAATCTAACTTCACACACCTCCATTGTATGACTTCACACACCTCCATTCTCTGACTTCAAAAACCACCATTCTATGACTTCACACATCTCCATTGTGACTTCACACACCTTCATTCTATGAGTTCACACAGCTCCATTCTGACTTCACACACCTCCATTCTATGACTTCGCACACCTCTATTCTGACTTCACACATCTCCAATCTGTGACTTTACATTCCTCCATTCTTTGACTTCACACCCCTCCATTCTGTGCCTTCACACACCTCCACTCTGTGACTTTACACACCTCCATTCTGTGACTTCACACACCTTCATTCTTACTTCAGAAACATCCATTCTGTGACTTCACCCACCTCCATTGTGCGTTCACATACCTCCATTCTGTGTTTCACACACCTTCATTCAGTGACTTCACACACCTCCATTCTGTGACTTCACACACCTCCATTCTATGTCTTCACACACCTCCATTGTGACTTCATACACGTCCATTCTGTGAGTTCACACACCTCCATTCTGACTTCACACACCTCCATTCTATGACTTCACACTCCTCCATTCTGACTTCACACAGCTCCATTCTGTGAATTCACAAAATTCCATTCTTTGATTTCACACACCTCCATACTGTGACTTCACACACCTCCATCTATGACTTTAATAACCTCCATTCCGAGTTCACACACCTCCATTCTGTGACTTCACACACCTTCATTCTGACTTCACACACCTCCAATATATGACTTCACACACTTCCATTCTGTGACTTCACACACTTCCATTGTGACGTCACACACCTCCATTCTATGAGTTCACACACATCCATTCTAGGACTTCACACTCCTCAATTCTGACATCACACAGCTCCATTCTATGACTTCACACTCCTCTATTCTGTGACTTCCCACAACCCAATTCTATGACTTCACCCATCTCTATTCTATGACTTCACACCTCCAATCTGACTTCACACACCTCCGTTCTGTGACTTCACACACCTCCATTCTATGACTTCACACACCTCCATTCTATGACTTCACACACCTTCATTCTTACTTCAGAAACATCCGTTCTATGACCTCACACACCTCCATTCTATGACTTCACAAATCTCCATTCTGTGACTTCCCACACCTCCATTCTGAGTTCACACATCTCCATTCTGTGACTTCACACACCTCCCTTCTGACTTCACACACCTACCTTCTGTGACTTCACACACCTCCATTGTGAGTTCACCCACTTCCATTCTGTGACTTCACACACCACCATTCTGTTACTTCACACACCTCCATTCTGTGACTTCACACACCTCCATTCTATGACTTCACACACCTCCATTCTATGAATTCACACACCTCCATTCTGTGACTTCCCACACCTCCATTGTATGACTTCGCACACCTCTATTCTGTGACTTCACACACCTCCTTTCTGAGTTCACACAACTCCATTCTATGAATTCACACACCTGCATTGTGACTTCACCCACCTCCATTCTATGACTTCTCACATCTCCATTCTGACTTCCCACACCGCCAATCTATGACTTCACACACTTCCAATCTATGACTTCACACACCTCCATTCTATGACTTCACACACCTGCATTCTGACTTCACACACCTCCATTCTCTGACTTCACACACCTCAATTCTATGACTTCACACACCTCCATTCTGTAACTTCACACACTTCCAATGTTTGACTTCACACACCTCCATTCCATGACTTCATACACATCCATTCTATGACTTCAAACACATCCATTCTATGACTTCACACACCTCCCTTCTATGAAATCACACCCCTCCATTCTGTGACTTCACACACCTCCATTGTATGAATTCACACACCGCCATTCTGTGACTTCACACACCTCCATTCTCAGTTCACACACCTCCATTCTTTGACTTCATACACATCCATTCTATGACTTCAAACACATCCATTCTATAACTTCACACCCCTCCATTCTATGACTTCACACACCACCAATCTGTGACTTCACACACCTCCATTCTATGACTTCCCACACCTCCATTCTGTCACTTCACCACCTCCATTCTATGACTTCACACACCTCCATTCTATGACTTCACACACCTGCATTGTGACTTCACACACCTCCATTCTGTCTTCACACACCTCAATTCTGTGACTTCACACACCTCCATTCTATGATTTCACACACCTCCATTCTATGACTTTACAGACCTCCGTTCTATGACTTCACACACCTCCTTTCTGAGTTCACACACATCCATTATGTGACTTCACACACCTCCATTGTGACTTCATACACCTCCAATCTATGAGTTTATACACCTCCATTCTGACTTCACACACATCCATTCTATGACTTCACACAGCTCCATTCTGACTTCACACACCTCCATTCTATGACTTCGCACACCTCTATTCTGACTTCACACACCTGCATTCTGTGACTTCACACACCTCCATTCTATGACTTCACAAACCTCCATTCTGTGACTTCACACACCTCCACTCTCTGACTTTACACACCTCCATTCTGTGACTTCACACACCTCCATTCTGACTTCACACACCTCCATTCTATGACTTCGCACACCTCTATTCTGACTTCACACACCTGCATTCTGTGACTTCACACACCTCCATTCTATGACTTCACAAACCTCCATTCTGTGACTTCACACACCTCCACTCTCTGACTTTACGCACCTCCATTCTGTGACTTCACACACCTCCATTCTCTGATTTCACACACAATCCATTCTATGGCTTCACAAACCTCCATTCTTTGATTTCACACACCTCCATCCTATGACTTCACACGCCTCCATTGAGACTTCACACAGCTCCATTCTGTGACTTCACACACCTCCATTCTGTGACTTCACACACCTCCATACTATGACTTCCCCACACCTTCAATCTATGACTTCACACACCTCCATTCTATGACTTCAGACGCTTCCAATCTATGACTTCACACACCTCCATTCTATGACTTCACACACCTCCATTCTATGACTTCACACACCTGCATTCTGACTTCACACACCTCCATTCTCTGATTTCACACACCCCCATTCTATGACTTCACACACCTCCATTGTGACTTCACACACCTCCATTCTATGAGTTCATACACCTCCATTCTGACTTCACAAACCTCCATTCTATGACTTCCCAGACTTTGAATATGTGACTTCACTCACCTCCACTCTATGACTTCACACTCCTCTATTCTATGACTTCCCACAACTCCTTTCTATGACTTCACCCACCTCTATTCTATGACTTCACACCTGCATTCTGACTTCACACACCTCCATTCTGTGGTTTCACACACCTCCATTCTATGACTTCACACACCTCCATTTTGACTTCACACACCTCCATTCTATGACTTCACACACCTTCATTATTACTTCAGAAACATCCATTCTATGACTTCACACCTCCATTCTGTGACTTCACACACCTCCATTCTCTGTCTTCACACACCTCCATTGTGACTTCACACACGTCCATTCTATGAGTTCACACACCTCCATTCTGACTTCACACACCTCCATTCTTTGACTTCACACTCCTCCATTCTGACTTCACACAGCTCCATTCTGTGAATTCACAAAATTCCATTCTATGATTTCACACACCTCCATACTGTGACTTCACACACCTCCATCTATGACTTCAAACACCTCCATTCTGAGTTCACACACCTCCATTCTGTGACTTCACACACCTCCATTCTGACTTCACACACCTCCAATATATGACTTCACACACCTCCATTCTGTGACTTCACACACTTCCATTGTGACGTCACACACCTCCTTTCTATGAGTTCACATACATCCATTCTAGGACTTCACACTCCTCAATTCTGACATCACACAGCTCCATTCTATGACTTCACAGACCTCGGATCTGTGACTTCACTCACCTCCATTGTATGACTTCACACTCCTCTATTGTATGACTTCCCACAACTCCTTTCTATGACTTCACCCACCTCTATTCTATGACTTCACACCTCCATTCTGACTTCACACACCTCCATTCTGTGACTTCACACACCTCCATTCTATGACTTCACACACCTCCATTCTATGACTTCACACACCTTCATTCTTACTTCAGAAACATCCATTCTATGACCTCACACATCTCCTTTCTATGACTTCACAAATCTCCATTCTGTGACTTCCCACACCTCCATTCTGAGTTCACACATCTCCATTCTGTGACTTCACACAGCTCCCTTCTGACTTCACACACCTCCCTTTTGTGACTTCACACACCTCAATTGTGAGTTCACCCACTTCCATTCTGTGACTTCACACACCACCATTCTGTGACTTCACACACCACCATTCTGTGACTTCACACACCTCAATTCTGTGACTTCACACATCTCCATTCTATGACTTCACAGACCTCCATTCTGTGACTTCACACACCTCCTTTCTGAGTTCACACAACTCCATTCTATGACTTACACAGCTGCATTTTGACTTCACACACCAATGTATGACTTCACACACCTCTATTCTGTGACTTCACACACCTCCATTCTGAGTTCACACACCTCAATTCTCTGACTTCACACACCTCCATTCTGACTTCACACACCAATGTATGACTTCATACACCTCCATTCTGTGACTTCATACACTTCCATTGTGACGACACACACCTCCATTCTATGAGTTCACACACCTCCATTCTATGACTTCACACACCTCCATTCTGACTTCCCACACCTCCATTCTATGACTTCACAGACCTCGAATATGTGACTTTACTCACCTCCATTCTATGACTTCACACTGCTCCATTCTATGACTTCCCACACCTCCATTGTGTGACTTCACCCACCTCTATTTTATGACTTTACACCTTGATTCTGACTTCAGATACCTCCATTCTGTGACTTCACACACCTCCATTCTTTGACTTCAAACACCTCCATTCTCTGACTTCACACACCTCCATTCTGAGCTCACACAACTCCATTCGGTGAGTTCACACACCTCCATTCTTACTTCACAAACCTCCATTCTATGACTTCACACACTTCCATTCTATGACTTCACACACCTCCATTCTATGACTTCACACACCTCCATTCTATGACTTCAGAAACCTACATTGTTACTTCACACACCTCCATTCTGTGAGTTCACACACCTGCATTGTGACTTCACACACCTCCATTATCTGACTTCACACACTTCCATTCTGACTTAACACACCTCAATTCCGTCTTCACACACCTCAATTCTGTGACTTCACACACCTCCATTCTATGATTTCACACACCTCCATTCTATGACTTCACAGACCTCCATTCTATGACTTCACACACCTCCTTTCTGAGTTCACACACATCCATTCTGTGACTTCACACACCTCAATTGTGACTTCATACACCTCCATTCTATGAGTTCATACACCTCCATTCTGACTTCACACACCTCCATTCTATGACTTCGCACACCTCTATTCTGACTTCACACACCTGCATTCTGTAACTTCACACACCTCCATTCTATGACTTCACAAACCTCCATTCTGTGACTTCACACACCTCCATTCTGTGATTTCACACACAATCCATTCTGTGACTTCACACACCTCCATTCTTTGATTTCACACACCTCCATCCTATGACTTCACACACCTCCATTGTGACTTCACACAACTCCATTCTGTGACTTCACACACCTCCATTCTGTGACTTCACACACCTCCATACTATGACTACCCACACCTTCAATCTATGACTTCACACACCTCCATTCTATGACTTCATACACCTCCAGTCTATGACTTCACACACATCCATTCTTTGACTTCATACACCTCCATTGTGACTTCACACACCTCCATTCTGTGACTTCACACACCTGCATTTGTGATTTCACACACCACAATTTTGACTTCACACACGTCCATTCTTTGACTTCACACACCGCCATTCTCTGACTTCACACACCTCCATTTTGACTGCAAACACATCCATTCTATGACTTCACAGACTTCCATTGTTTGACTTCACACACCTCCATTCTATGAGTTCACACACCTCCATTGTGACTTCACACAACTGTATTCTCTGACTTCACACACCTGCCTTCTGTGACTATACACCTCCATTCTGTGACTTCACACCTCCATTCTATGACTTCACACCTCCATTGTATGACTTCACACACCAACATTTATGACGTCACACACCTCCATTCTGTGACTTCACACACCTCCATTCTGACATCACACACCTACATTCTATGACATCACACACTTCCATTCTATGACTTCACACACCACCATTCAGTGACTTAACACATCTCCATTCTATGACTTCACACACCTCCATTCTGTGACTTCACACACTTCCATACTATGACTTCCCCACACCTTCAATCTATGACTTCACACACCTCCATTCTATGACTTCAGACGCTTCCAATCTATGACTTCACACACCTCCATTCTATGACTTCACACACCTCCATTCTATGACTTCACACACCTGCATTCTGACTTCACACACCTCCATTCTCTGATTTCACACACCCCCATTCTATGACTTCACACACCTCCATTGTGACTTCACACACCTCCATTCTATGAGTTCATACACCTCCATTCTGACTTCACAAACCTCCATTCTATGACTTCCCAGACTTTGAATATGTGACTTCACTCACCTCCACTCTATGACTTCACACTTCTCCATTCAATGACTTCCCACACCTCCTTTCCATGACTTCACCCACCCCCATTCTATGACTTCACACCTCCATTCTGACTTCACACACCTCCATTCTGTGGTTTCACACACCTCCATTTTATGAGTTCACACACCTCCATTTTGACTTCACACACCTCCATTCTATGACTTCACACACCTTCATTATTACTTCAGAAACATCCATTCTATGAATTCACACCTCCATTCTGTGAATTCACAAACCTCCATTCTCTGTCTTCACACACCTCCATTGTGACTTCACACACGTCCATTCTATGAGTTCACACACCTCCATTCTGACTTCACACACCTCCATTCTATGACTTCACACTCCTCCATTCTGACTTCACACAGCTCCATTCTGTGAATTCACAAAATTCCATTCTATGATTTCACACACCTCCATACTGTGACTTCACACACCTCCATTCTGACTTCACACACCTCCAATATATGACTTCACACACCTCCATTCTGTGACTTCACACACTTCCATTGTGACGTCACACACCTCCTTTCTATGAGTTCACACACATCCATTCTAGGACTTCACACTCCTCAATTCTGACATCACACAGCTCCAATCTATGACTTCACAGACCTCGGATCTGTGACTTCACTCACCTCCATTCTATGACTTCACACTCCTCTATTCTATGACTTCCCACAACTCCTTTCTATGACTTCACCCACCTCTCTTCTATGACTTCACACCTCCATTCTGACTTCACACACCTCCATTCTATGACTTCACAAACCTTCATTCTTACTTCAGAAACATCCATTCTATGACCTCACACACCTCCATTCTATGACTTCACAAATCTCCATTCTGTGACTTCCCACACATCCATTCTGAGTTCACACATCTCCATTCTGTGACTTCACACACCTCCCTTCTGACTTCACACACCTCCCTTCTGTGACTTCACACACCTCCATTCTATGACTTCACATACCTCATTTCTGAGTTGACACACCTCCATTTTGTGACTTCACATACCTCTAATCTAACTTCACACACCTCCATTGTATGACTTCACACACCTCCATTCTCTGACTTCAAAAACCACCATTCTATGACTTCACACATCTCCATTGTGACTTCACACACCTTCATTCTATGAGTTCACACAGCTCCATTCTGACTTCACACACCTCCATTCTATGACTTCGCACACCTCTATTCTGACTTCACACATCTCCAATCTGTGACTTTACATTCCTCCATTCTTTGACTTCACACCCCTCCATTCTGTGCCTTCACACACCTCCACTCTGTGACTTTACACACCTCCATTCTGTGACTTCACACACCTCCATTCTATGAGTTCACACACCTCCATTTTGACTTCACACACCTCCATTCTATGACTTCACACACCTTCATTCTTACTTCAGAAACATCCATTCTGTGACTTCACCCACCTCCATTGTGCGTTCACATACCTCCATTCTGTGTTTCACACACCTTCATTCAGTGACTTCACACACCTCCATTCTGTGACTTCACACACCTCCATTCTATGTCTTCACACACCTCCATTGTGACTTCATACACGTCCATTCTGTGAGTTCACACACCTCCATTCTGACTTCACACACCTCCATTCTATGACTTCACACTCCTCCATTCTGACTTCACACAGCTCCATTCTGTGAATTCACAAAATTCCATTCTTTGATTTCACACACCTCCATACTGTGACTTCACACACCTCCATCTATGACTTTAATAACCTCCATTCCGAGTTCACACACCTCCATTCTGTGACTTCACACACCTTCATTCTGACTTCACACACCTCCAATATATGACTTCACACACTTCCATTCTGTGACTTCACACACTTCCATTGTGACGTCACACACCTCCATTCTATGAGTTCACACACATCCATTCTAGGACTTCACACTCCTCAATTCTGACATCACACAGCTCCATTCTATGACTTCACACTCCTCTATTCTGTGACTTCCCACAACCCAATTCTATGACTTCACCCACCTCTATTCTATGACTTCACACCTCCAATCTGACTTCACACACCTCCGTTCTGTGACTTCACACACCTCCATTCTATGACTTCACACACCTCCATTCTATGACTTCACACACCTTAATTCTTACTTCAGAAACATCCGTTCTATGACCTCACACACCTCCATTCTATGACTTCACAAATCTCCATTCTGTGACTTCCCACACCTCCATTCTGAGTTCACACATCTCCATTCTGTGACTTCACACACCTCATTTCTGACTTCACACACCTACCTTCTGTGACTTCACACACCTCCATTCTATGAGTTCACACAGCTCCGTTCTGACTTCAAATACCTCCATTCTATGACTTCACACACCTCCATTGTGACTTCACAGACCTCCATTCTATGAGTTCACACACCTCCATTCTGACTTCACAAACCTCCATTCTATGACGTCACAGACTTTGAATATGTGACTTCACTGAACTCCACTCTATGACTTCACACTTCTCCATTCTATGACTTCCCACACCTCCTTTCCATGACTTCACCCACCCCCATTCTATGACTTCACACCTCCATTCTGACTTCACACACCTCCATTCTGTGACTTCACACACCTCCATTCTATGAGTTCACACACCACCATTTTGACTTCACACACCTCCATTCTATGACTTCACACACCTTCATTATTACTTCAGAAACATCCATTCTATGACTTCACACACCTCCATTCTATGACTTCACACACCTCCATTCTATGACTTCACACACCTCCATTCTGTGACTTCACACGCCTCCATTCTATGTCTTCACACAACTCTATTGTGACTTCACACACGTCCATTCTATGAGTTCACACACCTCCATTCTGACTTCACACACCTCCATTCTATGACTTCACACTCCTCCATTCTGACTTCACACAGCTCCATTCTGTGAATTCACAAAATTCCATTCTATGATTTCACACACCTCCATACTGTGACTTCACACACCTCCATCTATGACTTCAAACACCTCCATTCTGAGTTCACACACCTCCATTCTGTGACTTCACACACCTCCATTCTGACTTCACACACCTCCAATATATGACTTCACACACCTCCATTCTGTGACTTCACACACTTCCACTGTGACGTCACACACCTCCATTCTATGAGTTCACACACGTCCATTCTAGGACTTCACACTCCTCAATTCTGGCATCACACAGCTCCATTCTATGACTTCACAGACCTCGAATCTGTGACTTCACTGACCTCCATTCTATGACTTCACACTCCTCTATTCTATGACTTCCCACAACTCCTTTCTATGACTTCACCCACCTCTATTCTATGACTTCACACCTCCATTCTGACTTCACACACCTCCATTCAGTGACTTCACACACCTCCATTCTATGACTTCACACACCTCCATTCTATGACTTCACACACCTTCATTCTTACTTCAGAAACATCCATTCTATGACCTCACACACCTCCATTCTTTGACTTCACAAACCTCCATTCTGTGACTTCCCGCACCTCCATTCTGAGTTCACACATCTCCGCTCTGTGACTTCACACACCTCCCTTCTGACTTCACACACCTCCCTTCTGTGACTTCACACACCTCCATTGTGAGTTCACCCACTTCCATTCTGTGACTTCACACACCTCCATTCTGTTACTTCACACACCTCCATTCTATGACTTCACACACCTCCATTCTATGACTTCACACACCTCCATTCTATGAATTCACACACCTCCATTCTGTGACTTCACACACCTCCATTGTACGACTTCACACACCTCTATTCTGTGACTTCACACACCTCCTTTCTGAGTTCACACAACTCCATTCTATGACTTCACACACCTGCATTGTGACTTCACCCACCTCCATTCTATGAGTTCACACACCTGCATTGTGACTTCACACACCTCCATTCTCTGACTTCACATATCTACATTCTGACTTCACACACCTCCATGCTGTGACTTCACACACCTCCATTCTATGACTTCACACACCTCCATTCTTTGACTTCACACACCTCCATTCTATGACTTCACACACCTCCACTGTGACTTCACAGAACTCCATTCTGTGACTTCACACACCTCCCGCTGTGACTTCACACACCTCCAATCTATGACTTCACACACTTCCAATCTATGCCTTCACACACCTCCATTCTATTAGTTCACACACCTCCATTCTATGACTGCACACACCTGCATTCTGACTTCACACACCTCCATTCTCTGACTTCACACGCCTCCATTCTATGACTTCACACACCTCCATTCTGTAACTTCACACACTTCCAATGTTTGACTTCGCAAACCTCCATTCCATGACTTCATACACCTCCATTCTATGACTTCACACACATCCATTCTTTGACTTCACACACCACCATTTTGACTTCACACACCTTCATTCTGTGACTTCACATACATCCATTCTTTGACATCACACACCACAATTTTGACTTCACACAAGTCCATTCATTGACTTCACACACCTCCATTCTCTGACTTCACAGACCTCCATTTTGACTTCACACACTTCCATTCTGTGACTTCACACACCTCCATTCTATGACTTCACACACCTCCCTTCTATGAATTCACACACCGCCATTCTGTGACTTCACACACCTCCATTTTGAGTTCACCCACTTCCATTCTGTGACTTCACACAACTCCATTCTATGACTTCATATACCTCATTTCTGGGTTGACACACCTCCATGTTGTGACTTCACATACCTCTAATCTAACTTCACACACCTCCAGTCTATAACTTCACACACCTCCATTCTGTGACTTCAAAAACCACCATTCTATGACTTCACGCATCTCCATTGTGACTTCGACACCTCCATTCTATGAGTTCACACAGCTCCATTCTGACTTCACACACCTCCATTCTATGACTTCGCACACCTGTATTCTCACTTCACACATCTCCATTCTGTGACTTCACATTCCTCCATTCTTTGACTTCACACCCCTCCATTCTGTGCCTTCACACACCTACACTCTGTGACTTTACAGACCTCCATTCTGTGACTTACACACCTCCCTTCTGTGACTTCACACACCTCCATTCTATGACTTCACACACCTCCATTCTAAGACTTCTGAGTTCACACAACTCCATTCTATGACTTCACACACCTGCATTGTGACTTCACCCACCACCATTCTATGAGTTCACACACCTGCATTGTGACTTCACACACCTCCATTCTATGACTTCACATATCTCCATTCTGACTACACACACCTCCATGCTGTGACTTCACACACCTACATTCTATGACTTCACACACCTCCATTCTTTGACTTCACACACCTCCATTCTATGACTTCACACACCTCCACTGTGACTTCACAGAACTCCATTCTGTGACTTCACACACCTCCCGCTGTGACTTCACACACCTCCAATCTATGACTTCACACACTTCCAATCTATGACTTCACACACCTCCATTCTATTAGTTCACACACCTCCATTCTATGACTGCACACACCTGCATTCTGACTTCACACACCTCCATTCTCTGACTTCACACGCCTCCATTCTATGACTTCACACACCTCCATTCTGTAACTTCACACACTTCCAATGTTTGACTTCGCAAACCTCCATTCCATGACTTCATACACCACCATTCTATGACTTCACGCATCTCCATTGTGACTTCGACACCTCCATTCTATGAGTTCACACAGCTCCATTCTGACTTCACACACCTCCATTCTATGACTTGGCACACCTGTATTCTCACTTCACACATCTCCATTCTGTGACTTCACATTCCTCCATTCTTTGACTTCACACCCCTCCATTCTATGACTTCACACACCTCCATTCTAAGACTTCACACACCTCAATTCTATGACTTCACACACTTCCATTGTTTGACATCATATACCTCCATTCTTTGACTTCACACACCTCCGTTCCATGAATTCACACACCTCCATTCTATGAGTTCATACACCTCCATTCTATGAGTTCACACACCTTCATTCTTACTTCAGCAACATCCATTCTATGACTTCATACACCTCCATTCTATGACTTCACAAACCTCCATTCTATGACTTCACACATCTCCATTCTGTGACTTCTCACACCTCCATTCTGAGTTCACACACCTCCATTCTGTGACTTCACACACCTCCATTCTTTCTTCACAAACCTCCATTCTATGACTTCACACACTTCCATTCTATGACTTCACACATCTCCATTCTGTGACTTCTCACACCTCCATTCTGAGTTCACACACCTCCATTCTATGCTTCACACACTTCCATTCTATGACTTCACACATCTCCATTCTGTGACTTCTCACACCTCTATTCTGAGTTCACACACCTCCATTCTGTGACTTCACACACCTCCATTCTTACTTCACAAACCTCCATTCTATGACTTCACACACCTCCATTCTGTGACTTCTCACACCTCCATTCTGAGTTCACACACCTCCATTCTGTGACTTCACACACCTCCATTCCGTGACTTCAAACACCTCCATTCTGTGACTTCACACACCTCCATTGAACTTCTCACACCTCCATTCTATGAGTTCACACACCTCCATTCTAACTTCACACAACTCGATTCTATGACTTCACACTCCGCCATTCTGACTTCACACTCCTCCATTCTGTGAATTCACAAAACTCCATTCTATGATTTCACACACCTCCATACTATGACGTCACACACCTCCATCTATGACTACACACACCTCCAATCTGAGTTCACACACCTCCATTCTTTGACTTCACACACCTCCTTTCTGACCTCACACACCAATGTATGACTTCACACACCTCCATTCTGTGACTTCACACACTTCCATTGTGACATCACAAACCTCCATTCTATGAGTTCACATACCTCCATTCTATGACTTCACACACCTCCATTCTGACTTCACACACCTCTATTCTATGACTTCACAGACCTCGAATCTGTGACTTCACTCACCTCCACTCTGTGACTTCACACTGCTCCATTCTATGACTTCCCACACCTCCTTTCTATGACTTCACCCACATCTATTAGATGACTTCACACCTCCATTCTGACTTCAGATACCTCCATTCTTTGACTTCACACACCTCCATTCTATGACTTCACACACCTCCATTCTATGACTTCACACACCTTCATTCTTACTTCAGCAACATCTATTCTATGACCTCACACAACTCCATTCTATGCCTTCACAAACCTCAATTCTGTGAATTCACACACCTCCATTCTGAGTTCACACAACTCCATTCGGTGATTTCACACACCTCCATTCTTACTTCACAAACATCCATTCTATGACTTCACACACTTCCATTCTATGACTTCACACATCTCCATTCTGTGACTTCTCACACCTCCATTCTGAGTTCACACACCTCCATTCTGTGACTTCACACACCTCATTTCTATGACTTCACACATCTCCATTCTGTGACTTCTCACACCTCCATTCTGAGTTCACACACCTCCATTCTGTGACTTCACACACCTCCATTCTTACTTCACAAACCTCCATTCTATGACTTCACACACTTCCATTCTATGACTTCACACATCTCCATTCTGTGACTTCTCACACCTCCATTCTGAGTTCACACACCTCCATTCTATGACTTCACACACTTCCATTCTTTGACTTCACACATCTCCATTCTGTGACTTCTCACACCTCCATTCTGAGTTCACACACCTCCATTCTGTGACTTCACACACCTCCATTCCGTGACTTCACACACCTCCATTCTGTGACTTCACACACCTCCATTCCCTGACTACACACCTCCATTCTGTGACTTCACACACCTCCATTCTGTGACTTCACACACCTCCATTGTGACTTCACACACCTCCATTCTATGAGTTCACACAGCTCCGTTCTGACTTCAAATACCTCCATTCTATGACTTCACACACCTCCATTGTGACTTCACACACCTCCATTCTATGAGTTCACACACCTCCATTCTGACTTCACAAACCTCCATTCTATGACTTCACAGTCTTTGAATATGTGACTTCACTCACCTCCACTCTATGACTTCACACTTCTCCATTCTATGACTTCCCACACCTCCTTTCCATGACTTCACCCACCCCCATTCTATGACTTCACACCTCCATTCTGACTTCAGACACCTCCATTCTGTGACTTCACACACCTCCATTCTATGAGTTCACACACCACCATTTTGACTTCACACACCTCCATTCTATGACTTCACACACCTTCATTATTACTTCAGAAACATCCATTCTATGACTTCACACACCTCCATTCTATGACTTCACACACCTCCATTCTATGACTTCACACACCTCCATTCTGTGACTTCACACGCCTCCATTCTATGTCTTCACACACCTCCATTGTGACTTCACACACGTCCATTCTATGAGTTCACACACCTCCATTCTGACTTCACACACCTCCATTCTATGACTTCACACTCCTCCATTCTGACTTCACACAGCTCCATTATGTGAATTCACAAAATTCCATTCTATGATTTCACACACCTCCATTCTGTGACTTCACACACCTCCATCTATGACTTCAAACACCTCCATTCTGAGTTCACACACCTCCATTCTGTGACTTCACACACCTCCATTCTGACTTCACACACCTCTATTCTATGACTTCACAGACCTCGAATCTGTGACTTCACACACTTCCACTCTGTGACTTCACACTGCTCCATTCTATGACTTCCCACACCTCCTTTCTATGACTTAACCCACCTCTATTAGATGACTTCACACCTCCATTCTGACTTCAGATACCTCCATTCTTTGACTTCACACACCTCCATTCTATGACTTCACACACCTCCATTCTATGACTTCACACACCTTCATTCTTACTTCAGCAACATCCATTCTATGACCTCACACAACTCCATTCTATGCCTTCACAAACCTCCATTCTGTGAATTCACACAACTCCATTCTGAGTTCACACAACTCCATTCGGTGACTTCACACACCTACATTCTTACTTCACAAACCACCATTCTATGACTTCACACACTTTCATTCTATGACTTCACACATCTCCATTCTGTGACTTCTCACACCTCCATTCTGAGTTCACACACCTCCATTCTGTGACTTCACACACCTCCATTCTATGACTTCACACATCTCCATTCTGTCACTTCTCACACCTCCATTCTGAGTTCACACACCTCTATTCTGTGACTTCACACACCTCCATTCTCACTTCACACACCTCCATTCTATGACTTCACACACTTCCATTCTATGACTTCACACATCTCCATTCTGTGACTTCTCACACCTCCATTCTGAGTTCACACACCTCCATTCTGTGACTTCACACACCTCCATTCTTACTTCACAAACCTCCATTCTATGACTTCACACACCTCCATTCTGTGACTTCTCACACCTCCATTCTGAGTTCACACACCTCCATTCTGTGACTTCACACACCTCCATTCCGTGACTTCACACACCTCCATTCTGTGACTTCACACACCTCCATTCCCTGACTACACACCTCCATTCTGTGACTTCACACACCTCCATTCTGTGACTTCACACACCTCCATTGTGACTTCACACACCTCCATTCTATGAGTTCACACAGCTCCGTTCTGACTTCAAATACCTCCATTCTATGACTTCACACACCTCCATTGTGACTTCACACACCTCCATTCTATGAGTTCACACACCTCCATTCTGACTTCACAAACCTCCATTCTATGACTTCACAGACTTTGAATATGTGACTTCACTCACCTCCACTCTATGACTTCACACTTCTACATTCTATGACTTCCCACACCTCCTTTCCATGACTTCACCCACCCCCATTCTATGACTTCACACCTCCATTCTTACTTCACACACCTCCATTCTGTGACTTCACACACCTCCATTCTATGAGTTCACACACCACCATTTTGACTTCACACACCTCCATTCTATGACTTCACACACCTTCATTATTACTTCGGAAACATCCATTCTATGACTTCACACACCTCCATTCTATGACTTCACACCCCTCCATTCTATGACTTCACACACCTCCATTCTGTGACTTCACACGCCTCCATTCTATGTCTTCACACACCTCCATTGTGACTTCACACACGTCCATTCTATGAGTTCACACACCTCCATTCTGACTTCACACACCTCCATTCTATGACTTCACACTCCTCCATTCTGACTTCACACAGCTCCATTCTGTGAATTCACAAAATTCCATTCTATGATTTCACACACCTCCATACTGTGACTTCACACACCTCCATCTATGACTTCAAACACCTCCATTCTGAGTTCACACACCTCCATTCTGTGACTTCACACACCTCCATTCTGACTTCACACACCTCCAATATATGACTTCACACACCTCCATTCTGTGACTTCACACACTTCCACTGTGACGTCACACACCTCCATTCTATGAGTTCACACACTTCCATTCTAGGACTTCACACTCCTCAATTCTGGCATCACACAGCTCCATTCTATGACGTCTCAGACCTCGAATCTGTGACTTCACTCACCTCCATTCTATGACTTCACACTCCTCTATTCTATGACTTCAATTCCTTTCTATGACTTCACCCACCTCTATTCTATGACTTCACACCTCCATTCTGACTTCACACACCTCCATTCTCTGACTTCACACACCTTCATTCTATGACTTCACACACCTCCATTCTATGACTTCACACACCTTCATTCTTACTTCAGAAACATCCATTCTATGACCTCACACACCTCCATTCTATGACTTCACAAACCTCCATTCTGTGACTTCCCACACCTCCATTCTGAGTTCACACATCTCCATTCTGTGACTTCACACACCTCCCTTCTGACTTCACACACCTCCCTTCTGTGACTTCACACACCTCCATTGTGAGTTCACCCACTTCCATTCTGTGACTTCACACACCTCCATTCTGTTACTTCAAACACCTCCATTCTGTGACTTCAAACACCTCCATTCTATGAATTCACACACCTGCATTCTGTGACTTCACACACCTCCATTGTATGACTTCACACACCTCTATTCTGTGACTTCACACACCTCCTTTCTGAGTTCACACAACTCCATTCTATGACTTCACACACCTGCATTGTGACTTCACCCACCTCCATTCTATGAGTTCACACTCCTGCATTGTGACTTCACAAACCTCCATTCTATGACTTCACATATCTCCATTCTGACTTCACACACCTCCATGCTGTGACTTCACACACCTCCATTCTATGACTTCACACACCTCCATTCTTTGCCTTCACACACCTCCATTCTATGACTTCACACACCTCCACTGTGAGTTCACAGAACTACATTCTGTGACTTCACACACCTCCAATCTATGACTTCACACACTTCCAATCTATGACTTCACACACCTCCATTCTATGACGTCACACACATCCATTCTATGACTTCACACACCTGCATTCTGACTTCACACACCTCCATTCTCTGACTTCACACGCCTCCATTCTATGACTTCACACACCTCCATTCTGTAACTTCACACACTTCCAATGTTTGACTTCGCAAACCTCCATTCCATGACTTCATACACCTCCATTCTTTGACTTCACACACATCCATTCTTTGACTTCACACACCTCCATTTTGGCTTCACACACCTCCATTCTGTGACTTCACACACATCCATTCTTTGACTTCACACACCACAATTTTGAATTCACACAAGTCCATTCATTGACTTCACACACCTCCATTCTCTGACTTCACACACCACCATTTTGACTTCACACACTTCCATTCTGTGACTTCACACACCTCCATTCTATGACTTCACACACCTCCCTTCTATGAATTCACACACCGCCATTCTGTGACTTCACACACCTCCATTTTGAGTTCACCCACTTCCATTCTGTGACTTCACACACCTCCATTCTATGACTTCACATACCTCATTTCTGAGTTAACACACCTCCATTTTTTGACTTCACATACCTCTAATCTAACTTCACACACCTCCATTCTATGACTTCACACACCTCCATTCTGTGACTTCAAAAACCACCATTCTATGACTTCACACATCTCCATTGTGACTTCGAAACTTCCATTCTATGAGTTCACACAGCTCCATTCTGACTTCACACACCTCCATTCTATGACTTCGCACACCTGTATTCTCACTTCACACATCTCCATTCTGTGACTTCACATTCCTCCATTCTTTGACTTCACACCCCTCCATTCTGTGCCTTCACACACCTCCACTCTGTGACTTTACAGCCCTCCATTTTGTGACTTCACACACCTCCCTTCTGTGACTTCACACACCTCCATTCTATGACTTCACACACCTCCATTCTAAGAATTCACACACCTCAATTCTATGACTTCACACACTCCCATTGTTTGACATCATATACCTCCATTCTTTGACTTCACACACCTCCGTTCCATGAATTCACACACCTCCATTCTATGAGTTCATACACCTCCATTCTATGAGTTCACACACCTTCATTCTTACTTCACCAACATCCGTTCTATGACTTCATACACCTCCATTCTATGACTTCACAAACCTCCATTCTGTGACTTCACACACCTCCATTCTGGGTTCACACACCTCCATTCTGTGACTTCACACACCTCCAGTCTGACTTCACACACCTCCATTCTATGACTTCACACACTTCCATTCTATGACTTCACACACCTCCATTCTGGAACTTCACACACCTCCTCTCTGAGTTCACACACCTCCATTCTGTGTCTTCACACACCTCCATTCTGTGACTTCAGACACCTCCTTCTATGACTTCACACACCTTCATTCTGTGAATTCACACACCTCCATTCCATGACTTCACACACCTAGTTTCTGAGTTGACACACCTCCCTTCTGTGATTTCACACACCTCCAATCTGAGTTCACACACCTCCATTCTATGACTTCACACACCTCCATTCTTTGACATCAAAAACCACCATTCTATGACTTCACACACCTCCATTTTGACTTCACACACCTCCATTCTACGAGTTCACACACTTCCATTCTGCCTTCACCCACCTCCATTCTATGACTTCACTCAGCTCCATTCTTTGACATCAAAAACCACCATTCTATGACTTCACACACCTCCATTTTGACTTCACACACCTCCATTCTACGAGTTCACACACTTCCATTCTGCCTTCACCCACCTCCATTCTATGACTTCACTCAGCTCCATTCAGACTTCACACACCTCCATTCTGTGACTTCACACACCTCCATTCTGTGACTTCACACACCTCCATTTTGACTTCACACACCTCCATTCTGTGACTTCACACACCTCCATTCTGTGACTTCACACATCTCCATTCTGACTTCACACACCTCCATGCTGTGACTTCACACACCTCCATTCTATGACTTCACACACCTCCATTCTTTGACTTCACACACCTCCATTCTATGACTTCACACACCTCCACTGTGACTTCACAGATCTTCATTCTGTGACTTCACACACCTCCCTCTGTGACTTCACACACCTCCAATCTATGACTTCACATACCTCATTTCTGAGTTGACACACCTCCATTTTGTGAATTCACATACCTCTAATCTAACTTCACACACCTCCATTCTATGACTTCACACACCTCCATTCTGTGACTTCAAAAACCACCATTCTATGACTTCACACATCTCCATTGTGACTTCACACACCTCCATTCTATGAGTTCACACAGCTCCATTCTGACTTCACACACCTCCATTCTATGACTTCGCACACCTGTATTCTCACTTCACACATCTCCATTCTGTGACTTCACATTCCACCATTCTTTGACTTCACACCCCTCCATTCTGTGCCTTCACACACCTCCACGCTGTGATTTTACAGACCTCCATTCTGTGACTTCACACACGTCCGTTCCATGAATTCACACACCTCCATTCTATGAGTTCATACACTTCCATTCTATGAGTTCACACACCTTCATTCTTACTTCAGCAACATCCATTCTATTACTTCAGACACCTCCATTCTATGACTTCACACACCTTCATTCTTACTTCAGCAACATCCATTCTATGACTTCATACACCTCCATTCTATGACTTCACAAACCTCCATTCTGTGACTTCACACACCTCCATTCTGGGTTCACACACTTCCATTCTGTGTCTTCACACACCTCCATTCTGTGACTTCAGACACCTCCTTCTAGGACTTCACACACCTCCATTCTGTGACTTCAAAAACCACCATTCTATGAGTTCACACATCTCCATTCTGACTTCACACACCTCCATTCTATTTATTCACACACTTCCATTCTATGACTTCACACACCTCCATTCTGTGACTTCACACACCTCCTCTCTGAGTTCACACACTTCCATTCTGTGTCTTCACACACCTCCATTCTGTGACTTCAGACACGTCCTTCTATGACTTCACAAACCTTCATTCTGTGACTTCACACACCTCCATTCTATGACTTCACAAACCTCCATTCTGTGACTTCACACACCTCCATTCTGGGTTCACACACCTCCATTCTGTGACTTCACACACCTCCAATCTGACTTCACACACCTCCATTCTATGACTTCACACACTTCCATTCTATGACTTCACACACCTCCATTCTGGAACTTCACACACCTCCTCTCTGAGTTCACACACCTCCATTCTGTGTCTTCACACACCTCCATTCTGTGACTTCAGACACTTCCTTCTATGACTTCACACACCTTCATTCTGTGACTTCACACACCTCCATTCCATGACTTCACACACCTAGTTTTTGAGTTGACACACCTCCCTTCTGTGATTTCACACACCTCCAATCTGAGTTCACACACCTCCATTCTATGACTTCACACACCTCCATTCTTTGACATCAAAAACCACCATTCTATGACTTCACACACCTCCATTTTGACTTCACACACCTCCATTCTACGAGTTCACACACTTCCATTCTGCCTTCACCACCTCCATTCTATGACTTCACTCAGCTCCATTCTGACTTCACACACCTCCATTTGTGAATTCACACACCACAATTCACACACCACAATTTTGACTTCAAACACCTCCATTCTGTGACTTCACACACCTCCATTCTGTGACTTCACACACCTCCATTCTGTGACTTCACACATCTCCATTCTGACTTCACACACCTCCATGCTGTGACTTCACACACCTCCATTCTATGACTTCACACACCTCCATTCTTTGACTTCACACACCTCCATTCCATGACTTCACACACCTCCACTGTGACTTCACAGATCTCCATTCTGTGACTTCACACACCTCCCTCTGTGACTTCACACACCTCCAATCTATGACTTCACACCCTTCCAATCTATGAATTCACACACCTCCATTCTATGACTTCACACACCTCCATTCTATGACTTCACACACCTGCATTCTGACTTCACACACCTCCATTCTCTGACTTCACACACCTCCATTCTATGACTTCACACACCTCCATTCTGTAACTTCACACACTTCCAATGTTTGACTTCACAAACCTCCATTCCATGACTTCATACACCTCCATTCTATGACTTCACACACATCCATTCTTTGACTTCACACACCTGCATTTTGACTTCACACACCTCCATTCTATGACTTCACACACCTCCATTCTCAGTTCACACACCTCCATTCTGTGACTTCACACACCTCCATTCTGTGACTTCCACACCTCCATTCTATGACTTAACACACCTCCATTCTATGACTTCACACACCTCCATTCTATGACTTCACACACCACCATTCTGTGACTTCACACACCTCCATTCTATAACTTCACACACCTCCATTCTATGACTTAACACACCTCCATTCTATGACTTCACACACCTCCATTCTATGACTTCACACACCACCATTCTGTGACTTCACACACCTCCATTCTATAACTTCACACACCTCCATTCTGTCACTTTAACACCTCCATTCTATGACTTCACACACCTCTATTCTATGACTTCACACACCTGCATTGTGACTTCACCCATCTCAATTCTATGTGTTCACACACCTGCATTGTGACTTCACACACCTCCATTCTATGACTTCACACACTTCCATTGTTTGACATCATATACCTCCATTCTTTGACTTCACACACCTCCGTTCCATGAGTTCACACACCTCCATTCTATGAGTTCATACACCTCCATTCTATGAGTTCACACACCTTCATTCTTACTTCAGCAACATCCATTCTATGACTTCAGACACCTCCATTCTATGACTTCACACACCTTCATTCTTACTTCAGCAACATCCATTCTATGACTTCATACACCTCCATTCTATGACTTCACAAACCTCCATTCTGTGACTTCACACACCTCCATTCTGGGTTCACACACCTCCATTCTGTGACTTCACACACCTCCATTCTGACTTCACACACCTCCGTTCTATGACTACACAGACTTCCATTCTATGACTTCACACACCTCCATTCTGTGACTTCACACACCTCCTCTCTGAGTTCACACACCTACATTCTGTGTCTTCACACACCTCCATTCTGTGACTTCCGACACCTCCTTCTATGACTTCACACACCTTCATTCTGTGACTTCACACACCTCCATTGTATGACTTCACACACCTCCCTTCTATGAATTCACACTCCTCCATTCTGTGACTTCACACACCTCCATTGTGAGTTCACCCACTTCCATTCTGTGACTTCTCACACCTCCATTCTGTGACTTCACACACCTCCATTATGTGACTTCACACCCCTCCATTCTATGACTTCACACACCTCCCTTCTATGAATTCACACCCCTCCATTCTGTGACTTCACACACCTCCATTGTATGACTTCACACACCTCCATTCTGTGACTTCACACACATCCATTCTCAGTTCACACACCTCCATTCTGTGACTTCACACACCACCATTCTGTGACTTCACACACCTCCATTCTATAACTTCACACACCTCAATTCTGTCACTTTACCACCTCCATTCTATGACTTCACACACCTCCATTCTGTGACTTCACACACCTCCATTCTGTGACTTCACACACCTCCATTTTGACTTCACACACCTCCATTCTGTGACTTCACACACCTCCATTCTGTGACTTCACACATCTCCATTCTGACTTCACACACCTCCATGCTGTGACTTCACACACCTCCATTCTATGACTTCACACACCTCCATTCTTTGACTTCACACACCTCCATTCTATGACTTCACACACCTCCACTATGACTTCACAGATCTCCATTCTGTGACTTCACACACCTCCCTCTGTGACTTCACACACCTCCAATCTATGACTTCACACCCTTCCAATCTATGACTTCACACACCTCCATTCTATGACTTCACACACCTCCATTCTATGACTTCACACACCTGCATTCTGACTTCACACACCTCCATTCTCTGACTTCACACACCTCCATTCTATGACTTCACACACCTCCATTCTGTAACTTCACACACTTCCAATGTTTGACTTCACAAACCTCCATTCCATGACTTCATACACCTCCATTCTATGACTTCACACACATCCATTCGTTGACTTCACACACCTGCATTTTGACTTCACACACCTCCATTCTGTGACTTCACACACATCCATTCTTTGACTTCACACACCACAATTTACTTCACACAAGTCCATTCATTGACTTCACACATCTCCATTCTCTTACTTCACACACCTCCATTTTGACTTCACACACTTCCATTCTGTGACTTCACACACCTCCATTGTATGACTTCACACACCTCCCTTCTATGAATTCACACACCGCCATTCTGTGACTTCACACACCTCCATTTTGAGTTCACCCACTTCCATTTTGTGACTTCACACACCTCCATTCTATGACATCACATACCTCATTTCTGAGTTGACACACCTCCATTTTGTGACTTCACATACCTCTAATCTAACTTCACACACCTCCATGCTATGACTTCACACACCTCCATTCTGTGACTTCCAAAACCACCATTCTATGACTTCACACATCTCCATTGTGACTTCACACACCTCCATTCTATGAGTTCACACAGCTGCATTCTGACTTCACACACCTCCATTCTTTGACTTAGCACACCTGTATTCTCACTTCACACATCTCCATTCTGTGACTTCACATTCCTCCATTCTTTGACTTCACACCACTCCATTCTGTGCCTTCACACACCTCCACTCTGTGACTTTACAGACCTCCATTCTGTGACTTCACACACGTCCGTTCCATGAATTCACACACCTCCATTCTATGAGTTCATACACCTCCATTCTATGAGTTCACACACCTTCATTCTTACTTCAGCAACATCCATTCTATGACTTCATACACCTCCATTCTATGACTTCACAAACCTCCATTCTGTGACTTCACACACCTCCATTCTGGGTTCACACACTTCCATTCTGTGTCTTCACACACCTGCATTCTGTGACTTCAGACACCTCCTTCTATGACTTCACACACCTCCATTCTGTGACTTCAAAAACCACCATTCTCTGACTTCACACATCTCCATTCTGACTTCACACACCTCCATTCTATGACTTCACACACTTCCATTCTATGACTTCACACACCTCCATTCTGTGACTTCACACACCTCCTCTCTGAGTTAACACACTTCCATTCTGTGTCTTCACACACCTCCATTCTGTGACTTCAGACACCTCCTTCTATGACTTCACACACCTTCATTCTGGGACTTCACACACCTCCATTCTATGACTTCACACACCTAGTTTCTGAGTTGACACACCTCCCTTCTGTGATTTCACACACCTCCAATCTGAGTTTACACACCTCCATTCTATGACTTCACACACCTCCATTCTTTGACATCAAAAACCACCATTCTATGACTTCACACACCTCCATTTTGACTTCACACACCTCCATTCTACGAGTTCACACACTTCCATTCTGCCTTCACCCACCTCCATTCTATGACTTCACTCAGCTCCATTCTGACTTCACACACCTCCATTTGTGAATTCACACACCACAATTTTGACTTCAAACACCTCCATTCTGTGACTTCACACACCTCCATTCTGTGACTTCACACACCTCCATTTTGACTTCACACACCTCCATTCTGTGACTTCACACACCTCCATTCTGTGACTTCACACACCACCATTGTTTGACTTCACACACCTCCATTCTTGGACTTCACACACCTCCATTCCATGACTTCACACACCTCCATTCTTTGAGTTCACAAATGTCCATTTTGACTTCACACACCTCCATTCTATGACTTCACACACCTTCATTCCTACTTCAGAAACATCCATTCTATGATTGCACACACCTCCATTCTATCACTTCACACACCTCCATTCTGAATTCACACAGCTCCATTCTATGACGTCACACACCTCCATTCTGTGACTTCACACACTTCCATTCTATGACTTCACACACCTTCATTCTTACTTCACAAACATCCATTCTATGACTTCACACACCTACATTCTGTGACTTCACACACCTCCATTGTATGTCTTCACACACCTCCATTCTAACTTCACACACCTCCATTCTGTGACTTCACACCCCGCCATTCTGACTTCACACTCCTCCATTCTGTGAATTCACAAAACTCCATTCTAGGATTTCACACAACTCCCTACTATGACTGCACACACCTCCATCTATGACTTCACACACCTCCAATCTGAGTTCACACACCTCCATTCTGTGACTTCACACACCTCCATTCTGTAACTTCACACACTTCCAATGTTTGACTTCACAAACCTCCATTCCATGACTTCATACACCTCCATTCTGTGACTACAAACACATCCATTCTTTGACTTCACACACCTCCATTTTGACTTCACACACCTCCATTCTGTGACTTCACACACATCCATTCTTTGACTTCACAAACCACAATTTTGACTTCACACAAGTCCATTCATTGACTTCACACACCTCCATTCTCTGACTTCACACACCTCCATTTTGACTTCACACACTTCCATTCTATGACTTCACACACCTCCATTCTATGACTTCACACACCTTCCTTCTATGAATTCACACACCTCCATTCTGACTTCACACACCTCCATTGTGAGTTCACCCACTTCCATTCTGTGACTTCACACACCTCCATTCTGTGACTTCACACACCTCCATTATGTGACTTCACACCCCTCCATTCTATGACTTCACACACCTCCCTTCTATGAATTCACACCCCTCCATTCTGTGACTTCACACACCTCCATTGTATGACTTCACACACCTCCATTCTGTGACTTCACACACCTCCATTCTCAGTTCACACACCTCCATTCTGTGACTTCACACACCTCCATTCTGTGACTTCCACACCTCCATTCTATGACTTAACACACCTCCATTCTATGACTTCACACACCTCCATTCTATGACTTCACACACCACCATTCTGTGACTTCACACACCTCCATTCTATAACTTCACACACCTCCATTTTATGACTTAACACACCTCCATTCTATGACTTCACACACCTCCATTCTATGACTTCACACACCACCATTCTGTGACTTCACACACCTCCATTCTATAACTTCACACACCTCCATTCTGTCACTTTACCACCTCCATTCTATGACTTCACACACCTCCATTCTATGACTTCACACACCACCATTCTGTGACTTCACACACCTCCATTCTATAACTTCACACACCTCCATTCTGTCACTTTACCACCTCCATTCTATGACTTCACACACCTCTATTCTATGACTTCACACACCTGCATTGTGACTTCACCCACCTCAATTCTATGTGTTCACACACCTGCATTGTGACTTCACACACCTCCATTCTATGACTTCACACACTTCCATTGTTTGACATCATATACCTCCATTCTTTGACTTCACACACCTCCGTTCCATGAGTTCACACACCTCCATTCTATGAGTTCATACACCTCCATGCTATGAGTTCACACACCTTCATTCTTACTTCAGCAACATCCATTCTATGACTTCAGACACCTCCATTCTATGACTTCACACACCTTCATTCTTACTTCAGCAACATCCATTCTATGACTTCATACACCTCCATTCTATGACTTCACAAACCTCCATTCTGTGACTTCACACACCTCCATTCTGGGTTCACACACCTCCATTCTGTGACTTCACACACCTCCATTCTGACTTCACACACCTCCATTCTATGACTTCACAGACTTCCATTCTATGACTTCACACACCTCCATTCTGTGACTTCACACACCTCCTCTCTGAGTTCACACACCTCCATTCTGTGTCTTCACACACCTCCATTCTGTGACTTCAGACACCTCCTTCTATGACTTCACACACCTTCATTCTGTGACTTCACACACCTCCATTGTATGACTTCACACACCTCCCTTCTATGAATTCACACTCCTCCATTCTGTGACTTCACACACCTCCAATCTATGACTTCACACCCTTCCAATCTATGACTTCACACACCTCCATTCTATGACTTCACACACCTCCATTCTATGACTTCACACACCTGCATTCTGACTTCACACACCTCCATTCTCTGACTTCACACACCTCCATTCTATGACTTCACACACCTCCATTCTGTAACTTCACACATTTCCAATGTTTGACTTCACAAACCTCCATTCCATGACTTCATACACCTCCATTCTATGACTTCACACACATCCATTCGTTGACTTCACACACCTGCATTTTGACTTCACACACCTCCATTCTGTGACTTAACACATCCATTCTTTGACTTCACACACCACAATTTACTTCACACAAGTCCATTCATTGACTTCACACATCTCCATTCTCTTACTTCACACACCTCCATTTTGACTTCATACACTTCCATTCTGTGCCTTCACACACCTCCACTCTGTGACTTTACAGACCTCCATTCTGTGACTTCACACACGTCCGTTCCATGAATTCACAAACCTCCATTCTATGAGTTCATACACCTCCATTCTATGAGTTCACACACCTTCATTCTTACTTCAGCAACATCCATTCTATTACTTCAGACACCTCCATTCTATGACTTCACACACCTTCATTCTTACTTCAGCAACATCCATTCTATGACTTCATACACCTCCATTCTATGACTTCACAAACCTCCATTCTGTGACTTCACACACCTCCATTCTGGGTTCACACACTTCCATTCTGTGTCTTCACACACCTGCATTCTGTGACTTCAGACACGTCCTTCTATGACTTCACACACCTCCATTCTGTGACTTCAAAAACCACCATTCTATGACTTCACACATCTCCATTCTGACTTCACACACCTCCATTCTATGACTTCACACACCTCCATTCTATGACTTCACACACCTCCATTCCATGACTTCACACACCTCCATTCTTTGAGTTCACAAACCTCCATTTTGACTACACACACCTCCATTCTTTGACTTCACACACCTTCATTCCTACTTCAGAAACATCCATTCTATGACTGCACACACCTCCATTCTATCACTTCACACACCTCCATTCTGAATACACACAGCTTCATTCTATGACGTCACACACCTCCATTCTGTGACTTCACACACTTCCATTCTATGACTTCACACACCTTCATTCTTACTTCACAAACATCCATTCTATGACTTCACACACCTCCATTCTATGACTTCACACACCTCCATTCTGTGACTTCACACACCTCCATTCTATGTCTTCACACACCTCCATTATGACTTCACACACCTCCATTCTATGAGTTCACACACCTCCATTCTAACTTCACACACCTCCATTCTATGACTTCACACTCCGCCATTCTGACTTCACACTCCTCCATTCTGTGAATTCACAAAACTCCATTCTATGATTTCAAACAACTCCATACTATGACTTCACACACCTGCATCTATGACTTCACACACCTCCCATCTGAGTTCACACACCTCCATTGTGTGACTTCACACACCTCCATTCTGACTTCACACACCAATGTATGTCTTCACACACCTCCATTCTGTGACTTCACACACTTCCATTGTGACATCACACACCTCCATTCTATGAGTTCACATACCTCCATTCTATGACTTCACACACCTCCATTCTGACTTCACACACCTCTATTCTATGACTTCACAGACCTCGAATCTGTGACTTCACTCACCTCCACTCTATGACTTCACACTGCTCCATTCTCTGACTTCCCACACCTCCTTTCTATGACTTCACTCACCTCTAGTAGATGACTTCACACCTCTATTCTGACTCAGATACCTCCATTCTGTGACTTCACACACCTCCATTCTATGACTTCACACACCTCCATTCTGTGAATTCACACATCTCCATTCTGTGTTCACACAACTCCATTCGGTGACTTCACACACCTCCATTCTTACTTCACAAACCTCCATTCTATGACTTCACACACTTCCATTCTATGACTTCACACACCTCCATTCTGTGACTTCTCACACCTCCATTCTGAGTTCACACACCTCCATTCTGTGACTTCACACACCTCCATTCCGTGACTTCACGCACCTCCATTCGGTGACTTCACACACCTCCATTCGCTGACTACACACCTCCATTCTGGGACTTCACACACCTCCATTCTGTGACTTCACACACCTCAATTGTGACTTCACACACCTCTATTCGAAGAGTTCACACACGTCCATTCTGACTTCAAATACCTCCATTCTATGACTTCACACACCTCCATTGTGACTTCACACACCTCCATTCTATGTGTTCACACACCTCCATTCTGACTTCGCAAACCTCCATTCTATGACTTCACAGACTTTGATTATGTGACTTCACACACCTCCATTCTTTGACTTCACACACCTCCATTCTATGAGTTCACACACCACCATTTTGACTTCACACACCTCCATTCTATGACTTCACACACCTTCATTATTACTTCAGAAACATCCATTCTATGACTTCACACACATCCATTCTTTGACTTCACACACCTCCATTGTGACTTCACACACCTCCATTCTGTGACTTCACACACCTGCATTTGTGATTTCACACACCACAACTTTGACTTTACACACGTCCATTCTTTGACTTCACACACCGCCATTCTCTGACTTCACACACCTCCATTTTGACTTCACACACATCCATTCTATGACTTCACACACTTTCATTGTTTGACTTCACACACCTCCATACTATTAATTCACACACCTCCATTGTGACTTCACACAACTCTATTCTCTGACTTCACACACCTGCCTTCTGTGACTTCACACACCTCCATTCTGTGACTTCACACCTCCATTCTATGACTTCACACCTCCATTCTATGACTTCACACACCAACATTTATGACGTCACACACCTCCATTCTGTGACTTCACACACCTCCATTCTGACATCACACACCTACATTCTATGACTTCACACACTTCCATTCTATGACTTCACACACCTCCATTCTGTGACTTCACCTACCTCCAGTGTGAGTTCACACACCTCCATTCTGTGACTTCACACACCTTGATTCTCTGACTTCACACACCTCCATTCTACGATTTCACACACCTCCATTCTGTGACTTAACACATCTCCATTCTATGACTTCACACACCTCCATTCTGTGACTTCACACACCTCCATTCTGAGTTCACACACCTCCATTCTGTGACTTCACACACCTCCATTATATGACTTCACACACCTCCATATTGTTAGTTCACACACCTCAATTCTGTGACTTCACACACCTCCATTCTATAAGTTCACATACCTCCTTTCTGAGTTGACACACCTCCATTTTGTGACTTCACATACCTCTAATCTAACTTCACACACCTCCATTCTAGGACTTCACACACCTCCATTCTGTGACTTCAAAAACCACCATTCTATGACTTCACACACCTCCATTCTGTGACTTCACACCTCCATTCTATGACTTCACACCTCCATTCTATTACTTCACACACCAACATTTATGACGTCACACACCTCCATTCTGTGACTTCACAGACCTCCATTCTGACTTTACTCACCTCCATTGTATGACTTCACACACCTCCATATTGTGACTTCACACACCTCAATTCTATGACTTCACACACCTCCATTCTATGACTTCACACACCTCCATTCTGTGACTTCCCACAGCTACGTTCTATCAGTTCACACACCTGCATTGTGACTTCACACACGTCCATTCTCTCACTTCACACACCTCCATTCTGAATTCACACACCTCAATTCTGACTTCACACACCTCAATTCTGTGACTTCACACACCTCCATTATATGACTTCACATACATCATTTCTGAGTTGACACACCTCTATTTTGTGACTTCACTTACCTCTAATCTAACTTCACACACCTCCATTCTATGACTTCACACACCTCCATTCTGTGACTTCAAAAACCACCATTCTATGACTTCATACATCTCCATTGTGACTTCACACACCTTCATTCTATGAGTTCACACAGCTCCATTCTGACTTCACACACCTCCATTCTATGACTTAGCACACCTCTACTCTGACTTCACACATCTCCATTCTGTGACTTCACATTCCTCAATTCTTTGACTTCACACCCCTCCATTCTGTGCCTTCACACACCTCCACTCTGTGACTTTACACAGCTCCATTCTGTGACTTCACACACCTCCCTTCTGTGACTTCACACACTTCCATTCTATGACTTCACACACCTCCATTCTAAGACTTCACACACCTCCATTCTATGACTTCACACACTTCCATTGTTTGACACCATACACCTCCATTCTTTGACTTCACACACCTCCGTTCCATGAATTCACACACCTCCATTCTATGAGTTCATACACCTCCATTCTATGAGTTCACACACCTTCACTCTTACTTCAGCAACATCCATTCTATGACTTCAGACACCTCCATTCAATGACTTCACACACCTTCATTCTTACTTCAGCAACATCCATTCTATGACTTCATACACCTCCATTCTATGACTTCACAAACCTCCACTCTGTGACTTCACACAATTCCTTTCTGGGTTCACACACCTCCATTCTGTGACTTCACACACCTCCATTCTGACTTCACACACCTCCATTCTATGACTTCACACACTTCCATTCTATGACTTCACACACCTCCATTCTGTGACTTCACACACCTCCTCTCTGAGTTCACACCCCTCCATTCTGTGTCTTCACACACCTCCATTCTGTGACTTCAGACACCTCCTTCTATGACTTCACACACCTTCATTCTGTGACTTCACACACCTCCATTCTATGACTTCACACACCTCGTTTCTGAGTTGACAAACCTCCCTTCTGTGATTTCACACACCTCCAATCTGAGTTCACACACGTCCATTCTATGACTTCACACAACTCCATTCTTTGACATCAAAAACCACCATTCTATGACTTCACACATCTCCATTATGACCTCACACACCTCCATTCTACGAGTTCACACACTTCCATTCTGCCTTCAACCACCTCCATTCTATGAGTTCACTCAGCTCCATTCTGACTTCACACACTTCCATATCTGAATTCACACACCACAATTTTGACTTCAAACACCTCCATTCTGTGACTTCACACACCTCCATTCTGTGACTTCACACACCTCCATTTTGACTTCACACACCTCCATTCTGTGACTTCACACACCTCCATTCTGTGACTTCACACACCTCCATTGTTTGACTTCACACACCTCCATTCTTGGACTTCACACACCTCCATTCCATGACTTCACACACCTCCATTCTTTGAGTTCACAAACCTCCATTTTGACTACACACACCTCCATTCTTTGACTTCACACACCTTCATTCCTACTTCAGAAACATCCATTCTATGACTGAACACACCTCCATTCTATCACTTCACACACCTCCATTCTGAATTCACACAGCTTCATTCTATGACGTCACACACCTCCATTCTGTGACTTCACACACTTCCATTCTATGACTTCACACACCTTCATTCTTACTTCACAAACATCCATTCTATGACTTCACACACCTCCATTCTATGACTTCACACACCTCCATTCTGTGACTTCACACACCTCCATTCTATGTCTTCACACACCTCCATTATGACTTCACACACCTCCATTCTATGAGTTCACACACCTCCATTCTAACTTCACACACCTCCATTCTATGACTTCACACTCCGCCATTCTGACTTCACACTCCTCCATTCTGTGAATTCACAAAACTCCATTCTATGATTTCACACAACTCCATACTATGACTTCACACACCTCCATTCTTTGACTTCACACACCTTCATTCCTACTTCAGAAACATCCATTCTATGACTGCACACACCTCCATTCTATCACTTCACACACCTCCATTCTGAATTCACACAGCTTCATTCTATGACATCACACACCTCCATTCTGTGACTTCACACACTTCCATTCTATGACTTCACACACCTTCATTCTTACTTCACAAACATCCATTCTATGACTTCACACACCTCCATTCTATGACTTCACACACCTCCATTCTGTGAGTTCACCCACCTCCATTCTATGTCTTCACACACCTCCATTATGACTTCACACACCTCCATTCTATGAGTTCACACACCTCCATTCTAACTTCACACACCTCCATTCTATGGCTTCACACTCCGCCATTCTGACTTCACACTCCTCCATTCTGTGAATTCACAAAACTCCATTCTATGATTTCAAACAAATCCATACTATGACTTCACACACCTGCATCTATGACTTCACACACCTCCCATCTGAGTTCACACACCTCCATTCTGTGACTTCACACACCTCCATTCTGACTTCACACACCAATGTATGACTTCACACACCTCCATTCTGTGACTTCACACACTTCCATTGTGACATCACACACCTCCATTCTATGAGTTCACATACCTCCATTCTATGACTTCACACACCTCCATTCTGACTTCACACACCTCTATTCTATGACTTCACAGACCTCGAATCTGTGACTTCACTCACCTCCACTCTATGACTTCACACTGCTCCATTCTCTGACTTCCCACACCTCCTTTCTATGACTTCACTCACCTCTAGTAGATGACTTCACACCTCTATTCTGACTCAGATACCTCCATTCTGTGACTTCACACACCTCCATTCTATGACTTCACACACCTCCATTCTATGACTTCACACACCTTCATTCTTACTTCAGAAACATCCATTCTATGACCTCACACAACTCCGTTCTATGACTTCACAAACCTCCATTCTGTGAATTCACACATCTCCATTCTGTTTTCACACAACTCCATTCTGTGACTTCACACACCTCCATTCTTACTTCACAAACCTCCATTCTATGACTTCACACACTTCCATTCTATGACTTCACACACCTCCATTCTGTGACTTCTCACACCTCCACTCTGAGTTCACACACGTCCATTCTGACTTCAAATACCTCCATTCTATGACTTCACACACCTCCATTGTGACTTCACACACCTCCATTCTATGTGTTCACACACCTCCATTCTGACTTCGCAAACCTCCATTCTATGACTTCACAGACTTTGAATATGTGACTTCACTCACCTCCACTCTATGACTTCACACTTCTCCATTCTATGACTTCCCACACCTCCTTTCCATGACTTCACCCCCCCCCATTCTATGACTTCACACCTCCATTCTGACTTCACACACCTCCATTCTTTGACTTCACACACCTCCATTCTATGAGTTCACACACCACCATTTTGACTTCACACACCTCCATTCTATGACTTCACACACCTTCATTATTACTTCAGAAACATCCATTCTATGACTTCACACACATCCATTCTATGACTTCACACACCTCCATTCTATGACTTCACACAACTCCATTCTGTGACTTCACACACCTCCATTCTATGTCTTCACACACCTCCATTGTGACTTCACACACGTCCATTCTATGAGTTCACACACCTCCATTCTGCCTTCACACACCTCCATTCTATGACTTCACACTCCTCCATTCTGACTTCACACAGCTCCATTCTGTGAATTCACAAAATTCCATTCTATGATTTCACACACCTCCATACTGTGACTTCACACACCTCCATCTATGACTTCAAACACCTCCATTCTGAGTTCACACACCTCCATTCTGTGACTTCACACACCTCCATTCTGACTTCACACACCTCCAATATATGACTTCACACACCTCCATTCTGTGACGTCACACACCTCCATTCTATGAGTTCACACACGTACATTCTAGGACTTCACACTCCTCAATTCTGGCATCACACTGCTCCAATCTATGACTTCACAGACCTCGAATCTGTGACTTCACTCACCTCCATTCTATGACTTCACACTCTTCTATTCTATGACTTACCACAAATCCTTTCTATGACTTCACCCACCTCTATTCTATGACTTCACACCTCCATTCTGACTTCACACACCTCCATTCTCTGACTTCACACACCTCCATTCTATGACTTCACACACCTCCATTCTATGACTTCACACACCTTCATTCTTACTTCAGAAACATCCATTATATGACCTCACACACCTCCATTCTATGACTTCACAAACCTCCATTCTGTGACTTCCCACACCTCCATTCTGAGTTCACACATCTCGATTCTGTGACTTCACACACCTCCCTTCTGACTTCACACACCTCCCTTCTGTGACTTCACACACCTCCATTGTGAGTTCACCCACTTCCATTCTGTGACTTCACAAACCTCCATTATGTTACTTCACACACCTCCATTCTGTGACTTCACACACCTCCATTCTATGACTTCACACACCTCCATTCTATGAATTCACACACCTCCATTCTGTGACTTCACACACCTCCATTGTATGACTTCACACACCTCTATTCTGTGACTTCACACACCTCCTTTCTGAGTTCACACAATTCCATTCTATGATTTCACACACCTTCATTGTGACTTCACCCACCTCCATTCTATGAGTTCACACACCTGCATTGTGACTTCACACACCTCCATTCTATGACTTCACACATCTCCATTCTGACTTCACACACCACCATGCTGTGACTTCACACACCTCCCGCTGTGACTTCACACACCTCCAATCTATGACTTCACACACTTCCAATCTATGACTTCACACACCTCCATTCTATGACTTCACACACCTCCATTCTATGACTTCACACACCTGCATTCTGACTTCACACACCTCCATTCTCTGAATTCACACACCTCCATTCTATGACTTCACACACCTCCATTATGTAACTTCACACACTTCCAATGTTTGACTTCGCAAACCTCCATTCCATGACTTCATACACCTCCATTCTATGACTACACACACATCCATTCTTTGACTTCACAAACCTCCATTTTGACTTCACACACCTCCATTCTGTGACTTCGCACACATCCATTCTTTGACTTCATACACCACAATTTTGAATGCACACAAGTCCATTCATTGACTTCACACACCTCCATTCTCTGACTTCACACACCTCCATTTTGACTTCACACACTTCCATTCTGTGACTTCACGAACCTCCATTCTATGACTTCACACACCTCCCTTCTATGAATTCACACACCGCCATTCTGTGACTTCACACACCTCCATTGTGAGTTCACCCACTTCCATTCTGTGACTTCACACAACTCCATTCTACGACTTCACATACCTCATTTCTGAGTTGACACACCTCCATTTTGTGACTTCAAATACCTCTAATCTAACTTCACACACCTCCATTCTATGACTTCACACACCTCCATTCTGTGACTTCAAAAACCACCATTCTATGACTTCACACATCTCCATTGTGACTTCGACACCTCCATTCTATGAGTTCACACAGCTCCATTCTGACTTCACACACCTCCATTCTATGACTTCGCACACTTGTATTCTCACTTCACACATCTCCATTCTGTGACTTCACATTCCTCCATTCTTTGACTTCACACCCCTCCATTCTTTGCCTTCACACACCTCCACTCTGTGACTTTACAGACCTCCATTCTGTGACTTCACACACCTCCCTTCTGTGACTTCACACTCCTCCATTCTATGACTTCACACACCTCCATTCTAAGACTTCACACACCTCCATTCTATGACTTCACACACTTCCATTGTTTGACATCGTACACCTCTATTCTTTGACTTTACACACCTCCGTTCCATGAATTCACACACCTCCATTCTATGAGTTCATACACCTCCATTCTATGAGTTCACAAACCTTCATTCTTACTTCAGCAACATCCATTCTATGACTTCAGACACCTCCATTCTATGACTTAACACACCTTCATTCTTACTTCAGCAACATCCATTCTATGACTTCATACACCTCCATTCTATGACTTCACAAACCTCCATTCTGTGACTTCACACACCTCCATTCTGGGTTCACACAACTCCATTCTGTGACTTCACACATCTCCATTCTGGGTTCACACACCTCCATTCTGTGACTTCACACACCTCCATTCTGACTTCACACACCTCCATTCTATGACTTCACACACTTCCATTCTATGACTTCACACACCTCCATTCTGTGACTTCACACACCTCCTCTCTGAGTTCACACACCTCCATTCTGTGTCTTCACACACCTCCATTCTGTGACTTCAGACACCTCCTTCTATGACTTCACACACCTTCATTCTGTGACTTCACACACCTCCATTCTATGACTTCACACACCTAGTTTCTGAGTTGACACACCTCCCTTCTTGTGATTTCACACACCTCCAATCTGAGTTCACACACCTCCATTCTATGACTTCACACACCTCCATTCTTTGACATCAAAAACCACCATTCTATGACTTCACACACCTCCATTTTGACTTCACACACCTCCATTCTACAAGTTCACACACTTCCATTCTGCCTTCATCCACCTCCATTCTATGACTTCACTCAGGTCCATTCTGACTTCACACACCTCCATTTGTGAATTCACACACCACAATTTTGACTTCAAACACCTCCATTCTGTGACTTCACACACCTCCATTCTGTGACTTCACACACCTCCATTTTGACTTCACACACCTCCATTCTGTGACTTCACACACCTCCATTCTGTGACTTCACACATCTCCATTCTGACTTCACACACCTCCATGCTGTGACTTCACACACCTCCATTCTATGACTTCACACACCTCCATTCTTTGACTTCACACACCTCCATTCTATGACTTCACACACCTCCACTGTGACTTCACAGATCCCCATTCTGTGACTTCACACACCTCCCTCTGTGACTTCACACACCTCCAATCTATGACTTCACACACCTCCATTCTATGACTTCACACACCTCCATTCTATGACTTCACACACCTGCATTCTGACTTCACACACCTCCATTCTCTGACTTCACACACCTCCATTCTGTGACTTCACACAGCTACGTTCTATCAGTTCACACACCTGCATTGTGACTTCACACACGTCCATTCTCTCACTTCACACACCTCCATTCTGAATTCACACACCTCCATTCTGACTTCACACACCTCAATTCTGTGACTTCACACACCTCCATTATATGACTTCACATACCTCATTTCTGAGTTGACACACCTCTATTTTGTGACTTCACTTACCTCTAATCTAACTTCACACACCTCCATTCTATGACTTCACACACCTCCATTCTGTGACTTCAAAAACCACCATTCTATGACTTCACACATCTCCATTGTGACTTCACACACCTTCATTCTATGAGTTCACACAGCTCCATTCTGACTTCAAACACCTCCATTCTATGACTTCGCAAACCTCTATTCTGACTTCACACATCTCCAATCTATGACTTCACATTCCTCCATTCTTTGACTTCACACCCCTTCATTCTGTGCCTTCACACACCTCCAATCTGTGACTTCACACACCTCCATTCTGTGACTTCAAAAACCACCATTCTATGACTTCACACATCTCCATTGTGACTTCACACACCTTCATTCTATGAGTTCACACAGCTCCATTCTGACTTCACACACCTCCATTCTATGACTTAGCACACCTCTATTCTGACTTCACACATCTCCATTCTGTGACTTCACATTCCTCCATTCTTTGACTTCACACCCCTCCATTCTGTGCCTTCACACACCTCCACTCTGTGACTTTACACACCTCCATTCTGTGACTTCACACACCTCCCTTCTGTGACTTCACACACTTCCATTCTATGACTTCACACACCTCCATTCTAAGACTTCACACACCTCCATTCTATGACTTCACACACTTCCATTGTTTGACACCATACACCTCCATTCTTTGACTTCACACACCTCCGTTCCATGAATTCACACACCTCCATTCTATGAGTTCATACACCTCCATTCTATGAGTTCACACACCTTCATTCTTACTTCAGGAACATCCATTCTATGACTTCAGACACCTCCATTCAATGACTTCACACACCTTCATTCTTACTTCAGCAACATCCATTCTATGACTTCATACACCACCATTCTATGACTTCACAAACCTCCACTCTGTGACTTCACACACCTCCATTCTGTGACTTCACACACCTCCATTCTGTGACTTCACACACCTCCATTCTGAGTTCACACACCTCCATTCTATGACTTCACACACTTCCATTCTATGACTTCACACACCTCCATTCTGTGACTTCACACACCTCCTCTCTGAGTTCACACCCCTCCATTCTGTGTCTTCACACACCTCCATTCTGTGACTTCAGACACCTCCTTCTATGACTTCACACACCTTCATTCTGTGACTTCACACACCTCCATTCTATGACTTCACACACCTCGTTTCTGAGTTGACAAACCTCCCTTCTGTGATTTCACACACCTCCAATCTGAGTTCACACACGTCCATTCTATGACTTCACACAACTCCATTCTTTGCCATCAAAAACCACCATTCTATGACTTCACACATCTCCATTATGACCTCACACACCTCCATTCTACGAGTTCACACACTTCCATTCTGCCTTCAACCACCTCCATTCTATGAGTTCACTCAGCTCCACTCTGACTTCACACACCTCCATATCTGAATTCACACACCACAATTTTGACTTCAAACACCTCCATTCTGTGACTTTACACACCTCCATTCTGTGACTTCACACACCTCCATTTTGACTTCACACACCTCCATTCTGTGACTTCACACACCTCCATTCTGTGACTTCACACACCTCCATTGTTTGACTTCACACACCTCCATTCTTGGACTTCACACACCTCCATTCCATGACTTCACACACCTCCATTCTTTGAGTTCACAAACCTCCATTTTGACTACACACACCTCCATTCTGTGACTTCACACACTTCCATTCTATGACTTCACACACCTTCATTCTTACTTCACAAACATCCATTCTATGACTTCACACACCTCCATTCTATGACTTCACACACCTCCATTCTGTGACTTCACACACCTCCATTCTATGTCTTCACACACCTCCATTATGACTTCACACACCTCCATTCTATGAGTTCACACACCTCCATTCTAACTTCACACACCTCCATTCTATGACTTCACACTCCGCCATTCTGACTTCACACTCCTCCATTCTGTGAATTCACAAAACTCCATTCTATGATTTCACACAACTCCATACTATGACTTCACACACCTCCATTCTTTGACTTCACACACCTTCATTCCTACTTCAGAAACATCCATTCTATGACTGCACACACCTCCATTCTATCACTTCACACACCTCCATTCTGAATTCACACAGCTTCATTCTATGACATCACACACCTCCATTCTGTGACTTCACACACTTCCATTCTATGACTTCACACACCTTCATTCTTACTTCACAAACATCCATTCTATGACTTCACACACCTCCATTCTATGACTTCACACACCTCCATTCTGTGAGTTCACCCACCTCCATTCTATGTCTTCACACACCTCCATTATGACTTCACACACCTCCATTCTATGAGTTCACACACCTCCATTCTAACTTCACACACCTCCATTCTATGGCTTCACACTCCGCCATTCTGACTTCACACTCCTCCATTCTGTGAATTCACAAAACTCCATTCTATGATTTCAAACAAATCCATACTATGACTTCACACACCTGCATCTATGACTTCACACACCTCCCATCTGAGTTCACACACCTCCATTCTGTGATTTCACACACCTCCATTCTGACTTCACACACCAATGTATGACTTCACACACCTCCATTCTGTGACTTCACACACTTCCATTGTGACATCACACACCTCCATTCTATGAGTTCACATACCTCCATTCTATGACTTCACACACCTCCATTCTGACTTCACACACCTCTATTCTATGACTTCACAGACCTCGAATCTGTGACTTCACTCACCTCCACTCTATGACTTCACACTGCTCCATTCTCTGACTTCCCACACCTCCTTTCTATGACTTCACTCACCTCTAGTAGATGACTTCACACCTCTATTCTGACTCAGATACCTCCATTCTGTGACTTCACACACCTCCATTCTATGACTTCACACACCTCCATTCTATGACTTCACACACCTTCATTCTTACTTCAGAAACATCCATTCTATGACCTCACACAACTCCGTTCTATGACTTCACAAACCTCCATTCTGTGAATTCACACATCTCCATTCTGTGTTCACACAACTCCATTCGGTGACTTCACACACCTCCATTCTTACTTCACAAACCTCCATTCTATGACTTCACACACTTCCATTCTATGACTTCACACACCTCCATTCTGTGACTTCTCACACCTCCATTCTGAGTTCACACACGTCCATTCTGACTTCAAATACCTCCATTCTATGACTTCACACACCTCCATTGTGACTTCACACACCTCCATTCTATGTGTTCACACACCTCCATTCTGACTTCGCAAACCTCCATTCTATGACTTCACAGACTTTGAATATGTGACTTCACTCACCTCCACTCTATGACTTCACACTTCTCCATTCTATGACTTCCCACACCTCCTTTCCATAACTTCACCCACCCCCATTCTATGACTTCACACCTCCATTCTGACTTCACACACCTCCATTCTTTGACTTCACACACCTCCATTCTATGAGTTCACACACCACCATTTTGACTTCACACACCTCCATTCTATGTCTTCACACACCTCCATTGTGACTTCACACACGTCCATTCTATGAGTTCACACACCTCCATTCTGCCTTCACACACCTCCATTCTATGACTTCACACTCCTCCATTCTGACTTCACACAGCTACATTCTGTGAATTCACAAAATTCCATTCTATGATTTCACACACCTCCATACTGTGACTTCACACACCTCCATCTATGTCTTCAAACACCTCCATTCTGAGTTCACACACCTCCATTCTGTGACTTCACACACCTCCATTCTGACTTCACACACCTCCAATATATGACTTCACACACCTCCATTCTGTGACGTCACACACCTCCATTCTATGAGTTCACACACGTACATTCTAGGACTTCACACTCCTCAATTCTGGCATCACACTGCTCCAATCTATGACTTCACAGACCTCGAATCTGTGACTTCACTCACCTCCATTCTATGACTTCACACTCTTCTATTCTATGACTTACCACAAATCCTTTCTATGACTTCACCCACCTCTATTCTATGACTTCACACCTCCATTCTGACTTCACACACCTCCATTCTCTGACTTCACACACCTCCATTCTATGACTTCACACACCTCCATTCTATGACTTCACACACCTTCATTCTTACTTCAGAAACATCCATTATATGACCTCACACACCTCCATTCTATGACTTCACAAACCTCCATTCTGTGACTTCCCACACCTCCATTCTGAGTTCACACATCTCGATTCTGTGACTTCACACACCTCCCTTCTGACTTCACACACCTCCCTTCTGTGACTTCACACACCTCCATTGTGAGTTCACCCACTTCCATTCTGTGACTTCACAAACCTCCATTATGTTACTTCACACACCTCCATTCTGTGACTTCACACACCTCCATTCTATGACTTCACACACCTCCATTCTATGAATTCACACACCTCCATTCTGTGACTTCACACACCTCCATTGTATGACTTCACACACCTCTATTCTGTGACTTCACACACCTCCTTTCTGAGTTCACACAATTCCATTCTATGATTTCACACACCTTCATTGTGACTTCACCCACCTCCATTCTATGAGTTCACACACCTGCATTGTGACTTCACACACCTCCATTCTATGACTTCACACATCTCCATTCTGACTTCAAACACCACCATGCTGTGACTTCACACACCTCCCGCTGTGACTTCACACACCTCCAATCTATGACTTCACACACTTCCAATCTATGACTTCACACACCTCCATTCTATGACTTCACACACCTCCATTCTATGACTTCACACACCTGCATTCTGACTTCACACACCTCCATTCTCTGAATTCACACACCTCCATTCTATGACTTCACACACCTCCATTATGTAACTTCACACACTTCCAATGTTTGACTTCGCAAACCTCCATTCCATGACTTCATACACCTCCATTCTATGACTACACACACATGCATTCTTTGACTTCACAAACCTCTATTTTGACTTCACACACCTCCATTCTGTGACTTCGCACACATCCATTCTTTGACTTCATACACCACAATTTTGAATGCACACAAGTCCATTCATTGACTTCACACACCTCCATTCTCTGACTTCACACACCTCCATTTTGACTTCACACACTTCCATTCTGTGACTTCACGAACCTCCATTCTATGACTTCACACACCTCCCTTCTATGAATTCACACACCGCCATTCTGTGACTTCACACACCTCCATTTTGAGTTCACCCACTTCCATTCTGTGACTTCACACAACTCCATTCTACGACTTCACATACCTCATTTCTGAGTTGACACACCTCCATTTTGTGACTTCAAATACCTCTAATCTAACTTCACACACCTCCATTCTATGACTTCACACACCTCCATTCTGTGACTTCAAAAACCACCATTCTATGACTTCACACATCTCCATTGTGACTTCGACACCTCCATTCTATGAGTTCACACAGCTCCATTCTGACTTCACACACCTCCATTCTATGACTTCGCACACCTGTATTCTCACTTCACACATCTCCATTCTGTGACTTCACATTCCTCCATTCTTTGACTTCACACCCCTCCATTCTTTGCCTTCACACACCTCCACTCTGTGACTTTACAGACCTCCATTCTGTGACTTCACACACCTCCCTTCTGTGACTTCACACTCCTCCATTCTATGACTTCACACACCTCCATTCTAAGACTTCACACACCTCCATTCTATGACTTCACACACTTCCATTGTTTGACATCGTACACCTCTATTCTTTGACTTTACACACCTCCGTTCCATGAATTCACACACCTCCATTCTATGAGTTCATACACCTCCATTCTATGAGTTCACAAACCTTCATTCTTACTTCAGCAACATCCATTCTATGACTTCAGACACCTCCATTCTATGACTTAACACACCTTCATTCTTACTTCAGCAACATCCATTCTATGACTTCATACACCTCCATTCTATGACTTCACAAACCTCCATTCTGTGACTTCACACACCTCCATTCTGGGTTCACACACCTCCATTCTGTGACTTCACACATCTCCATTCTGGGTTCACACACCTCCATTCTGTGACTTCACACACCTCCATTCTGACTTCACACACCTCCATTCTATGACTTCACACACTTCCATTCTATGACTTCACACACCTCCATTCTGTGACTTCACACACCTCCTCTCTGAGTTCACACACCTCCATTCTGTGTCTTCACACACCTCCATTCTGTGACTTCAGACACCTCCTTCTATGACTTCACACACCTTCATTCTGTGACTTCACACACCTCCATTCTATGACTTCACACACCTAGTTTCTGAGTTGACACACCTCCCTTCTTGTGATTTCACACACCTCCAATCTGAGTTCACACACCTCCATTCTATGACTTCACACACCTCCATTCTTTGACATCAAAAACCACCATTCTATGACTTCACACACCTCCATTTTGACTTCACACACCTCCATTCTACAAGTTCACACACTTCCATTCTGCCTTCATCCACCTCCATTCTATGACTTCACTCAGGTCCATTCTGACTTCACACACCTCCATTTGTGAATTCACACACCACAATTTTGACTTCAAACACCTCCATTCTGTGACTTCACACACCTCCATTCTGTGACTTCACACACCTCCATTTTGACTTCACACACCTCCATTCTGTGACTTCACACACCTCCATTCTGTGACTTCACACATCTCCATTCTGACTTCACACACCTCCATGCTGTGACTTCACACACCTCCATTCTATGACTTCACACACCTCCATTCTTTGACTTCACACACCTCCATTCTATGACTTCACACACCTCCACTGTGACTTCACAGATCCCCATTCTGTGACTTCACACACCTCCCTCTGTGACTTCACACACCTCCAATCTATGACTTCACACACCTCCATTCTATGACTTCACACACCTCCATTCTATGACTTCACACACCTGCATTCTGACTTCACACACCTCCATTCTCTGACTTCACACACCTCCATTCTATGACTTCACAGACCTCCATTCTGTAACTTCACACACTTCCAATGTTTGACTTCACAAACCTCCATTCCATGACTTCATACACCTCCATTCTATGACTTCACACACATCCATTCTTTGACTTCACACACCTCCATTTTGACTTCACACACCTCCATTCTGTGACTTCACACACATCCATTCTTTGACTTCACACACCACAATTTTGACTTCACACAAGTCCATTCATTGACTTCACACACCTCCATTCTCTGACTTCCCACACCTCCATTTTGACTTCACACACTTCCATTCTGTGACTTCACACACCTCCATTCTCTGACTTCACACACCTCCATTCTATGACTTCACACTCCTCCCTTCTATGATTTCACACACCTGCATTCTGACTTCACACACCTCCATTCTCTGACTTCACACACCTCCATTCTATGACTTCACACACCTCCATTCTGTAACTTCACACACTTCCAATGTTTGACTTCACAAACCTCCATTCCATGACTTCATACACCTCCATTCTATGACTTCACACACATCCATTCTTTGACTTCACACACCTCCATTTTGACTTCACACACCTCCATTCTGTGACTTCACACACATCCATTCTTTGACTTCACACACCACAATTTTGACTTCACACAAGTCCATTCATTGACTTCACACACCTCCATTCTCTGACTTCCCACACCTCCATTTTGACTTCACACACTTCCATTCTGTGACTTCACACACCTCCATTCTATGACTTCACACTCCTCCCTTCTATGAATTCACACACCGCCATTCTGTGACTTCACACACCTCCATTTTGAGTTCACCAACTTCCATTGTGTGACTTCACACACCTCCATTCTATGACTTCACATACCTCATTTCTGAGTTGACACACCTCCATTTTGTGACTTCACATACCTCTAATCTAACTTCACACACCTCCATTCTATGACTTCACACACCTCCATTCTGTGACTTCAAAAACCACCATTCTATGACTTCACACATCTCCATTGTGACTTCACACACCTCCATTCTATGAGTTCACACAGCTCCTTTCTTACTTCACACACCTCCATTCTATGACTTCGCACACCTGTATTCTCACTTCACACATCTCCATTCTGTGACTTCACATTCCTCCATTCTTTGACTTCATACCCCTCCATTCTGTGCCTTCACACACCTCCACTCTGTGACTTTACAGACCTCCATTCTGTGACTTCACACACCTCCGTTCCATGAATTCACACACCTCCATTCTATGAGTTCATACACCTCCATTCTATGAGTTCACACACCTTCATTCTTACTTCAGCAACATCCATTCTATGACTTCAGACACCTCCATTCTATGACTTCACACACCTTCATTCTTACTTCAGCAACATCCATTCTATGACTTCACACACCTCCATTCTCTGACTTCACACACCTCCATTCTATGACTTCACACACCTCCATTCTATGACTTCACACACCTTCATTCTTACTTCAGAAACATCCATTATATGACCTCACACACCTCCATTCTATGACTTCACAAACCTCCATTCTGTGACTTCCCACACCTCCATTCTGAGTTCACACATCTCGATTCTGTGACTTCACACACCTCCCTTCTGACTTCACACACCTCCCTTCTGTGACTTCACACACCTCCATTGTGAGTTCACCCACTTCCATTCTGTGACTTCACAAACCTCCATTATGTTACTTCACACACCTCCATTCTGTGACTTCACACACCTCCATTCTATGACTTCACACACCTCCATTCTATGAATTCACACACCTCCATTCTGTGACTTCACACACCTCCATTGTATGACTTCACACACCTCTATTCTGTGACTTCACACACCTCCTTTCTGAGTTCACACAATTCCATTCTATGATTTCACACACCTTCATTGTGACTTCACCCACCTCCATTCTATGAGTTCACACACCTGCATTGTGACTTCACACACCTCCATTCTATGACTTCACACATCTCCATTCTGACTTCACACACCACCATGCTGTGACTTCACACACCTCCCGCTGTGACTTCACACACCTCCAATCTATGACTTCACACACTTCCAATCTATGACTTCACACACCTCCATTCTATGACTTCACACACCTCCATTCTATGACTTCACACACCTGCATTCTGACTTCACACACCTCCATTCTCTGAATTCACACACCTCCATTCTATGACTTCACACACCTCCATTATGTAACTTCACACACTTCCAATGTTTGACTTCGCAAACCTCCATTCCATGACTTCATACACCTCCATTCTATGACTACACACACATCCATTCTTTGACTTCACAAACCTCTATTTTGACTTCACACACCTCCTTTCTGTGACTTCGCACACATCCATTCTATGACTTCATACACCACAATTTTGAATGCACACAAGTCCATTCATTGACTTCACACACCTCCATTCTCTGACTTCACACACCTCCATTTTGACTTCACACACTTCCATTCTGTGACTTCACGAACCTCCATTCTATGACTTCACACACCTCCCTTCTATGAATTCACACACCGCCATTCTGTGACTTCACACACCTCCATTTTGAGTTCACCCACTTCCATTCTGTGACTTCACACAACTCCATTCTACGACTTCACATACCTCATTTCTGAGTTGACACACCTCCATTTTGTGACTTCAAATACCTCTAATCTAACTTCACACACCTCCATTCTATGACTTCACACACCTCCATTCTGTGACTTCAAAAACCACCATTCTATGACTTCACACATCTCCATTGTGACTTCGACACCTCCATTCTATGAGTTCACACAGCTCCATTCTGACTTCACACACCTCCATTCTATGACTTCGCACACCTGTATTCTCACTTCACACATCTCCATTCTGTGACTTCACATTCCTCCATTCTTTGACTTCACACCCCTCCATTCTTTGCCTTCACACACCTCCACTCTGTGACTTTACAGACCTCCATTCTGTGACTTCACACACCTCCCTTCTGTGACTTCACACTCCTCCATTCTATGACTTCACACACCTCCATTCTAAGACTTCACACACCTCCATTCTATGACTTCACACACTTCCATTGTTTGACATCGTACACCTCTATTCTTTGACTTTACACACCTCCGTTCCATGAATTCACACACCTCCATTCTATGAGTTCATACACCTCCATTCTATGAGTTCACAAACCTTCATTCTTACTTCAGCAACATCCATTCTATGACTTCAGACACCTCCATTCTATGACTTAACACACCTTCATTCTTACTTCAGCAACATCCATTCTATGACTTCATACACCTCCATTCTATGACTTCACAAACCTCCATTCTGTGACTTCACACACCTCCATTCTGGGTTCACACACCTCCATTCTGTGACTTCACACATCTCCATTCTGGGTTCACACACCTCCATTCTGTGACTTCACACACCTCCATTCTGACTTCACACACCTCCATTCTATGACTTCACACACTTCCATTCTATGACTTCACACACCTCCATTCTGTGACTTCACACACCTCCTCTCTGAGTTCACACACCTCCATTCTGTGTCTTCACACACCTCCATTCTGTGACTTCAGACACCTCCTTCTATGACTTCACACACCTTCATTCTGTGACTTCACACACCTCCATTCTATGACTTCACACACCTAGTTTCTGAGTTGACACACCTCCCTTCTTGTGATTTCACACACCTCCAATCTGAGTTCACACACCTCCATTCTATGACTTCACACACCTCCATTCTTTGACATCAAAAACCACCATTCTATGACTTCACACACCTCCATTTTGACTTCACACACCTCCATTCTACAAGTTCACACACTTCCATTCTGCCTTCATCCACCTCCATTCTATGACTTCACTCAGGTCCATTCTGACTTCACACACCTCCATTTGTGAATTCACACACCACAATTTTGACTTCAAACACCTCCATTCTGTGACTTCACACACCTCCATTCTGTGACTTCACACACCTCCATTTTGACTTCACACACCTCCATTCTGTGACTTCACACACCTCCATTCTGTGACTTCACACATCTCCATTCTGACTTCACACACCTCCATGCTGTGACTTCACACACCTCCATTCTATGACTTCACACACCTCCATTCTTTGACTTCACACACCTCCATTCTATGACTTCACACACCTCCACTGTGACTTCACAGATCCCCATTCTGTGACTTCACACACCTCCCTCTGTGACTTCACACACCTCCAATCTATGACTTCACACACCTCCATTCTATGACTTCACACACCTCCATTCTATGACTTCACACACCTGCATTCTGACTTCACACACCTCCATTCTCTGACTTCACACACCTCCATTCTATGACTTCACACACCTCCATTCTGTAACTTCACACACTTCCAATGTTTGACTTCACAAACCTCCATTCCATGACTTCATACACCTCCATTCTATGACTTCACACACATCCATTCTTTGACTTCACACACCTCCATTTTGACTTCACACACCTCCATTCTGTGACTTCACACACATCCATTCTTTGACTTCACACACCACAATTTTGACTTCACACAAGTCCATTCATTGACTTCACACACCTCCATTCTCTGACTTCCCACACCTCCATTTTGACTTCACACACTTCCATTCTGTGACTTCACACACCTCCATTCTCTGACTTCACACACCTCCATTCTATGACTTCACACTCCTCCCTTCTATGATTTCACACACCTGCATTCTGACTTCACACACCTCCATTCTCTGACTTCACACACCTCCATTCTATGACTTCACACACCTCCATTCTGTAACTTCACACACTTCCAATGTTTGACTTCACAAACCTCCATTCCATGACTTCATACACCTCCATTCTATGACTTCACACACATCCATTCTTTGACTTCACACACCTCCATTTTGACTTCACACACCTCCATTCTGTGACTTCACACACATCCATTCTTTGACTTCACACACCACAATTTTGACTTCACACAAGTCCATTCATTGACTTCACACACCTCCATTCTCTGACTTCACACACCTCCATTTTGACTTCACACACTTCCATTCTGTGACTTCACACACCTCCATTCTATGACTTCACACTCCTCCCTTCTATGAATTCACACACCGCCATTCTGTGACTTCACACACCTCCATTTTGAGTTCACCAACTTCCATTGTGTGACTTCACACACCTCCATTCTATGACTTCACATACCTCATTTCTGAGTTGACACACCTCCATTTTGTGACTTCACATACCTCTAATCTAACTTCACACACCTCCATTCTATGACTTCACACACCTCCATTCTGTGACTTCAAAAACCACCATTCTATGACTTCACACATCTCCATTGTGACTTCACACACCTCCATTCTATGAGTTCACACAGCTCCTTTCTTACTTCACACACCTCCATTCTATGACTTCGCACACCTGTATTCTCACTTCACACATCTCCATTCTGTGACTTCACATTCCTCCATTCTTTGACTTCATACCCCTCCATTCTGTGCCTTCACACACCTCCACTCTGTGACTTTACAGACCTCCATTCTGTGACTTCACACACCTCCGTTCCATGAATTCACACACCTCCATTCTATGAGTTCATACACCTCCATTCTATGAGTTCACACACCTTCATTCTTACTTCAGCAACATCCATTCTATGACTTCAGACACCTCCATTCTATGACTTCACACACCTTCATTCTTACTTCAGCAACATCCATTCTATGACTTCATACACCTCCATTCTATGACTTCACAAACCTCCATTCTGTGACTTCACACACCTCCATTCTGTGACTTCACACACCTCCTCTCTGAGTTCACACACCTCCATTCTTGTCTTCACACACCTCTATTCTGTGACTTCAGACACCTCCTTCTATGACTTTACACACCTTCATTCTGTGACTTCACACACCTCCATTCTATGACTTCACACACCTAGTTTCTGAGTTGACACACCTCCCTTCTGTGATTTCACACACCTCCAAGTTGAGTTCACACACCTCCATTCTATGACTTCACACACCTCCATTCTTTGACATCAAAAACCACCATTCTATGACTTCACACACCTCCATTTTGACTTCACACACCTCCATTCTACGAGTTCACACACTTCCATTCTGCCTTCACCCACCTCCATTCTATGACTTCACTGAGCTCCATTCTGACTTCACACACCTCCATTTGTGAATTCACACACCAAAATTTTGACTTCAAACATCTCCATTCTGTGACTTCACACACCTCCATTCTGTGACTTCACACACCACCATTGTTTGACTTCACACACCTCCATTCTTGGACTTCACACACCTCCATTCCATGACTTCACACACCTCCATTCTTTGACTTCACACCTTCATTCCTACTTCAGAAACATCCATTCTATGACTGCACACACCTCCATTCTATCACTTCACACACCTCCATTCTGAATTCACACAGCTCCATTCTATGACGTCACACACCTCCATTCTGTGACTTCACACACTTCCATTCTATGACTTCACACACCTTCATTCTTACTTCACAAACATCCATTCTACGACTTCACACGCCTCCATTCTGTGACTTCACACACCTCCATTCTATGTCTTCACACACCTCCATTATGACTTCACACACCTCCATTCTATGAGTTCACACACCTCCATTCTAACTTCACACACCTCCATTCTGTGACTTCACACTCCGCCACTCTGACTTCACACTCCTCCATTCTGTGAATTCACAAAACTCCATTCTATGATTTCACACAACTCCATGCTATGACTGCACACACCTCCATCTATGACTTCACACAACTCCAATCTGAGTTCACACACCTCCATTCTGTGACTTCACACACCTCTATTCTGACTTCACACACCAATGTATGACTTCACACACCTCCATTCTGTGACTTCACACACTTCCATTGTGACATCACACACCTCCATTCTATGAGTTCACATACCTCCATTCTATGACTTCACACACCTCCATTGTGACTTCACACACCTCTATTCTATGACTTCACAGACCTCGAATCTGTGACTTCACTCACCTCCACTCTATGACTTCACACTGCTCCATTCTATGACTTCCCACACCTCCTTTCTATGACTTCACCCACCTCTATTAGATGATATCACACCTCCATTCTGACTTCAGATACCTCCATTCAGTGACTTCACACACCTCCATTCTATGACTTCACACACCTCCATTCTATGACTTCACACACCTTCATTCTTACTTCAGAAACATCCATTCTATGACCTCACACAACTCCATTCTATGACTTCACAAACCTTCATTCTGTGAATTCACATACCTCCATTCTGTGTTCACACAACTCCATTCGGTGACTTCACACACCTCCATTCTTACTTCACAAACCTCCATTCTATGACTTCACACACTTCCATTCTATGACTTCACACACCTCCATTCTGTGACTTCCCATACCTCCATTCTGAGTTCACACACCTCCATTCTGTGACTTCACACACCTCCATTCCGTGACTTCTCACACCTCCACTCTGTGACTTCACACACCTCCATTCCCTGACAACACACCTCCATTCTGTGACTTCACACACCTCCATTCTGTGACATCAAACACCTCCATTGTGACTTCACACACCTCCATTCTATGAGTTCACACACCTCCATTCTGACTTCAAATACCTCCATTCTATGACTTCACACACCTCCATTCTGTGACTTCACACACCTCCATTCTGTGATTTCACACACCTCCATTCTATGACTTCACACACCTTCATTCTTACTTCACAAACATCCATTCTATGACTTCACACACCTCCATTCTATGACTTCACACACCTCCATTCTGTGATTTCACACACCTCCATTCTATGTCTTCACACACCTCCATTATGACTTCACACACCTCCATTTTATGAGTTCACACACCTCCATTCTAACTTCACACACCTCCATTCTGTGACTTCATACTCCGCCATTCTGACTTCACACTCCTCCATTCTGTGAATTCACAAATCTCCATTCTATGATTTCACACAACTCCATACTATGACTGCACACACCTCCATCTATGACTTCACACACCTCCAATCTGAGTTCACACACCTCCATTCTGACTTGACAAACCTCCATTCTATGACTTCACAGACTTTGAATATGTGACTTCACTCACCTCCACTCTATGACTTCACACTTCTACATTTTATGACTTCCACACCTCCTTTCCATGATTTCTCCCCCCCCATTCTATGACTTCACACCTCCATTCTGACTTCACACACCACCATTCTTTGACTTCACACACCTCCATTCTATGAGTTCACACACCACCATTTTGACTTCACACACCTCCATTCTATGACTTCACACACCACAATTTTGACTTCACACAAGTCCATTCATTGACTTCACACACCTCCATTCTCTGACTTCACACACCTCCATTTTGACTAAACATACTTCCATTCTGTGACTTCACACACCTCTATTCTATGATTTCACACACCTCCCTTCTATGAATTCACACACCGCCATTCTGTGACTTCACACACCTCCATTTTGAGTTCACCCACTTCCATTCTGTGACTTCACACACCTCCATTCTATGACTTCACATACCTCATTTCTGAGTTGACACACCTCCATTTTGTGACTTCACATACCTCTAATCTAACTTCACACACCTCCATTCTATGACTTCACACACCACCATTCTGTGACTTCAAAAACCACCATTATATGACTTCACACATCTCCATTGTGACTTCGACACCTCCATTGTATGAGTTCACACAGCTCCATTCTGACTTCACACACCTCCATTCTATGACTTCGCACACCTGTATTCTCACTTCACACATCTCCATTCTGTGACTTCACATTCCTCCATTCTTTGACTTCACACCCCTCCATTCTGTGCCTTCACACACCTCCACTCTGTGACTTTACAGACCTCCATTCTGTGACTTCACACACCTCCCTTCTGTGACTTCACACACCTCCATTCTATGACTTAAAACACCTCCATTCTAAGACTTCACACACCTCCATTCTATGACTTCACACACTTCCATTGTTTGACATCATACACCTCCATTCTTTGACTTCACAAACCTCCGTTCCATGAATTCACACACCTCCATTCTATGAGTTCATACACCTCCATTCTATGAGTTCACACACCTTCATTCTTACTTCAGCAACATCCATTCTTTGACTTCAGACACCTCCATTCTATTACTTCACACACCTTCATTCTTACTTCAGCAACATCCATTCTATGACTTCATACACCTCCATTCTATGAGTTCACAAACCTCCATTCTGTCACTTCACACACCTCCATTCTGGGTTCACACACCTCCATTCTGTGCCTTCACACACCTCCATTCTGACTTCACACACCTCCATTCTATGACTTCACACACTTCCATTCTATGACTTCACACAACTCCATTCTGTGACTTCACACACCTCCTCTCTGAGTTCACACGCCTCCATTCTGTGTCTTCAAACACCTCCATTCTGTGACTTCAGACACCTCCTTCTATGACTTCACACACCTTCATTCTGTGACTTCACACACCTCCATTCTATGACTTCACACACCTACTTTCTGAGTTGACACACCTCCCTTCTGTGATTTCACACACCTCCAATCTGAGTTCACACACCTCCATTCTATTACTTCACACACCTCCATTCTTTGACATCAAAAACCACCATTCTATGACTTCACACACCTCCATTTTGACTTCACACACCTCCATTCTACGAGTTCACACACTTCCATTCTGCCTTCACCCACCTCCATTCTATGACTTCACTGAGCTCCATTCTGACTTCACACACCTTCATTTGTGAATTCACACACCACAATTTTGACTTCAAACATCTCCATTCTGTGACTTCACACACCTCCATTCTGTGACTTCACACACCACCATTGTTTGACTTCACACACCTCCATTCTTGGACTTCACACACCTCCATTCCATGACTTCACACACCTCCATTCTTTGACTTCACACCTTCATTCCTACTTCAGAAACATCCATTCTATAACTGCACACACCTCCATTCTATCACTTCACACACCTCCATTCTGAATTCACACAGCTCCATTCTATGACGTCACACACCTCCATTCTGTGACTTCACACACTTCCATTCTATGACTTCACACACCTTCATTCTTACTTCACAAACATCCATTCTACGACTTCACACGCCTCCATTCTGTGACTTCACACACCTCCATTCTATGTCTTCACACACCTCCATTATGACTTCACACACCTCCATTCTATGAGTTCACACACCTCCATTCTAACTTCACACACCTCCATTCTGTGACTTCACACTCCGCCACTCTGACTTCACACTCCTCCATTCTGTGAATTCACAAAACTCCATTCTATGATTTCACACAACTCCATGCTATGACTGCACACACCTCCATCTATGACTTCACACAACTCCAATCTGAGTTCACACACCTCCATTCTGTGACTTCACACACCTCTATTCTGACTTCACACACCAATGTATGACTTCACACACCTCCATTCTGTGACTTCACACACTTCCATTGTGACATCACACACCTCCATTCTATGAGTTCACATACCTCCATTCTATGACTTCACACACCTCCATTGTGACTTCACACACCTCTATTCTATGACTTCACAGACCTCGAATCTGTGACTTCACTCACCTCCACTCTATGACTTCACACTGCTCCATTCTATGACTTCCCACACCTCCTTTCTATGACTTCACCCACCTCTATTAGATGATATCACACCTCCATTCTGACTTCAGATACCTCCATTCAGTGACTTCACACACCTCCATTCTATGACTTCACACACCTCCATTCTATGACTTCACACACCTTCATTCTTACTTCAGAAACATCCATTCTATGACCTCACACAACTCCATTCTATGACTTCACAAACCTTCATTCTGTGAATTCACATACCTCCATTCTGTGTTCACACAACTCCATTCGGTGACTTCACACACCTCCATTCTTACTTCACAAACCTCCATTCTATGACTTCACACACTTCCATTCTATGACTTCACACACCTCCATTCTGTGACTTCCCATACCTCCATTCTGAGTTCACACACCTCCATTCTGTGACTTCACACACCTCCATTCCGTGACTTCTCACACCTCCACTCTGTGACTTCACACACCTCCATTCCCTGACAACACACCTCCATTCTGTGACTTCACACACCTCCATTCTGTGACATCAAACACCTCCATTGTGACTTCACACACCTCCATTCTATGAGTTCACACACCTCCATTCTGACTTCAAATACCTCCATTCTATGACTTCACACACCTCCATTCTGTGACTTCACACACCTCCATTCTATGAGTTCACATACCTCCATTTTGACTTCACACACCTCCATTCTATGACTTCACACACCTTCATTCCTAATTCAGAAACATCCATTCTATGACTGCAAACACCTCCATTCTATCACTTCACACACCTCCGTTCTGAATTCACACAGCTCCATTCTATGACGTCACACACCTCCATTCTGTGACTTCACACACTTCCATTCTATGACTTCACACACCTTCATTCTTACTTCACAAACATCCATTCTATGACTTCACACACCTCCATTCTATGACTTCACACACCTCCATTCTGTGATTTCACACACCTCCATTCTATGTCTTCACACACCTCCATTATGACTTCACACACCTCCATTTTATGAGTTCACACACCTCCATTCTAACTTCACACACCTCCATTCTGTGACTTCATACTCCGCCATTCTGACTTCACACTCCTCCATTCTGTGAATTCACAAATCTCCATTCTATGATTTCACACAACTCCATACTATGACTGCACACACCTCCATCTATGACTTCACACACCTCCAATCTGAGTTCACACACCTCCATTCTGACTTGACAAACCTCCATTCTATGACTTCACAGACTTTGAATATGTGACTTCACTCACCTCCACTCTATGACTTCACACTTCTACATTTTATGACTTCCACACCTCCTTTCCATGATTTCACCCCCCCCATTCTATGACTTCACACCTCCATTCTGACTTCACACACCACCATTCTTTGACTTCACACACCTCCATTCTATGACTTCACACACCACAATTTTGACTTCACACAAGTCCATTCATTGACTTCACACACCTCCATTCTCTGACTTCACACACCTCCATTTTGACTAAACATACTTCCATTCTGTGACTTCACACACCTCTATTCTATGATTTCACACACCTCCCTTCTATGAATTCACACACCGCCATTCTGTGACTTCACACACCTCCATTTTGAGTTCACCCACTTCCATTCTGTGACTTCACACACCTCCATTCTATGACTTCACATACCTCATTTCTGAGTTGACACACCTCCATTTTGTGACTTCACATACCTCTAATCTAACTTCACACACCTCCATTCTATGACTTCACACACCACCATTCTGTGACTTCAAAAACCACCATTATATGACTTCACACATCTCCATTGTGACTTCGACACCTCCATTGTATGAGTTCACACAGCTCCATTCTGACTTCACACACCTCCATTCTATGACTTCGCACACCTGTATTCTCACTTCACACATCTCCATTCTGTGACTTCACATTCCTCCATTCTTTGACTTCACACCCCTCCATTCTGTGCCTTCACACACCTCCACTCTGTGACTTTACAGACCTCCATTCTGTGACTTCACACACCTCCCTTCTGTGACTTCACACACCTCCATTCTATGACTTAAAACACCTCCATTCTAAGACTTCACACACCTCCATTCTATGACTTCACACACTTCCATTGTTTGACATCATACACCTCCATTCTTTGACTTCACAAACCTCCGTTCCATGAATTCACACACCTCCATTCTATGAGTTCATACACCTCCATTCTATGAGTTCACACACCTTCATTCTTACTTCAGCAACATCCATTCTTTGACTTCAGACACCTCCATTCTATTACTTCACACACCTTCATTCTTACTTCAGCAACATCCATTCTATGACTTCATACACCTCCATTCTATGAGTTCACAAACCTCCATTCTGTCACTTCACACACCTCCATTCTGGGTTCACACACCTCCATTCTGTGCCTTCACACACCTCCATTCTGACTTCACACACCTCCATTCTATGACTTCACACACTTCCATTCTATGACTTCACACAACTCCATTCTGTGACTTCACACACCTCCTCTCTGAGTTCACACGCCTCCATTCTGTGTCTTCAAACACCTCCATTCTGTGACTTCAGACACCTCCTTCTATGACTTCACACACCTTCATTCTGTGACTTCACACACCTCCATTCTATGACTTCACACACCTACTTTCTGAGTTGACACACCTCCCTTCTGTGATTTCACACACCTCCAATCTGAGTTCACACACCTCCATTCTATTACTTCACACACCTCCATTCTTTGACATCAAAAACCACCATTCTATGACTTCACACACCTCCATTTTGACTTCACACACCTCCATTCTACGAGTTCACACACTTCCATTCTGCCTTCACCCACCTCCATTCTATGACTTCACTCAGCTCCATTCTGACTTCACACACCTTCATTTGTGAATTCACACACCACAATTTTGACTTCAAACACCTCCATTCTGTGACTTCACACACCTCCATTCTGTGACTTCACACACCTCCATTTTGACTTCACACACCTCCATTCTGTGACTTCACACACCTCCATTCTGTGACTTCACACATCTCCATTCTGACTTCACACACCTCCATGCTGTGACTTCACACACCTCCATTCTATGACTTCACACACCTCCATTCTTTGACTACACACACCTCCATTCTATGACTTCACACACCTCCACTGTGACTTCACAGATCTCCATTCTGTGACTTCACACACCTCCCTCTGTGACTTCACACACCTCCAATCTATGACTTCACACCCTTCCAATCTATGACTTCACACACCTCCATTCTATGCCTTCACACACCTCCATTCTATGACTTCACACACCTGCATTCTGACTTCACACACCTCCAATCTCTGAATTCACACACCTCCATTCTATGACTTCACACACCTCCATACTGTAACTTCACACACTTCCAATGTTTGACTTCACAAACCTTCATTCCATGACTTCATACACCTCCATTCTATGACTTCACACACATCCATTCTTTGACTTCACACACCTCCATTTTGACTTCACACACCTCCGTTCTGTGACTTCACACACATCCATTCTTTGACTTCACACACCACAATTTACTTCACACAAGTCCATTCATTGATTTCACACATCTCCATTCTCTGATTTCACACACCTCCATTTTGACTTCACACACTTCCATTCTGTGACTTCACACACCTCCATTCTATGACTTCACACACCTCCCTTCTATGAATTCACACACTGCAATTCTGTGACTTCACACACCTCCATTTTGAGTTCACCAACTTCCATTCTGTGACTTCACACACCTCCATTCTATGACTTCACATACCTCATTTCTGAGTTGACACACCTCCATTTTGTGACTTCACATACCTCTAATCTAACTTCACACACCTCCATTGTATGACTTCACACACCTCCATTCTGTGACTTCAAAAACCACAATTCTATGACTTCACACATCTCCATTGTGACTTCACACACCTCCATTCTATGAGTTCACACAGCTCAATTCTGACTTCACACACCTCCATTCTATGACTTCGCACACCTGTATTCTCACTTCACACATCTCCATTCTGTGACTTCACATTCCTCCATTCTTTGACATCACACCCCTCCATTCTGTGCCTTCACACACCTCCACTCTGTGACTTTACAGACCTCCATTCTGTGACTTCACACACTTCCGTTCCATGAATTCACACACCTCCATTCTATGAGTTCATACACCTCCATTCTATGACTTCACACACCTTCATTCTTACTTCAGTAACATCCATTCTATGACTTCACACACCTCCATTCTATGACTTCACACACTTCCATTCTATGACTTCACACACCTCCATTCTGTGACTTCACACACCTCCTCTCTGAGTTCACACACCTCCATTCTGTGTCTTCACACACCTCCATACTGTGACTTCAGACACCTCCTTCTATGACTTCACACACCTTCATTCTGTGACTTCAAACACTTCCATTGTGACATCACACACCTCCATTCTATGAGTTCACATACCTCCATTCTATAACTTCACACACCTCCATTCTGACTTCACACACCTCTATTCTATGACTTCACAGACCTCGAATCTGTGACTTCACTCACCTCCACTCTATGACTTCACACTACTCCATTCTATGACTTCCCAAACCTCCTTTCTATGACTTCACCCACCTCTATTAGATGACTTCACACCTCCATTCTGACTTCAGATACCTCCATTCTGTGACTTCACACACCTCCATCTATGACTTCACACACCTTCATTCTTACTTCAGAAACATCCATTCTATGAGCTCACACAACTCCATTCTATGACTTCACAAACCCGCATTCTGTGAATTCACACACCTCCATTCTGAGTTCACACAACTCCTTTCGGTGACTTCACACACCTCCATTCTTACTTCACAAACCTCCATTCTATGACTTCACACACTTCCATTCTATGACTTCACACACCTCCGTTCTGTGACTTCTCACACCTCCATTCTGAGTTCACACACCTCCATTCTGTGACTTCACTCACCTCCATTCCGTGACTTCACTCACCTCCATTCTGTGACTTCACACACCTCCATTCCCTGAATACACACCTCCATTCTGTGACTTCACACACCTCCATTCTGTGACTTCACACACCTCCATTGTGACTTCACACACCTCCATTCTATGAGTTCACACAACTCCATTCTGACTTCAAATAGCTCCATTCTATGACTTCACACACCTCCATTGTGACTTCACACACCTCCATTCTATGAGTTCACAAACCTCCATTTTGACTTCACACACCTCCATTCTATGACTTCACACACCTTCATTCCTACTTCGGAGACATCCATTCTATGACTGCACACACCTCCATTCTATCACTTCACACACCTCCATTCTGAATTCACACAGCTCCATTCTATTACGTCACACACCTCCATTCTGTGACTTCACACACTTCCATTCTATGACTTCACACACCTTCATTCTTACTTCACAAACATCCATTCTATGACTTCACACACCTACATTCTATGACTTCACACACCTCCCTTCTGTGACTTCACACACCTCAATTGTGAGTTCACCCACTCCCATTCTGTGACTTCACACACCTCCATTCTGTTACTTCACACACCTCCATTCTGTGACTTCACACACCTCCATTCTATGACTTCACACACCTCCATTTTATGAATTCACACACCTCTATTCTGTGACTTCACACACCTCCATTGTATGACTTCACACACCTCTATTCTGTGACTTCACACACCTCCTTTCTGAGTTCACACAACTCCATTCTATGACTTCACACACCTGCATTTTGACTTCACCCACCTCCATTCTATGAGTTCACACACCTGCATTGTGACTTCACACACCTCCATTCTATGACTTCACACATCTCCATTCTGACTTCACACACCTCCATGCTGTGACTTCACACACCTCCATTCTATGACTTCACACACCTCCATTCTTTGACTTCACACACCTCCATTCTATGACTTCACACACCTCCACTGTGACTTCACAGAACTCCATTCTGTTACTTCACACACCTCCCGCTGTGACTTCACACACCTCCAATCTATGACTTCACACACCTCCGTTCTATGACTTCACACACCTCCATTCTATGACTTCACACACCTGCATTCTGACTTCACACACCTCCATTCTCTGACTTCACACACCTCCATTCTATGACTTCACACACCTCCATTCTGTAAGTTCACGCATTTCCAATGTTTGACTTCGCAAACATCCATTCCATGACTTCATACACCTCCATTCTATGACTTCACACACATCCATTCTTTGACTTCACACACCTCCATTTTGACTTCACACACCTCCATTCTGTGACTTCACACACATCCATTCTTTGACTTCACACACCACAATTTTGACTTCACACAAGTCCATTCATTGACTTCACACACCTCCATTCTCTGACTTCACACACCTCCATTTTGACTTCACACACTTCCATTCTGTGACTTCACACACCTCCATTCTATGACTTCACACACCTCCCTTCTATGAATTCACACACCGCCATTCTGTGACTTCACACACCTCCATTTTGAGTTCACCCACTTCCATTCTGTGACTTCACACACCTCCATTCTATGACTTCACATACCTCATTTCTGAGTTGACACACCTCCATTTTGTGACTTCACATACCTCTAATCTAACTTCACACACCTCCATTCTATGACTTCACACACCTCCATTCTGTGACTTCAAAAACCACCATTCTATGACTTCACACATCTCCATTGTGACTTCGACACCTCCATTCTATGAGTTCACACAGCTCCATTCTGACTTCACACACCTCCATTCTATGACTTCGCACACCTGTATTCTCACTTCATACATCTCCATTCTGTGACTTCACATTCCTCCATTCTTTGACTTCACACCCCTCCATTCTGTGCCTTCACACACCTCCACTCTGTGACTTTACAGACCTCCATTCTGTAACTTCACACAACTCCCTTCTGTGACTTCACACACCTCCATTCTATGACTTCACACACCTCCATTCTAAGACTTCAAACACGTCCATTCTATGACTACACACTTCCATTGTTTGACATCATACACCTCCATTCTTTGACTTCACACACCTCCGTTCCATGATTTCACACACCTCCATTCTATGAGTTCATACACCTCCATTCAATGAGTTCACACACCTTCATTCTTACTTCAGCAACATCCATTCTATGACTTCAGACACCTCCATTCTATGACTTCACACACCTTCATTCTTACTTTAGCAACATCCATTCTATGACTTCATACACCTCCATTCTATGACTTCACAAACCTCCATTCTGTGACTTCACACACCTCCATTCTGGGTTCACAAACCTCCATTCTGTGACTTCACACACCTCAATTCTGACTTCACACACCTCCATTCTATGACTTCACACACCTCCTCTCTGAGTTCACACACCTCCATTCTGTGTTTTCACACACCTCCATTCTATGACTTCACACACCTAGTTTCTGAGTTGACACACCTCCCTTCTGTGATTTCACACACCTCCAATCTGAGTTCACACACCTCCATTCTATGACTTCACACACATCCATTCTTTGACATCAAAAACCACCATTCTATGACTTCACACACCTCCATTTTGACTTCACACACCTCCATTCTACGAGTTCACACACTTCAATTCTACCTTCACCCACCTCCATTCTATGACTACACTCAGCCATTCTGACTTCACACACCTCCATTTGTGAATTCACACACCACAATTTTGACTTCAAACACCTCCATTCTGTGACTTCACACACCTCCATTCTGTGACTTCACACACCACCATTTTGACTTCACACACCTTCATTCTGTGACTTCACACACCTCCATTCTGTGACTTCACACACTTCCATTGTTTGACTTCACACACCTCCCTTCTTGCACTTCACACACCTCCATTCCATGACTTCACACACCTCCATTCTTTGAGTTCACAAACTTCCATTTTGACTTCACACACCTCCATTCTATGACTTCACACACCTTCATTCCTACTTCAGAAACATCCATTCTATGACTGCACACACCTCCATTCTATCACTTCACACACCTCCATTTTGAATTCACACAATTCCATTCTATGACGTCACACACCTCCAGTCTGTGACTTCACACACTTCCATTCTATGACTTCACACACCTTCAATCTTACTTCACAAACATCCATTCTATGACTTCACACACCTCCATTCTATGACTTCACACACCTCCATTCTGTGACTTCACACACCTCCATTCTATGTCTTCACACACCTCCATTCTATGACTTCACACTTCGCCATTCTGACTTCACACTCCTCCATTCTGTGAATTCACAAAACTCCATTCTATGATTTCACACAACTCCATACTATGACTCCACACACCTCCATCTATGACTTCACACACCTCCAATCTGAGTTCACACACCTTCATTCTGTGACTTCACACACCTCCATTCTGACCTCACACACCTCTATTCTATAACTTCACAGACCTCGAATCTGTGACTTCACTCACCTCCACTCTATGACTTCACACTGCTCCATTCTATGACTTCCCACACCTCCTTTCTATGACTTCACCCACCTCTATTAGATGACTTCACACCTCCATTCTGACTTCAGATACCTCCATTCTTTGATTTCACACACCTCCATTCTATGACTTCACACACCTCCATTCTATACTTCACACACCTTCATTCTTACTTCAGAAACATCCATTCTATGACCTCACACATCTCCATTCTATGCCTTCACAAACCTCCATTCTGTGAATTCACACACCTCCATTCTTACTTCACAAACCTCCATTCTATGACTTCACACACTTCCATTCTATGACTTCACACACCTCCATTCTGTGACTTCTCACACCTCCATTCTGAGTTCACACACCTCCATTCTGTGACTTCACACACCTCCATTCCGTGACTTCACACACCTCCATTCTGTGGCTACACACACCTCCATTCTATGACTTCACACACCTCCATTCTATGACTTCAAACACCTCCATTCTGTGATTTCACACACCTCCATTCTTACTTCACAGACCTCCATTCTATGACTTCACACACTTCCATTCTAGGACTTCACACACCTCCATTCTGTGACTTCACACACCTTCATTCTGAGTTCACACACCTCTATTCTGTGACTTCACACACCTCCATTCCCTGACTTCACACACCTCCATTCTGTGACTTCACACACCTCCATTCCGTGACTTCACACACCTCCATTCTGACTTCACACACCTCCATTCTATGACTTCACACACCTCCATTCTGTGACTTCAAATACCTCCATTCTATGACTTCACACACCTCCATTGTGACTTCACACACCTCCATTCTATGAGTTCACACACCTCCATTCTGACTTCACAAACCTCCATTCTATGACTTCACAGTCTTTGAATGTGTGACTTCACTCACCTCCACTCTATGACTTCACACTTCTCCATTTTATGACTTCCCACACCTCCTTTCCATGACTTCACCCACCCCCATTCTATGACTTCACACCTCCATTCTGACTTCACACACCTCCATTCTGTGACTTCACACACCTCCATTCCATGACTTCACACACCTTCATTCTTACTTCAGAAACATCCATTCTATGATTTCACACACCTCCATTCTATGACTTCACACACCTCCATTCTATGACTTCACACACCTCCATTCTGTGACTTCACACACCTCCATTCTATGTCTTCACACACCTCCATTGTGACTTCACACACGTCCATTCTATGAGTTCACACACCTCCATTCTGACTTCACACACCTCCATTCTATGACTTCACACTCCTCCATTCTGAATTCACACAGCTCCATTCTGTGAATTCACAAAATTCCATTCTATGATTTCACACACCTCCATACTGTGACTTCACACACCTCCATCTATGACTTCAAACACCTCCATTCTGAGTTCACACACCTCCATTCTGTGACTTCACACAACTCCATTCTGACTTCACACACCTCCAATATATGACTTCACACGCCTCCATTCTGTGACTTCACACACTTCCATTGTGACGTCACACACCTCCATTCTATGAGTTCACACACGTCCATTCTAGGACTTCACACTCCTCAATTCTGACATCACACAGCTCCATTCTATGTCTTCACAGACCTCGAATCTGTGACTTCACTCACCTCCATTCTATGACTTCACACTCCTCTATTCTATGACTTCCCACAACTCATTTCTATGACTTCACCCACCTCTATTCTATGACTTCACAGCTCCATTCTGACTTCACCCACCTCCATTCTCTGACTTCACACACCACCATTCTATGACTTCACACACATCCATTCCATGACTTCATACACCTTCATTCTTACTTCAGAAACATCCATTCTATGACCTCACACACCTCCATTCTATGACTTCACAAACCTCCATTCTGTGACTTCCCACACCTCCATTCTGAGTTCACACATCTCCATTCTGTGACTTCACACACCTCCCTTCTGACTTCACACACCTCCCTTCTGTTACTTCAAACACCTCCATTGTGAGTTCACCCACTTCCACTCTGTGACTTCACACACCGCCATTCTGTTACTTCACACACCTCCATTCTGTGACTTCACACAACTCCATTCTATGACTTTACAAACCTGCATTCTGTGAATTCACACACCTCCATTCTGAGTTCACACAACTCCATTCGGTGACTTCACACACCTCCATTCTTACTTCACAAACCTCCATTCTATGACTTCACACACTTCCATTCTATGACTTCACACACCTCCATTCTGTGATTTCTCACATCTCCATTCTGAGTTCACACACCTCCATTCTGTGACTTCACACACCTCCATTCCGTGACTTCACACACCTCCATTCTGTGACTTCACACACCACCATTCCCTGACTTCACACACCTCCATTCTGTGACTTCACACACCTCCATTCTGTGACTTCACACACCTCCATTCTGACTTCACAAACCTCCATTCTATGAGTTCACACACCTCCATTCTGACTTCAAATACCTCCATTCTATGACTTCACACACCTCCATTGTGACTTCACACACCTCAATTCTATGAGTTCACACACCTCCCTTCTGACTTCACAAACCTCCATTCTATGACTTCACAGACTTTGAATATGTGACTTCACTCACCTCCACTCTATGACTTCACACTTCTCCATTCTATGACTTCCCACACCTCCTTTCCATGACTTCACCCACCCCCATTCTATGACTTCACACATCCATTCTGACTTCACACACCTCCATTCTGTGACTTCACACACCTCCATTCTATGAGTTCACACACCACCATTTTGAATTCACACACCTCCATTCTATGACTTCACACACCTCCATTCTGTGATTTCTCACATCTCCATTCTGAGTTCACACACCTCCATTCTGTGACTTCACACACCTCCATTCCGTGACTTCACACACCTCCATTCTGTGACATCACACACCACCATTCCCTGACTTCACACACCTCCATTCTGTGACTTCACACACCTCCATTCTGTGACTTCACACACCTCCATTCTGACTTCACAAACCTCCATTCTATGAGTTCACACACCTCCATTCTGACTTCAAATACCTCCATTCTATGACTTCACACACCTCCATTGTGACTTCACACACCTCAATTCTATGAGTTCACACACCTCCCTTCTGACTTCACAAAACTCCATTCTATGACTTCACAGACTTTGAATATGTGACTTCACTCACCTCCACTCTATGACTTCACACTTCTCCATTCTATGACTTCCCACACCTCCTTTCCATGACTTCACCCACCCCCATTCTATGACTTCACACATCCATTCTGACTTCACACACCTCCATTCTGTGACTTCACACACCTCCATTCTATGAGTTCACACACCACCATTTTGACTTCACACACCTCCATTCTATGACTTCACACACCTTCATTCTTACTTCAGAAACATCCATTCTATGACTTCACACACCTCCATTCTATGACTTCACACACCTCCATTCTATGACTTCAGACACCTCCATTCTGTGATTTCACACACCTCCATTCTTACTTCACAGACCTCCATTCTATGACTTCACACACTTCCATTCTAGGACTTCACACACCTCCATTCTGTGACTTCACACACCTTCATTCTGAGTTCACACACCTCCATTCCATGACTTCACACACCTCCATTCTGACTTCACACACCTCCAATCTATGACTTCACACACCTCCATTCTGTGACTTCAAATACCTCCATTCTATGACTTCACACACCTCCATTGTGACTTCACACACCTCCATTCTATGAGTTCACACACCTCCATTCTGACTTCACAAACCTCCATTCTATGACTTCACAGACTTTGAATGTGTGACTTCACTCACCTCCACTCTATGACTTCACACTTCTCCATTCTATGACTTCCCACACCTCCTTTCCATGACTTCACCCACTCCCATTCTATGACTTCACACCTCCATTCTGACTTCACACACCTCCATTCTGTGACTTCACACACCTCTATTCCATGACTTCACACACCTTCATTCTTACTTCAGAAACATCCATTCTATGATTTCACACACCTCCATTCTATGACTTCACACACCTCCATTCTATGACTTCACACACCTCCATTCTGTGACTTCACACACCTCCATTCTATGTCTTCAAACACCTCCATTGTGACTTCACACACGTCCATTCTATGAGTTCACACACCTCCATTCTGACTTCACACAGCTCCATTCTGTGAATTCACAAAATTCCATTCTATGATTTCACACACCTCCATACTGTGACTTCACACACCTCCATCTATGACTTCAAACACCTCCATTCTGAGTTCACACACCTCCATTCTGTGACTTCACACAACTCCATTCTGACTTCACACACCTCCAATATATGACTTCACACGCCTCCATTCTGTGTCTTCACACACTTCCATTGTGACGTCACACACCTCCATTCTATGATTTCACACACGTCCATTCTAGGACTTCACACTCCTCAATTCTGACATCACACAGCTCCATTCTATGTCTTCACAGACCTCGAATCTGTGACTTCACTCACCTCCATTCTATGACTTCACACTCCTCTATTCTATGACTTCCCACAACTCATTTCTATGACTTCACCCACCTCTATTGTATGACTTCACAGCTCCATTCTGACTTCACCCACCTCCATTCTCTGACTTCACACACCTCCATTCTATGACTTCACACACATCCATTCTATGACTTCATACACCTTCATTCTTACTTCATAAACATCCATTCTATGACCTCACACACCTCCATTCTATGACTTCACAAACCTCCATTCTGTGACTTCCCACACCTCCATTCTGAGTTCACACATCTCCATTCTGTGACTTCACACACCTCCCTTCTGACTTCACACACCTCCCTTCTGTGACTTCAAACACCTCCATTGTGAGTTCACCCACTTCCATTCTGTGACTTCACACACCGCCATTCTGTTACTTCACACACCTCCATTCTGTGACTTCACACAACTCCATTCTATGACTTTACAAACCTGCATTCTGTGAATTCACACACCTCCATTCTGAGTTCACACAACTCCATTCGGTGACTTCACACACCTCCATTCTTACTTCACAAACCTCCATTCTATGACTTCACACACTACCATTCTATGACTTCACACACCTCCATTCTGTGATTTCTCACATCTCCATTCTGATTTCACACACCTCCATTCTGTGACTTCACACACCTCCATTCCGTGACTTCACACACCTCCATTCTGTGACTTCACACACCACCATTCCCTGACTTCACACACCTCCATTCTGTGACTTCACACACCTCCATTCTGTGACTTCACACACCTCCATTCTGACTTCACAAACCTCCATCCTATGAGTTCACACACCTCCATTCTGACTTCAAATACCTCCATTCTATGACTTCACACACCTCGATTGTGACTTCACACACCTCAATTCTATGAGTTCACACACCTCCCTTCTGACTTCACAAACCTCCATTCTATGACTTCACAGACTTTGAATATGTGACTTCACTCACCTCCACTCTATGACTTCACACATCTCCATTCTGTGACTTCCCACACCTCCTTTCCATGACTTCACCCACCCCCATTCTATGACTTCACACATCCATTGTGACTTCACACACCTCCATTCTGTGACTTCACACACCTCCATTCTATGAGTTCACACACCTTCATTCTTACTTCAGCAACATCCATTCTATGACTTCAGATACCTCCATTCTATGACTTCACACACCTTTATTCTTACTTCAGCAACATCCATTCTATGACTTCATACACCTCCATTCTATGACTTCACAAACCTCCATTTTGTGACTTCACACACCTCCATTCTGTGTTCACACACCTCCATTCTGTGACTTCACACACCTCCATTCTGACTTCACACACTTCCATTCTATGACTTCACACACTTCCATTCCATGACTTCACACACCTCCATTCTGTGACTTCACACACCTCCTCTCTGAGTTCACACACCTCCATTCTGTGTTTTCACACACACCTCCATTCTGTGACTTCAGACACCTCCTTCTATGACTTCACACACCTTCATTCTGTGACTTCACACACCTCCATTCTATGACTTCACACACCTAGTTTCTGAGTTGACACACCTCCCTTCTGTGATTTCACACACCTCCAATCTGAGTTCACACACCTCCATTCTATGACTTCACACACATCCATTCTTTGACATCAAAAACCACCATTCTATGACTTCACACACCTCCATTTTGACTTCACACACCTCCATTCTACGAGTTCACACACTTCAATTCTACCTTCACCCACCTCCATTCTATGACTACACTCAGCCATTCTGACTTCACACACCTCCATTTGTGAATTCACACACCACAATTTTGACTTCAAACACCTCCATTCTGTGACTTCACACACCTCCATTCTGTGACTTCACACACCACCATTTTGACTTCACACACCTTCATTCTGTGACTTCACACACCTCCATTCTGTGACTTCACACACTTCCATTGTTTGACTTCACACACCTCCCTTCTTGCACTTCACACACCTCCATTCCATGACTTCACACACCTCCATTCTTTGAGTTCACAAACTTCCATTTTGACTTCACACACCTCCATTCTATGACTTCACACACCTTCATTCCTACTTCAGAAACATCCATTCTATGACTGCACACACCTCCATTCTATCACTTCACACACCTCCATTTTGAATTCACACAATTCCATTCTATGACGTCACACACCTCCAGTCTGTGACTTCACACACTTCCATTCTATGACTTCACACACCTTCAATCTTACTTCACAAACATCCATTCTATGACTTCACACACCTCCATTCTATGACTTCACACACCTCCATTCTGTGACTTCACACACCTCCATTCTATGTCTTCACACACCTCCATTCTATGACTTCACACTTCGCCATTCTGACTTCACACTCCTCCATTCTGTGAATTCACAAAACTCCATTCTATGATTTCACACAACTCCATACTATGACTCCACACACCTCCATCTATGACTTCACACACCTCCAATCTGAGTTCACACACCTTCATTCTGTGACTTCACACACCTCCATTCTGACCTCACACACCTCTATTCTATAACTTCACAGACCTCGAATCTGTGACTTCACTCACCTCCACTCTATGACTTCACACTGCTCCATTCTATGACTTCCCACACCTCCTTTCTATGACTTCACCCACCTCTATTAGATGACTTCACACCTCCATTCTGACTTCAGATACCTCCATTCTTTGATTTCACACACCTCCATTCTATGACTTCACACACCTCCATTCTATACTTCACACACCTTCATTCTTACTTCAGAAACATCCATTCTATGACCTCACACATCTCCATTCTATGCCTTCACAAACCTCCATTCTGTGAATTCACACACCTCCATTCTTACTTCACAAACCTCCATTCTATGACTTCACACACTTCCATTCTATGACTTCACACACCTCCATTCTGTGACTTCTCACACCTCCATTCTGAGTTCACACACCTCCATTCTGTGACTTCACACACCTCCATTCCGTGACTTCACACACCTCCATTCTGTGGCTACACACACCTCCATTCTATGACTTCACACACCTCCATTCTATGACTTCAAACACCTCCATTCTGTGATTTCACACACCTCCATTCTTACTTCACAGACCTCCATTCTATGACTTCACACACTTCCATTCTAGGACTTCACACACCTCCATTCTGTGACTTCACACACCTTCATTCTGAGTTCACACACCTCTATTCTGTGACTTCACACACCTCCATTCCCTGACTTCACACACCTCCATTCTGTGACTTCACACACCTCCATTCCGTGACTTCACACACCTCCATTCTGACTTCACACACCTCCATTCTATGACTTCACACACCTCCATTCTGTGACTTCAAATACCTCCATTCTATGACTTCACACACCTCCATTGTGACTTCACACACCTCCATTCTATGAGTTCACACACCTCCATTCTGACTTCACAAACCTCCATTCTATGACTTCACAGTCTTTGAATGTGTGACTTCACTCACCTCCACTCTATGACTTCACACTTCTCCATTTTATGACTTCCCACACCTCCTTTCCATGACTTCACCCACCCCCATTCTATGACTTCACACCTCCATTCTGACTTCACACACCTCCATTCTGTGACTTCACACACCTCCATTCCATGACTTCACACACCTTCATTCTTACTTCAGAAACATCCATTCTATGATTTCACACACCTCCATTCTATGACTTCACACACCTCCATTCTATGACTTCACACACCTCCATTCTGTGACTTCACACACCTCCATTCTATGTCTTCACACACCTCCATTGTGACTTCACACACGTCCATTCTATGAGTTCACACACCTCCATTCTGACTTCACACACCTCCATTCTATGACTTCACACTCCTCCATTCTGAATTCACACAGCTCCATTCTGTGAATTCACAAAATTCCATTCTATGATTTCACACACCTCCATACTGTGACTTCACACACCTCCATCTATGACTTCAAACACCTCCATTCTGAGTTCACACACCTCCATTCTGTGACTTCACACAACTCCATTCTGACTTCACACACCTCCAATATATGACTTCACACGCCTCCATTCTGTGACTTCACACACTTCCATTGTGACGTCACACACCTCCATTCTATGAGTTCACACACGTCCATTCTAGGACTTCACACTCCTCAATTCTGACATCACACAGCTCCATTCTATGTCTTCACAGACCTCGAATCTGTGACTTCACTCACCTCCATTCTATGACTTCACACTCCTCTATTCTATGACTTCCCACAACTCATTTCTATGACTTCACCCACCTCTATTCTATGACTTCACAGCTCCATTCTGACTTCACCCACCTCCATTCTCTGACTTCACACACCACCATTCTATGACTTCACACACATCCATTCCATGACTTCATACACCTTCATTCTTACTTCAGAAACATCCATTCTATGACCTCACACACCTCCATTCTATGACTTCACAAACCTCCATTCTGTGACTTCCCACACCTCCATTCTGAGTTCACACATCTCCATTCTGTGACTTCACACACCTCCCTTCTGACTTCACACACCTCCCTTCTGTTACTTCAAACACCTCCATTGTGAGTTCACCCACTTCCACTCTGTGACTTCACACACCGCCATTCTGTTACTTCACACACCTCCATTCTGTGACTTCACACAACTCCATTCTATGACTTTACAAACCTGCATTCTGTGAATTCACACACCTCCATTCTGAGTTCACACAACTCCATTCGGTGACTTCACACACCTCCATTCTTACTTCACAAACCTCCATTCTATGACTTCACACACTTCCATTCTATGACTTCACACACCTCCATTCTGTGATTTCTCACATCTCCATTCTGAGTTCACACACCTCCATTCTGTGACTTCACACACCTCCATTCCGTGACTTCACACACCTCCATTCTGTGACTTCACACACCACCATTCCCTGACTTCACACACCTCCATTCTGTGACTTCACACACCTCCATTCTGTGACTTCACACACCTCCATTCTGACTTCACAAACCTCCATTCTATGAGTTCACACACCTCCATTCTGACTTCAAATACCTCCATTCTATGACTTCACACACCTCCATTGTGACTTCACACACCTCAATTCTATGAGTTCACACACCTCCCTTCTGACTTCACAAACCTCCATTCTATGACTTCACAGACTTTGAATATGTGACTTCACTCACCTCCACTCTATGACTTCACACTTCTCCATTCTATGACTTCCCACACCTCCTTTCCATGACTTCACCCACCCCCATTCTATGACTTCACACAACCATTCTGACTTCACACACCTCCATTCTGTGACTTCACACACCTCCATTCTATGAGTTCACACACCACCATTTTGAATTCACACACCTCCATTCTATGACTTCACACACCTCCATTCTGTGATTTCTCACATCTCCATTCTGAGTTCACACACCTCCATTCTGTGACTTCACACACCTCCATTCCGTGACTTCACACACCTCCATTCTGTGACATCACACACCACCATTCCCTGACTTCACACACCTCCATTCTGTGACTTCACACACCTCCATTCTGTGACTTCACACACCTCCATTCTGACTTCACAAACCTCCATTCTATGAGTTCACACACCTCCATTCTGACTTCAAATACCTCCATTCTATGACTTCACACACCTCCATTGTGACTTCACACACCTCAATTCTATGAGTTCACACACCTCCCTTCTGACTTCACAAAACTCCATTCTATGACTTCACAGACTTTGAATATGTGACTTCACTCACCTCCACTCTATGACTTCACACTTCTCCATTCTATGACTTCCCACACCTCCTTTCCATGACTTCACCCACCCCCATTCTATGACTTCACACATCCATTCTGACTTCACACACCTCCATTCTGTGACTTCACACACCTCCATTCTATGAGTTCACACACCACCATTTTGACTTCACACACCTCCATTCTATGACTTCACACACCTTCATTCTTACTTCAGAAACATCCATTCTATGACTTCACACACCTCCATTCTATGACTTCACACACCTCCATTCTATGACTTCAGACACCTCCATTCTGTGATTTCACACACCTCCATTCTTACTTCACAGACCTCCATTCTATGACTTCACACACTTCCATTCTAGGACTTCACACACCTCCATTCTGTGACTTCACACACCTTCATTCTGAGTTCACACACCTCCATTCTGTGACTTCACACACCTCCATTCCCTGACTTCACACACCTCCATTCTGTGACTTCACACACCTCCATTCCATGACTTCACACACCTCCATTCTGACTTCACACACCTCCAATCTATGACTTCACACACCTCCATTCTGTGACTTCAAATACCTCCATTCTATGACTTCACACACCTCCATTGTGACTTCACACACCTCCATTCTATGAGTTCACACACCTCCATTCTGCCTTCACAAACCTCCATTCTATGACTTCACAGACTTTGAATGTGTGACTTCACTCACCTCCACTCTATGACTTCACACTTCTCCATTCTATGACTTCCCACACCTCCTTTCCATGACTTCACCCACTCCCATTCTATGACTTCACACCTCCATTCTGACTTCACACACCTCCATTCTGTGACTTCACACACCTCTATTCCATGACTTCACACACCTTCATTCTTACTTCAGAAACATCCATTCTATGATTTCACACACCTCCATTCTATGACTTCACACACCTCCATTCTATGACTTCACACACCTCCATTCTGTGACTTCACACACCTCCATTCTATGTCTTCAAACACCTCCATTGTGACTTCACACACGTCCATTCTATGAGTTCACACACCTCCATTCTGACTTCACACAGCTCCATTCTGTGAATTCACAAAATTCCATTCTATGATTTCACACACCTCCATACTGTGACTTCACACACCTCCATCTATGACTTCAAACACCTCCATTCTGAGTTCACACACCTCCATTCTGTGACTTCACACAACTCCATTCTGACTTCACACACCTCCAATATATGACTTCACACGCCTCCATTCTGTGTCTTCACACACTTCCATTGTGACGTCACACACCTCCATTCTATGATTTCACACACGTCCATTCTAGGACTTCACACTCCTCAATTCTGACATCACACAGCTCCATTCTATGTCTTCACAGACCTCGAATCTGTGACTTCACTCACCTCCATTCTATGACTTCACACTCCTCTATTCTATGACTTCCCACAACTCATTTCTATGACTTCACCCACCTCTATTGTATGACTTCACAGCTCCATTCTGACTTCACCCACCTCCATTCTCTGACTTCACACACCTCCATTCTATGACTTCACACACATCCATTCTATGACTTCATACACCTTCATTCTTACTTCATAAACATCCATTCTATGACCTCACACACCTCCATTCTATGACTTCACAAACCTCCATTCTGTGACTTCCCACACCTCCATTCTGAGTTCACACATCTCCATTCTGTGACTTCACACACCTCCCTTCTGACTTCACACACCTCCCTTCTGTGACTTCAAACACCTCCATTGTGAGTTCACCCACTTCCATTCTGTGACTTCACACACCGCCATTCTGTTACTTCACACACCTCCATTCTGTGACTTCACACAACTCCATTCTATGACTTTACAAACCTGCATTCTGTGAATTCACACACCTCCATTCTGAGTTCACACAACTCCATTCGGTGACTTCACACACCTCCATTCTTACTTCACAAACCTCCATTCTATGACTTCACACACTACCATTCTATGACTTCACACACCTCCATTCTGTGATTTCTCACATCTCCATTCTGATTTCACACACCTCCATTCTGTGACTTCACACACCTCCATTCCGTGACTTCACACACCTCCATTCTGTGACTTCACACACCACCATTCCCTGACTTCACACACCTCCATTCTGTGACTTCACACACCTCCATTCTGTGACTTCACACACCTCCATTCTGACTTCACAAACCTCCATTCTATGAGTTCACACACCTCCATTCTGACTTCAAATACCTCCATTCTATGACTTCACACACCTCGATTGTGACTTCACACACCTCAATTCTATGAGTTCACACACCTCCCTTCTGACTTCACAAACCTCCATTCTATGACTTCACAGACTTTGAATATGTGACTTCACTCACCTCCACTCTATGACTTCACACATCTCCATTCTGTGACTTCCCACACCTCCTTTCCATGACTTCACCCACCCCCATTCTATGACTTCACACATCCATTGTGACTTCACACACCTCCATTCTGTGACTTCACACACCTCCATTCTAGGAGTTCACACACCACCATTTTGAATTCACACACCTCCATTCTATGACTTCACACACCTCCATTCTGTGATTTCTCACATCTCCATTCTGAGTTCACACACCTAGATTCTGTGACTTCACACACCTCCATTCCCTGACTTCACACACCTCCATTCTGTGACTTCACACACCACCATTCCCTGACTTCACACACCTCCATTCTGTGACTTCACACACCTCCATTCCGTGACTTCACACACCTCCATTCTGTGACTTCACACACCACCATTCCCTGACTTCACACACCTCCATTCTGTGACTTCACACACCTCCATTCTGTGACTTCACACACCTCCATTCGGACTTCACAAACCTCCATTCTATGAGTTCACACACCTCCATTCTGACTTCAAATACCTCCATTCTATGACTTCACACACCTCCATTGTGACTTCACACACCTCAATTCTATGAGTTCACACACCTCCCTTCTGACTTCACAAAACTCCATTCTATGACTTCACAGACTTTGAATATGTGACTTCACTCACCTCCACTCTATGACTTCACACTTCTCCATTCTATGACTTCCCACACCTCCTTTCCATGACTTCACCCACCCCCATTCTATGACTTCACACATCCATTCTGACTTCACACACCTCCATTCTGTGACTTCACACACCTCCATTCTATGAGTTCACACACCACCATTTTGACTTCACACACCTCCATTCTATGACTTCACACACCTTCATTCTTACTTCAGAAACATCCATTCTATGACTTCACACACGTCCATTCTATGACTTCACACACCTCCATTCTATGACTTCAGACACCTCCATTCTGTGATTTCACACACCTCCATTCTTACTTCACAGACCTCCATTCTATGACTTCACACACTTCCATTCTAGGACTTCACACACCTCCATTCTGTGACTTCACACACCTTCATTCTGAGTTCACACACCTCCATTCTGTGACTTCACACACCTCCATTCCCTGACTTCACACACCTCCATTCTGTGACTTCACACACCTCCATTCCGTGACTTCACACACCTCCATTCTGACTTCACACACCTCCAATCTATGACTTCACACACCTCCATTCTGTGACTTCAAATACCTCCATTCTATGACTTCACACACCTCCATTGTGACTTCACACACCTCCATTCTATGAGTTCACACACCTCCATTCTGCCTTCACAAACCTCCATTCTATGACTTCACAGACTTTGAATGTGTGACTTCACTCACCTCCACTCTATGACTTCACACTTCTCCATTCTATGACTTCCCACACCTCCTTTCCATGACTTCACCCACTCCCATTCTATGACTTCACACCTCCATTCTGACTTCACACACCTCCATTCTGTGACTTCACACACCTCTATTCCATGACTTCACACACCTTCATTCTTACTTCAGAAACATCCATTCTATGATTTCACACACCTCCATTCTATGACTTCACACACCTCCATTCTATGACTTCACACACCTCCATTCTGTGACTTCACACACCTCCATTCTATGTCTTCAAACACCTCCATTGTGACTTCACACACGTCCATTCTATGAGTTCACACACCTCCATTCTGACTTCACACACCTCCATTCTATGACTTCACACTCCTCCATTCTGACTTCACACAGCTCCATTCTGTGAATTCACAAAATTCCATTCTATGATTTCACACACCTCCATACTGTGACTTCACACACCTCCATCTATGACTTCAAACACCTCCATTCTGAGTTCACACACCTCCATTCTGTGACTTCACACAACTCCATTCTGACTTCACACACCTCCAATATATGACTTCACACGCCTCCATTCTGTGTCTTCACACACTTCCATTGTGACGTCACACACCTCCATTCTATGATTTCACACACGTCCATTCTAGGACTTCACACTCCTCAATTCTGACATCACACAGCTCCATTCTATGTCTTCACAGACCTCGAATCTGTGACTTCACTCACCTCCATTCTATGACTTCACACTCCTCTATTCTATGACTTCCCACAACTCATTTCTATGACTTCACCCACCTCTATTCTATGACTTCACAGCTCCATTCTGACTTCACCCACCTCCATTCTCTGACTTCACACACCTCCATTCTATGACTTCACACACATCCATTCTATGACTTCATACACCTTCATTCTTACTTCAGAAACATCCATTCTATGACCTCACACACCTCCATTCTATGACTTCACAAACCTCCATTCTGTGACTTCCCACACCTCCATTCTGAGTTCACACATCTCCATTCTGTGACTTCACACACCTCCCTTCTGACTTCACACACCTCCCTTCTGTGACTTCAAACACCTCCATTGTGAGTTCACCCACTTCCATTCTGTGACTTCACACACCGCCATTCTGTTACTTCACACACCTCCATTCTGTGACTTCACACAACTCCATTCTATGACTTTACAAACCTGCATTCTGTGAATTCACACACCTCCATTCTGAGTTCACACAACTCCATTCGGTGACTTCACACACCTCCATTCTTACTTCACAAACCTCCATTCTATGACTTCACACACTACCATTCTATGACTTCACACACCTCCATTCTGTGATTTCTCACATCTCCATTCTGAGTTCACACACCTCCATTCTGTGACTTCACACACCTCCATTCCGTGACTTCACACACCTCCATTCTGTGACTTCACACACCACCATTCCCTGACTTCACACACCTCCATTCTGTGACTTCACACACCTCCATTCTGTGACTTCACACACCTCCATTCTGACTTCACAAACCTCCATTCTATGAGTTCACACACCTCCATTCTGACTTCAAATACCTCCATTCTATGACTTCACACACCTCGATTGTGACTTCACACACCTCAATTCTATGAGTTCACACACCTCCCTTCTGACTTCACAAACCTCCATTCTATGACTTCACAGACTTTGAATATGTGACTTCACTCACCTCCACTCTATGACTTCACACATCTCCATTCTATGACTTCCCACACCTCCTTTCCATGACTTCACCCACCCCCATTCTATGACTTCACACATCCATTGTGACTTCACACACCTCCATTCTGTGACTTCACACACCTCCATTCTATGAGTTCACACACCACCATTTTGAATTCACACACCTCCATTCTATGACTTCACACACCTCCATTCTGTGATTTCTCACATCTCAATTCTGAGTTCACACACCTAGATTCTGTGACTTCACACACCTCCATTCCGTGACTTCACACACCTCCATTCTGTGACTTCACACACCACCATTCCCTGACTTCACACACCTCCATTCTGTGACTTCACACACCTCCATTCTGTGACTTCACACACCTCCATTCTGACTTCACAAACCTCCATTCTATGAGTTCACACACCTCCATTCTGACTTCAAATACCTCCATTCTATGACTTCACACACCTCCATTCTGACTTCACACACCTCCAATATATGACTTCACACGCCTCCATTCTGTGTCTTCACACACTTCCATTGTGACGTCACACACCTCCATTCTATGATTTCACACACGTCCATTCTAGGACTTCACACTCCTCAATTCTGACATCACACAGCTCCATTCTATGTCTTCACAGACCTCGAATCTGTGACTTCACTCACCTCCATTCTATGACTTCACACTCCTCTATTCTATGACTTCCCACAACTCATTTCTATGACTTCACCCACCTCTATTGTATGACTTCACAGCTCCATTCTGACTTCACCCACCTCCATTCTCTGACTTCACACACCTCCATTCTATGACTTCACACACATCCATTCTATGACTTCATACACCTTCATTCTTACTTCATAAACATCCATTCTATGACCTCACACACCTCCATTCTATGACTTCACAAACCTCCATTCTGTGACTTCCCACACCTCCATTCTGAGTTCACACATCTCCATTCTGTGACTTCACACACCTCCCTTCTGACTTCACACACCTCCCTTCTGTGACTTCAAACACCTCCATTGTGAGTTCACCCACTTCCATTCTGTGACTTCACACACCGCCATTCTGTTACTTCACACACCTCCATTCTGTGACTTCACACAACTCCATTCTATGACTTTACAAACCTGCATTCTGTGAATTCACACACCTCCATTCTGAGTTCACACAACTCCATTCGGTGACTTCACACACCTCCATTCTTACTTCACAAACCTCCATTCTATGACTTCACACACTACCATTCTATGACTTCACACACCTCCATTCTGTGATTTCTCACATCTCCATTCTGAGTTCACTCACCTCCATTCTGTGACTTCACACACCTCCATTCCGTGACTTCACACACCTCCATTCTGTGACTTCACACACCACCATTCCCTGACTTCACACACCTCCATTCTGTGACTTCACACACCTCCATTCTGTGACTTCACACACCTCCATTCTGACTTCACAAACCTCCATTCTATGAGTTCACACACCTCCATTCTGACTTCAAATACCTCCATTCTATGACTTCACACACCTCGATTGTGACTTCACACACCTCAATTCTATGAGTTCACACACCTCCCTTCTGACTTCACAAACCTCCATTCTATGACTTCACAGACTTTGAATATGTGACTTCACTCACCTCCACTCTATGACTTCACACATCTCCATTCTATGACTTCCCACACCTCCTTTCCATGACTTCACCCACCCCCATTCTATGACTTCACACATCCATTGTGACTTCACACACCTCCATTCTGTGACTTCACACACCTCCATTCTATGAGTTCACACACCACCATTTTGAATTCACACACCTCCATTCTATGACTTCACACACCTCCATTCTGTGATTTCTCACATCTCCATTCTGAGTTCACACACCTAGATTCTGTGACTTCACACACCTCCATTCCCTGACTTCACACACCTCCATTCTGTGACTTCACACACCACCATTCCCTGACTTCACACACCTCCATTCTGTGACTTCACACACCTCCATTCTGTGACTTCACACACCTCCATTCTGACTTCACAAACCTCCATTCTATGAGTTCACACACCTCCATTCTGACTTCAAATACCTCCATTCTATGACTTCACACACCTCCATTGTGACTTCACACACCTCAATTCTATGAGTTCACACACCTCCCTTCTGACTTCACAAAACTCCATTCTATGACTTCACAGACTTTGAATATGTGACTTCACTCACCTCCACTCTATGATTTCACACTTCTCCATTCTATGACTTCCCACACCTCCTTTCCATGACTTCACACACCCCCATTCTATGACTTCACACATCCATTCTGACTTCACACACCTCCATTCTGTGACTTCACACACCTCCATTCTATGAGTTCACACACCACCATTTTGACTTCACACACCTCCATTCTATGACTTCACACACCTTCATTCTTACTTCAGAAACATCCATTCTATGACTTCACACACGTCCATTCTATGACTTCACACACCTCCATTCTATGACTTCAGACACCTCCATTCTGTGATTTCACACACCTCCATTCTTACTTCACAGACCTCCATTCTATGACTTCACACACTTCCATTCTAGGACTTCACACACCTCCATTCTGTGACTTCACACACCTTCATTCTGAGTTCACACACCTCCATTCTGTGACTTCACACACCTCCATTCCCTGACTTCACACACCTCCATTCTGTGACTTCACACACCTCCATTCCGTGACTTCACACACCTCCATTCTGACTTCACACACCTCCAATCTATGACTTCACACACCTCCATTCTGTGACTTCAAATACCTCCATTCTATGACTTCACACACCTCCATTGTGACTTCACACACCTCCATTCTATGAGTTCACACACCTCCATTCTGCCTTCACAAACCTCCATTCTATGACTTCACAGACTTTGAATGTGTGACTTCACTCACCTCCACTCTATGACTTCACACTTCTCCATTCTATGACTTCCCACACCTCCTTTCCATGACTTCACCCACTCCCATTCTATGACTTCACACCTCCATTCTGACTTCACACACCTCCATTCTGTGACTTCACACACCTCTATTCCATGACTTCACACACCTTCATTCTTACTTCAGAAACATCCATTCTATGATTTCACACACCTCCATTCTATGACTTCACACACCTCCATTCTATGACTTCACACACCTCCATTCTGTGACTTCACACACCTCCATTCTATGTCTTCAAACACCTCCATTGTGACTTCACACACGTCCATTCTATGAGTTCACACACCTCCATTCTGACTTCACACACCTCCATTCTATGACTTCACACTCCTCCATTCTGACTTCACACAGCTCCATTCTGTGAATTCACAAAATTCCATTCTATGATTTCACACACCTCCATACTGTGACTTCACACACCTCCATCTATGACTTCAAACACCTCCATTCTGAGTTCACACACCTCCATTCTGTGACTTCACACATCTCCATTCTGACTTCACACACCTCCAATATATGACTTCACACGCCTCCATTCTGTGTCTTCACACACTTCCATTGTGACGTCACACACCTCCATTCTATGATTTCACACACGTCCATTCTAGGACTTCACACTCCTCAATTCTGACATCACACAGCTCCATTCTATGTCTTCACAGACCTCGAATCTGTGACTTCACTCACCTCCATTCTATGACTTCACACTCCTCTATTCTATGACTTCCCACAACTCATTTCTATGACTTCACCCACCTCTATTCTATGACTTCACAGCTCCATTCTGACTTCACCCACCTCCATTCTCTGACTTCACACACCTCCATTCTATGACTTCACACACATCCATTCTATGACTTCATACACCTTCATTCTTACTTCAGAAACATCCATTCTATGACCTCACACACCTCCATTCTATGACTTCACAAACCTCCATTCTGTGACTTCCCACACCTCCATTCTGAGTTCACACATCTCCATTCTGTGACTTCACACACCTCCCTTCTGACTTCACACACCTCCCTTCTGTGACTTCAAACACCTCCATTGTGAGTTCACCCACTTCCATTCTGTGACTTCACACACCGCCATTCTGTTACTTCACACACCTCCATTCTGTGACTTCACACAACTCCATTCTATGACTTTACAAACCTGCATTCTGTGAATTCACACACCTCCATTCTGAGTTCACACAACTCCATTCGGTGACTTCACACAACTCCATTCTTACTTCACAAACCTCCATTCTATGACTTCACACACTACCATTCTATGACTTCACACACCTCCATTCTGTGATTTCTCACATCTCCATTCTGAGTTCACACACCTCCATTCTGTGACTTCACACACCTCCATTCCGTGACTTCACACACCTCCATTCTGTGACTTCACACACCACCATTCCCTGACTTCACACACCTCCATTCTGTGACTTCACACACCTCCATTCTGTGACTTCACACAACTCCATTCTGACTTCACAAACCTCCATTCTATGAGTTCACACACCTCCATTCTGACTTCAAATACCTCCATTCTATGACTTCACACACCTCGATTGTGACTTCACACACCTCAATTCTATGAGTTCACACACCTCCCTTCTGACTTCACAAACCTCCATTCTATGACTTCACAGACTTTGAATATGTGACTTCACTCACCTCCACTCTATGACTTCACACATCTCCATTCTATGACTTCCCACACCTCCTTTCCATGACTTCACCCACCCCCATTCTATGACTTCACACATCCATTGTGACTTCACACACCTCCATTCTGTGACTTCACACACCTCCATTCTATGAGTTCACACACCACCATTTTGAATTCACACACCTCCATTCTATGACTTCACACACCTCCATTCTGTGATTTCTCACATCTCCATTCTGAGTTCACACACCTAGATTCTGTGACTTCACACACCTCCATTCCGTGACTTCACACACCTCCATTCTGTGACTTCACACACCACCATTCCCTGACTTCACACACCTCCATTCTGTGACTTCACACACCTCCATTCTGTGACTTCACACACCTCCATTCGGACTTCACACACCTCCATTCTATGAGTTCACACACCTCCATTCTGACTTCAAATACCTCCATTCTATGACTTCACACACCTCCATTGTGACTTCACACACCTCAATTCTATGAGTTCACACACCTCCCTTCTGACTTCACAAAACTCCATTCTATGACTTCACAGACTTTGAATATGTGACTTCACTCACCTCCACTCTATGACTTCACACTTCTCCATTCTATGACTTCCCACACCTCCTTTCCATGACTTCACCCACCCCCATTCTATGACTTCACACATCCATTCTGACTTCACACACCTCCATTCTGTGACTTCACACACCTCCATTCTATGAGTTCACACACCACCATTTTGACTTCACACACCTCCATTCTATGACTTCACACACCTTCATTCTTACTTCAGAAACATCCATTCTATGACTTCACACACGTCCATTCTATGACTTCACACACCTCCATTCTATGACTTCAGACACCTCCATTCTGTGATTTCACACACCTCCATTCTTACTTCACAGACCTCCATTCTATGACTTCACACACTTCCATTCTAGGACTTCACACACCTCCATTCTGTGACTTCACACACCTTCATTCTGAGTTCACACACCTCCATTCTGTGACTTCACACACCTCCATTCCCTGACTTCACACACCTCCATTCTGTGACTTCACACACCTCCATTCCGTGACTTCACACACCTCCATTCTGACTTCACACACCTCCAATCTATGACTTCACACACCTCCATTCTGTGACTTCAAATACCTCCATTCTATGACTTCACACACCTCCATTGTGACTTCACACACCTCCATTCTATGAGTTCACACACCTCCATTCTGACTTCATAAACCTCCATTCTATGACTTCACAGACTTTGAATGTGTGACTTCACTCACCTCCACTCTATGACTTCACACTTCTCCATTCTATGACTTCCCACACCTCCTTTCCATGACTTCACCCACCCCCATTCTATGACTTCACACCTCCATTCTGACTTCACACACCTCCATTCTGTGACTTCACACACCTCCATTCCATGACTTCACACACCTTCATTCTTACTTCAGAAACATCCATTCTATGATTTCACACACCTCCATTCTATGACTTCACACACCTCCATTCTATGACTTCACACACCTCCATTCTGTGACTTCACACACCTCCATTCTATGTCTTCACACACCTCCATTGTGACTTCACACACGTCCATTCTATGAGTTCACACACCTCCATTCTGACTTCACACACCTCCATTCTATGACTTCACACTCCTCCATTCTGACTTCACACAGCTCCATTCTGTGAATTCACAAAATTCCATTCTATGATTTCACACACCTCCATACTGTGACTTCACACACCTCCATCTATGACTTCAAACACCTCCATTCTGAGTTCACACACCTCCATTCTGTGACTTCACACAACTCCATTCTGACTTCACACACCTCCAATATATGACTTCACACACCTCCATTCTGTGTCTTCACACACTTCCATTGTGACGTCACACACCTCCATTCTATGATTTCACACACGTCCATTCTAGGACTTCACACTCCTCAATTCTGACATCACACAGCTCCATTCTATGTCTTCACAGACCTCGAATCTGTGACTTCACTCACCTCCATTCTATGACTTCACACTCCTCTATTCTATGACTTCCCACAACTCATTTCTATGACTTCACCCACCTCTATTCTATGACTTCACAGCTCCATTCTGACTTCACCCACCTCCATTCTCTGACTTCACACACCTCCATTCTATGACTTCACACACATCCATTCTATGACTTCATACACCTTCATTCTTACTTCAGAAACATCCATTCTATGACCTCACACACCTCCATTCTATGACTTCACAAACCTCCATTCTGTGACTTCCCACACCTCCATTCTGAGTTCACACATCTCCATTCTGTGACTTCACACACCTGCCTTCTGACTTCACACACCTCCCTTCTGTGACTTCAAACACCTCCATTGTGAGTTCACCCACTTCCATTCTGTGACTTCACACACCGCCATTCTGTTACTTCACACACCTCCATTCTGTGACTTCACACAACTCCATTCTATGACTTTACAAACCTGTATTCTGTGAATTCACACACCTCCATTCTGAGTTCACACAACTCCATTCGGTGACTTCACACAACTCCATTCTTACTTCACAAACCTCCATTCTATGACTTCACACACTTCCATTCTATGACTTCACACACCTCCATTCTGTGATTTCTCACATCTCCATTCTGAGTTCACACACCTCCATTCTGTGACTTCACACACCTCCATTCCGTGACTTCACACACCTCCATTCTGTGACTTCACACACCACCATTCCCTGACTTCACACACCTCCATTCTGTGACTTCACACACCTCCATTCTGTGACTTCACACACCTCCATTCTGACTTCACAAACCTCCATTCTATGAGTTCACACACCTCCATTCTGACTTCAAATACCTCCATTCTATGACTTCACCCATCTCCATTGTGACTTCACACACCTCAATTCTATGAGTTCACACACCTCCCTTCTGACTTCACAAACCTCCATTCTATGACTTCACAGACTTTGAATATGTGACTTCACTCACCTCCACTCTATGACTTCACACTTCTCCATTCTATGACTTCCCACACCTCCTTTCCATGACTTCACCCACCCCCATTCTATGACTTCACACATCCATTCTGACTTCACACACCTCCATTCTGTGACTTCACACACCTCCATTCTATGAGTTCACACACCACCATTTTGACTTCACACACCTCCATTCTATGACTTCACACACCTTCATTCTTACTTCAGAAACATCCATTCTATGACTTCACACACCTCCATTCTATGACTTCACACACCTCCATTCTATGACTTCACACACCTCCATTCTGTGACTTCACACACCTCCATTCTATGTCTTCACACACCTCCATTGTGACTTCACACACGTAAAATCTATGAGTTCACACACCTCCATTCTGACTTCACACACCTCCATTCTATGACTTCACACTCCTCCATTCTGACTTCACACAGCTCCATTCTGTGAATTCACAAAATTCCATTCTATGATTTCACACACCTCCATACTGTGACTTCACACACCTCCATCTATGACTTCAAACACCTCCATTCTGAGTTCACACACCTCCATTCTGTGACTTCACACAACTCCATTCTGACTTCACACACCTCCAATATATGACTTCACACACCTCCATTCTGTGACTTCACACACTTCCATTGTGACGTCACACACCTCCATTCTATGAGTTCACACACGTCCATTCTAGGACTTCACACTCCTCAATTCTGACATCACACAGCTCCATTCTATGTCTTCACAGACCTCGAATCTGTGACTTCACTCACCTCCATTCTATGACTTCACACTCCTCTATTCTATGACTTCCCACAACTCATTTCTATGACTTCACCCACCTCTATTCTATGACTTCACAGCTCCATTCTGACTTCACCCACCTCCATTCTCTGACTTCACACACCTCCATTCTAAGACTTCACACACATCCATTCTATGACTTCATGCACCTTCATTCTTACTTCATAAACATCCATTCTATGACCTCACACACCTCCATTCTATGACTTCACAAACCTCCATTCTGTGACTTCCCACACCTCCATTCTGAGTTCACACATCTCCATTCTGTGACTTCACACACCTCCCTTCTGACTTCACACACCTCCCTTCTGTGACTTCAAACACCTCCATTGTGAGTTCACCCACTTCCATTCTGTGACTTCACACACCGCCATTCTGTTACTTCACACACCTCCATTCTGTGACTTCACACAACTCCATTCTATGACTTTACAAACCTGCATTCTGTGAATTCACACAGCTCCATTCTGAGTTCACACAACTCCATTCGGTGACCTCACACACCTCCATTCTTACTTCACAAACCTCCATTCTATGACTTCACACACTTCCATTCTATGACTTCACACACCTCCATTCTGTGATTTCTCACATCTCCATTCTGAGTTCACACACCTCCATTCTGTGACTTCACACACCTCCATTCTGTGACTTCACACACCACAATTCCCTAACTTCACACACCTCCATTCTGTGACTTCACACACCTCCATTCTGTGACTTCACACACCTCCATTCTGACTTCACAAACCTCCATTCTATGAGTTCACACACCTCCATTCTGACTTCAAATACCTCCATTCTATGACTTCACACACCTCCATTGTGACTTCACACACCTCCATTCTATGAGTTCACACACCTCCCTTCTGGCTTCACAAACCTCCATTCTATGACTTCACAGACTTTGAATATGTGACTTCACTCACCTCCACTCTATGACTTCACACTTCTCCATTCTATGACTTCCCACACCTCCTTTCCATGACTTCACCCACCCCCATTCTATGACTTCACACATCCATTCTGACTTCACACACCTCCATTCTGTGACTTCACACACCTCCATTCTATGAGTTCACACACCACCATTTTGACTTCACACACCTCCATTCTATGACTTCACACACCTTCATTCTTACTTCAGAAACATCTATTCTATGAATTCACACACCTCCATTCTATGACTTCACACACCTCCATTCTATGACTTCACACACCTCCATTCTGTGACTTCACACACCTCCATTCTATGTCTTCACACACCTCCATTGTGACTTCACACACGTAAAATCCATGAGTTCACACACCTCCATTCTGACTTCACACACCTCCATTCTATGACTTCACACTCCTCCATTCTGACTTCACACAGCTCCATTCTGTGAATTCACAAAATTCCATTCTATGATTTCACACACCTCCATACTGTGACTTCACACACCTCCATCTATGACTTCAAACACCTCCATTCTTAGTTCACACACCTCCATTCTGTGACTTCACACACCTACATTCTGACTTCACACACCTCCAATATATGACTTCACACACCTCCATTCTGTGACTGCACACACTTCCATTGTGACGTCACACACCTCCATTCTATGAGTTCACACACGTCCATTCTAGGACTTCACACTCCTCAATTCTGGCATCACACAGCTCCATTCTATGACTTCACAGACCTCGAATCTGTGACTTCACTCACCTCCATTCTATGACTTCACACTCCTCTATTCTATGACTTCCCACAGCTCCTTTCTATGATTTCACCCACCTCTATTCTATGATTTCACACCTCCATTCTGACTTCACACACCTCCTTTCTCTGACTTCACACACCTCCATTCTATGACTTCACACACCTCCGTTCTATGACTTCACACACCTTCATTCTTACTTCAGAATCACCCATTCTATGACCTCACACACCTCCATTCTATGACTTCACAAATCTCCATCTGTGACTTCCCACACCTCCATTCTGAGTTCACACATCTCCATTCTGTGACTTCACACACCTCCCTTCTGACTTCACACACCTCCCTTCTGTGACTTCACACACCTCCATTGTGAGTTCACCCACTTCCATAATGTGACTTCACACACCTCCATTCTGTTACTTCACACACCTCCATTCTGTGACTTCACACACCTCCATTCTATGACTTCACACACCTCCATTCTATGAATTCACACACCTCCATTCTGTGACTTCACACACCTCCATAGTATGACTTCACATACCTCTATTCTGTGACTTCACACACCTCCTTTCTGAGTTCACACAACTCCATTCTATGACTTCACACACCTGCATTGTGACTTCACCCACCTCCATTCTATGAGTTCACACACCTGCATTGTGACTTCACACACCTTCATTCTATGTCTTCACACATATCCATTCTGAATTCACACACCTCCATGCTGTGACTTCAAACACCTCCCTTCTATGACTTCACACACCTCCGTTCTATGACTTCACACACCTCCACTGTGACTTCACAGAACTCCATTCTGTGACTTTACACACCTCCCTCTGTGACTTCACACACCTCCAATCTATGACTTCACACACCTCCATTGTATGACTTCACACACCTCCATTCTACGACTTCACACACCTGCATCCTGACTTCACACACCTCCATTCTCTGACTTCACACACCTCCATTCTATGACTTCACACACCTCCATTTTGTAACTTCACACACTTCCAATGTTTGATTCACAAACCTCCATTCCATGACTTCATACACCTCCATTCTATGACTTCACACACATCCATTCTTTGACTTCACACACATCCATTTTGACTTCACACACCTCCATTCTGTGACTTCACACACATCCATTCTTTGACTTCACACACCACAATTTTGGCTTCACACAAGTCCATTCATTGACTTCACTCACCTCCATTCTCTGACTTCACACACCTCCATTTTGACTTCACACACTTCCATTCTGTGACTTCACACACCTCCATTCTATGACTTCACACACCTCCCTTCTATGAATTCACACACCGCCATTCTGTGACTTCACACACCTCCATTTTGAGTTCACCCACTTCCATTCTGTGACTTCACACACCTCCATTCTATGCATTCACATACCTCATTTCTGAGTTGACACACCTCCATTTTGTGACTTCACATACCTCTAATCTACCTTCACACACCTCCATTCTATGACTTCACACATCTCCATTCTATGACTTCAAAAACCACCATTCTATGACTTCACACATCTCCATTGTGCCTTCACACACCTCCATTTTATGAGTTCACACAACTCCATTCTGACTTCACACACCTCCATTCTATGACTTCTCACACCTGTATTCTCAATTCACACATCTCCATTCTGTGACTTCACATTCCTCCATTCTTTGACTTCACACCCCTCCATTCTGTGCCTTCACACACCTCCACTCTGTGACTTTACAGACCTCCATTCTGTGACTTCACACACCTCCCTTCTGTGACTTCACACACCTCCATTCTATGACTTCATACACCTCCATTCTAAGACTTCACACACCTCCATTCTATGACTTCACACACTTCCATTGTTTGACATCACACACCTCCATTCTTTGACTTAACACACCTCCGTTCCATGAATACACACACACCTCCATTCTATGAGTTCATACACCTCCATTGTATGAGTTCACACACCTTCATTCTTACTTCAGCAACCTCCATTCTATTACTTCAGACACCTCCATTCTATGAATTCACACACCTTTATTCTTACTTCAGCAACATCCATTCTATGACTTCATACACCTCCATTCTATGACTTCACAAACCTCCATTTTGTGACTTCACACACCTCCATTCTGTGTTCACACACCTCCATTCTGTGACTTCACACACCTCCATTCTGACTTCACACACTTCCATTCTATGACTTCACACACTTCCATTCTATGACTTCACACACCTCCATTCTGTGACTTCACACACCTCCTCTCTGAGTTCACACACCTCCATTCTGTGTCTTCACACACCTCCATTCTGTGACTTCAGACACCTCCTTCTATGACTTCACACACCTTCATAATGTGACTTCACACACCTCCATTCTATGACTTCACACACCTAGTTTCTGAGTTGACACACCTCCCTTCTGTGATTTCACACACCTCCAATCTGAGTTCACACACCTCCATTCTATGACTTCACACACCTCCATACTTTGACATCAAAAACCACCATTCTATGACTTCACACACCTCCATTTTGACTTCACACACCTCCATTCTACGAGTTCACACACTTCAATTCTACCTTCACCCACCTCCATTCTATGACTTCACTCAGCTCCATTCTGACTTCACACACCTCCATTTGTGAATTCACACACCACAATTTTGACTTCAAACACCTCCATTCTGTGACTTCACACACCTCCATTTTGACTTCACACACCTTCATTCTGTGACTTCACACACCTCCATTCTGTGACTTCACACACCTCCATTGTTTAACTTCACACACCTCCCTTCTTGGACTTCACACACCTCCATTCCATGACTTCACACACCTCCATTCTTTGAGTTCACAAACTTCCATTTTGACTTCACACACCTCCATTCTATGACTTCACACACCTTCATTCCTACTTCAGAAACATCCATTCTATGACTGCACACACCTCCATTCTATCACTTCACACACCTCTATTCTGAATTCACACAGCTCCATTCTATGACGTCACACACCTCCATTCTGTGACTTCACACACTTCCATTCTATGACTTCACACACCTTCATTCTTACTTCACAAACATCCATTCTATGACTTCACATACCTCCATTCTATGACTTCACACACCTCCATTCTGTGACTTCACACACCTCCATTCTATGTCTTCACACACCTCCATTATGACTTCACACACCTCCATTCTATCAGTTCACACACCTCCATTCTAACTTCACACACCTCCATTCTATGACTTCACACTTCGCCATTCTGACTTCACACTCCTCCATTCTGTGAATTCACAAAACTCCATTCTATGATTTCACACAACTCCATACTATGACTTCACACACCTCCATCTATGACTTCACACACCTCCAATCTGAGTTCACACACTTTCATTCTGTGACTTCACACACCTCCATTCTGACCTCACACACCTCTATTCTATAACTTCACAGACCTCGAATCTGTGACTTCACTCAACTCCATTCTATGACTTCACACTGCTCCATTCTATGATTTCCCACACCTCCTTTCTATGACTTCACCCACCTCTATTATATGACTTCACACCTCCATTCTGACTTCAGATACCTCCATTCTTTGATTTCACACACCTCCATTCTATGACTTCACACACCTCCATTCTATACTTCACACACCTTCATTCTTACTTCAGAAACATCCATTCTATGACCTCACACAACTCCATTCTATGCCTTCACAAACCTCCATTCTGTGAATTCACACACCTCCATTCTTACTTCACAAACCTCCATTCTATGACTTCACACACTTCCATTCTATGACTTCACACACCTCCATTCTGTGACTTCTCACACCTCCATTCTGAGTTCACACACCTCCATTCCGTGACTTCACACACCTCCATTCTGTGACTACACACACCTCCATTCTATGACTTCAAACACCTACATTCTGTGATTTCACACACCTCCATTCTTACTTCACAGACCTCCATTCTATGACTTCACACACTTCCATTCTGGGACTTCACACATCTCCATTCTGTGACTTCACACACCTTCATTCTGAGTTCACACACCTCCATTCTGTGACTTCACACACCTCCATTCCCTGACTTCACACACCTCCATTCTGTGACTTCACACACCTCCATTCTGTGACTTCACACACCTCCATTCTGACTTCACACACCTCCATTCTATGACTTCACACACCTCCATTCTGTGACTTCAAATACCTCCATTCTATGACTTCACACACCTCCATTGTGACTTCACACACCTCCATTCTATGAGTTCACACACCTCCATTCTGACTTCACGAACCTCAATTCTATGACTTCACAGACTTTGAATGTGTGACTGCACTCACCTCCACTCTATGACTTCACACTTCTCCATTCTATGACTTCCCACACCTCCTTTCCATGACTTCACCCACCCCCATTCTATGACTTCACACCTCCGTTCTGACTTCACACACCTCCATTCTGTGACTTCACACACCTCCATTCTATGAGTTCACACACCTCCATTTTGACTTCACACACCTCCATTCTATGACTTCACACACCTTCATTCTTACTTCAGAAACATCCATTCTATGATTTCACACACCTCCATTCTATGACTTCACACACCTCCATTCTATGACTTCACACACCTCCATTCTGTGACTTCACACACCTCCATTCTATGTCTTCACACACCTCCATTGTGACTTCACACACGTCCATTCTATGAGTTCACACACCTCCATTCTGACTTCACACACCTCCATTCTATGACTTCACACTCCTCCATTCTGACTTCACACAGCTCCATTCTGTGAATTCACAAAATTCCATTCTATGATTTCACACACCTCCATACTGTGACTTCACACACCTCCATCTATGACTTCAAACACCTCCATTCTGAGTTCACACACCTCCATTCTGTGACTTCACACAACTCCATTCTGACTTCACACACCTCCAATATATGACTTCACACACCTCCATTCTGTGACTTCACACACTTCCATTGTGACGTCACACACCTCCATTCTATGAGTTCACACACGTCCATTCTAGGACTTCACACTCCTCAATTCTGACATCACACAGCTCCATTCTATGTCTTCACAGACCTCGAATCTGTGACTTCACTCACCTCCATTCTATGACTTCACACTCCTCTATTCTATGACTTCCCACAACTCATTTCTATGACTTCACCCACCTCTATTCTATGACTTCACAGCTCCATTCTGACTTCACCCACCTCCATTCTCTGACTTCACACACCTCCATTCTATGACTTCACACACATCCATTCTATGACTTCATACACCTTCATTCTTACTTCAGAAACATCCATTCTATGACCTCACACACCTCCATTCTATGACTTCACAAACCTCCATTCTATGACTTCACACACCTCCATTCTATGAATTCACACACCTCCATTCTGTGACTTCACACACCTCCATTGTATGACTTCACACACCTCTATTCTGTGATTTCACCCACCTCCTTTCTGAGTTCACACAACTCCATTCTATGACTTCACACACCTGCATTGTGACTTCACACACCTCCATTCTATGACTTCACACATCTAACTTCTGACTTCACACACCTCCATGCTGTGACTTCACACACCTCCATTCTATGACATCACACACATCCATTCTTTGACTTCACACACCTCCATTCTATGATTCACACACCTCCACTGTGAATTCACAGAACTCCATTCTGTGACTTCACACACCTCCCTCTGTGACTTCACACACCTCCAATCTATGACTTCACACACTTCCAATCAATGACTTCACACACCTCCATTCTATGACTTCACACATCTCCATTCTATGACTTCACACACCTGCATTCTGACTTCACACACCTCCATTCTATGACTTCACACTCCTCCATTGTGACTTCACACAGCTCCATTCTGTGAATTCACAAAATTCCATTCTATGATTTCACACACCTCCATACTGTGACTTCACACACCTCCATCTATGACTTCAAACACCTCCATTCTGAGTTCACACACCTCCATTCTGTGACTTCACACAACTCCATTCTGACTTCACACACCTCCAATATATGACTTCACACACCTCCATTCTGTGACTTCACACACTTCCATTGTGACGTCACACACCTCCATTCTATGAGTTCACACACGTCCATTCTAGGACTTCACACTCCTCAATTCTGACATCACACAGCTCCATTCTATGTCTTCACAGACCTCGAATCTGTGACTTCACTCACCTCCATTCTATGACTTCACACTCCTCTATTCTATGACTTCCCACAACTCATTTCTATGACTTCACCCACCTCTATTCTATGACTTCACAGCTCCATTCTGACTTCACCCACCTCCATTCTCTGACTTCACACACCTCCATTCTATGACTTCACACACATCCATTCTATGACTTCATACACCTTCATTCTTACTTCAGAAACATCCATTCTATGACCTCACACACCTCCATTCTATGACTTCACAAACCTCCATTCTATGACTTCACACACCTCCATTCTATGAATTCACACACCTCCATTCTGTGACTTCACACACCTCCATTGTATGACTTCACACACCTCTATTCTGTGATTTCACACACCTCCTTTCTGAGTTCACACAACTCCATTCTATGACTTCACACACCTGCATTGTGACTTCACACACCTCCATTCTATGACTTCACACATCTAACTTCTGACTTCACACACCTCCATGCTGTGACTTCACACACCTCCATTCTATGACATCACACACATCCATTCTTTGACTTCACACACCTCCATTCTATGGTTCACACACCTCCACTGTGAATTCACAGAACTCCATTCTGTGACTTCACACACCTCCCTCTGTGACTTCACACACCTCCAATCTATGACTTCACACACTTCCAATCAATGACTTCACACACCTCCATTCTATGACTTCACACATCTCCATTCTATGACTTCACACACCTGCATTCTGACTTCACACACCTCCATTCTATGACTTCACACTCCTCCATTGTGACTTCACACAGCTCCATTCTGTGAATTCACAAAATTCCATTCTATGATTTCACAGACCTCCATACTGTGACTTCACACACCTCCATCTATGACTTCAAACACCTCCATTCTGAGTTCACACACCTCCATTCTGTGACTTCACACAACTCCATTCTGACTTCACACACCTCCAATATATGACTTCACACACCTCCATTCTGTGACTTCACACACTTCCATTGTGACGTCACACACCTCCATTCTATGAGTTCACACACGTCCATTCTAGGACTTCACACTCCTCAATTCTGACATCACACAGCTCCATTCTATGTCTTCACAGACCTCGAATCTGTGACTTCACTCACCTCCATTCTATGACTTCACACTCCTCTATTCTATGACTTCCCACAACTCATTTCTATGACTTCACCCACCTCTATTCTATGACTTCACAGCTCCATTCTGACTTCACCCACCTCCATTCTCTGACTTCACACACCTCCATTCTATGACTTCACACACATCCATTCTATGACTTCATACACCTTCATTCTTACTTCAGAAACATCCATTCTATGACCTCACACACCTCCATTCTATGACTTCACAAACCTCCATTCTATGACTTCACACACCTCCATTCTATGAATTCACACACCTCCATTCTGTGACTTCACACACCTCCATTGTATGACTTCACACACCTCTATTCTGTGATTTCACACACCTCCTTTCTGAGTTCACACAACTCCATTCTATGACTTCACACACCTGCATTGTGACTTCACACACCTCCATTCTATGACTTCACACATCTAACTTCTGACTTCACACACCTCCATGCTGTGACTTCACACACCTCCATTCTATGACATCACACACATCCATTCTTTGACTTCACACACCTCCATTCTATGATTCACACACCTCCACTGTGAATTCACAGAACTCCATTCTGTGACTTCACACACCTCCCTCTGTGACTTCACACACCTCCAATCTATGACTTCACACACTTCCAATCAATGACTTCACACACCTCCATTCTATGACTTCACACATCTCCATTCTATGACTTCACACACCTGCATTCTGACTTCACACACCTCCATTCTCTGACTTCACACACCTCCATTCTATGACTTCACACACCTCCATTCTGTAACTTCTCATACTTCCAATGTTTGACTTCACAAACCTCCATTTCATGACTTCATACACCTCCATTCTATGACTTCAAACAAATCCATTCTTTGACTTCACACACCTCCATTTTGACTTCACACACCTCCATTCAGTGACTTCACACACATCCATTCTTTGACTTCACACACCACAATTTTGACTTCACACAGGTCCATTCATTGAATTTACACACCTCCATTCTCTGACTTCACACACCTCCATTTTGACTTCACACACTTCCATTCTGTGACTTCACACACCTCCCTTCTATGAATTCACACAGCTCCATTCTGTGACTTCACACACCTCCATTATGTGACTTCACACCCCTCCATTCTATGACATCACACACCTCCCTTCTATGAATTCACACCCCTCCATTCTGTGACTTCACACACCTCCATTGTATGACTTCACACACCTCCATTCTGTGACTTCACACACCTCCATTCTCAGTTCTCACACCTCCATTCTGTGACTTCACACACCTCCATTCTGTGACTTCCACATCTCCATTCTATGACTTAACACACCTCCATTCTATGACTTCACACACTTCCATTCTATGACTTCACACACCTCCATTCTGTGACTTCTCACACCTCCATTCTGAGTTCACACACCTCCATTCCGTGACTTCACACACCTCCATTCTGTGACTACACACACCTCCATTCTATGACTTCACACACCTCCATTCTATGACTTCAAACACCTACATTCTGTGATTTCACACACCTCCATTCTTACTTCACAGACCTCCATTCTATGACTTCACACACTTCCATTCTGGGACTTCACACATCTCCATTCTGTGACTTCACACACCTTCATTCTGAGTTCACACACCTCCATTCTGTGACTTCACACACCTCCATTCCCTGACTTCACACACCTCCATTCTGTGACTTCACACACCTCCATTCTGTGACTTCACACACCTCCATTCTGACTTCACACACCTCCATTCTATAACGTCACACACCTCCATTCTGTGACTTCAAATACCTCCATTCTATGACTTCACACACCTCCATTGTGACTTCACACACCTCCATTCTATGAGTTCACACACCTCCATTCTGACTTCAAGAACCTCCATTCTATGACTTCACAGACTTTGAATGTGTGACTGCACTCACCTCCACTCTATGACTTCACACTTCTCCATTCTATGACTTCCCACACCTCCTTTCCATGACTTCACCCACCCCCATTCTATGACTTCACACCTCCATTCTGACTTCACACACCTCCATTCTGTGACTTCACACACCTCCATTCTATGAGTTCACACACCTCCATTTTGACTTCACACACCTCCATTCTATGACTTCACACACCTTCATTCTTACTTCAGAAACATCCATTCTATGATTTCACACACCTCCATTCTATGACTTCACACACCTCCATTCTATGACTTCACACACCTCCATTCTGTGACTTCACACACCTCCATTCTATGTCTTCACACACCTCCATTGTGACTTCACACACGTCCATTCTATGAGTTCACACACCTCCATTCTGACTTCACACACCTCCATTCTATGACTTCACACTCCTCCATTCTGACTTCACACAGCTCCATTCTGTGAATTCACAAAATTCCATTCTATGATTTCACACACCTCCATACTGTGACTTCACACACCTCCATCTATGACTTCAAACACCTCCATTCTGAGTTCACACACCTCCATTCTGTGACTTCACACAACTCCATTCTGACTTCACACACCTCCAATATATGACTTCACACACCTCCATTCTGTGACTTCACACACTTCCATTGTGACGTCACACACCTCCATTCTATGAGTTCACACACGTCCATTCTAGGACTTCACACTCCTCAATTCTGACATCACACAGCTCCATTCTATGTCTTCACAGACCTCGAATCTGTGACTTCACTCACCTCCATTCTATGACTTCACACTCCTCTATTCCATGACTTCCCACAACTCATTTCTATGACCTCACCCACCTCTATTCTATGACTTCACAGCTCCATTCTGACTTCACCCACCTCCATTCTCTGACTTCACACACCTCCATTCTATGACTTCACACACATCCACTCTATGACTTCATACACCTTCATTCTTACTTCAGAAACATCCATTCTATGACCTCACACACCTCCATTCTATGACTTCACAAACCTCCATTCTATGACTTCACACACCTCCATTCTATGAATTCACACACCTCCATTCTGTGACTTCACACACCTCCATTGTATGACTTCACACACCTCTATTCTGTGATTTCACACACCTCCTTTCTGAGTTCACACAACTCCATTCTATGACTTCACACACCTGCATTGTGACTTCACACACCTCCATTCTATGACTTCACACATCTAACTTCTGACTTCACACACCTCCATGCTGTGACTTCACACACCTCCATTCTATGACATCACACACATCCATTCTTTGACTTCACACACCTCCATTCTATGATTCACACACCTCCACTGTGAATTCACAGAACTCCATTCTGTGACTTCACACACCTCCCTCTGTGACTTCACACACCTCCAATCTATGACTTCACACACTTCCAATCAATGACTTCACACACCTCCATTCTATGACTTCACACATCTCCATTCTATGACTTCACACACCTGCATTCTGACTTCACACACCTCCATTCTATGACTTCACACTCCTCCATTGTGACTTCACACAGCTCCATTCTGTGAATTCACAAAATTCCATTCTATGATTTCACACACCTCCATACTGTGACTTCACACACCTCCATCTATGACTTCAAACAACTCCATTCTGAGTTCACACACCTCCATTCTGTGACTTCACACAACTCAATTCTGACTTCACACACCTCCAATATATGACTTCACACACCTCCATTCTGTGACTTCACACACTTCCATTGTGACGTCACACACCTCCATTCTATGAGTTCACACACGTCCATTCTAGGACTTCACACTCCTCAATTCTGACATCACACAGCTCCATTCTATGTCTTCACAGACCTCGAATCTGTGACTTCACTCACCTCCATTCTATGACTTCACACTCCTCTATTCTATGACTTCCCACAACTCATTTCTATGACTTCACCCACCTCTATTCTATGACTTCACAGCTCCATTCTGACTTCACCCACCTCCATTCTCTGACTTCACACACCTCCATTCTATGACTTCACACACATCCATTCTATGACTTCATACACCTTCATTCTTACTTCAGAAACATCCATTCTATGACCTCACACACCTCCATTCTATGACTTCACAAACCTCCATTCTATGACTTCACACACCTCCATTCTATGAATTCACACACCTCCATTCTGTGACTTCACACACCTCCATTGTATGACTTCACACACCTCTATTCTGTGATTTCACACACCTCCTTTCTGAGTTCACACAACTCCATTCTATGACTTCACACCTCCATTCTGACTTCACACACCTCCATTCTGTGACTTCACACACCTCCATTCTATGAGTTCACACACCTCCATTTTGACTTCACACACCTCCATTCCATGACTTCACACACCATCATTCTTACTTCAGAAACATCCATTCTATGACTTCACACACCTCCATTCTATGACTTCACACACCTCCATTCTATGACTTCACACACCTCCATTCTGTGACTTCACACACCTCCATTCTATGTCTTCACACACCTCCATTGTGACTTCACACACGTCCATTCTATGAGTTCACACACCTCCATTCTGACTTCACACACCTCCATTCTATGACTTCACACTCCTCCATTTTGACTTCACACAGCTCCATTCTGTGAATTCACAAAATTCCATTCTATGATTTCACACACCTCCATACTGTGACTTTACACACCTCCATCTATGACTTCAAACACCTCCATGCTGAGTTCACACACCTTCATTCTGTGACTTCACACAACTCCATTCTGACTTCACACACCTCCAATATATGACTTCACACACCTCCATTCTTTGACTTCACACAATTCCATTGTGACGTCACACACCTCCATTCTATGAGTTCACACACGTCCATTCTAGGACTTCACACTCCTCAATTCTGACATCACACAGCTCCATTCTATGTCTTCACAGACCTCGAATCTGTGACTTCACTCACCTCCATTCTATGACTTCACACTCCTCTATTCTATGACTTCCCACAACTCCTTTCTATGACTTCACCCACCTCTATTCTATGACTTCACAGCTCCATTCTGACTTCACACACCTCCATTCTGTGACTTCACACACCTCCATTTATGACTTCACAGACCTCGATTCTATGACTTCACACACCTTCATTCTTACTTCAGAAACATCCATTCTATGACCTCACACACCTCCATTCTATGACTTCACAAACCTCCATTCTGTGACTTCCCCCACCTCCATTCTGAGTTCACACATCTCCATTCTGTGACTTCACACACCTCCCTTCTGACTTTACACACCTCCCTTCTGTGACTTCAAACACCTCCATTGTGAGTTCACCCACTTCCATTCTGTGACTTCACACACCGCCATTCTGTTACTTCACACACCTCCATTCTGTGACTTCACACACCTCCATTTTATGACGTCACACACCTCCATTCTATGACTACACACACCTCCATTCTGTTCCTTCACACATTTCCAATGTTTGACTTCACACACCTCCATTCTATGATTCAAACACCTCCACTGTGACTTCACAGAACTCCATTCTGTGACTTCACACACCTCAATCTGTGACTTCACACACATCCTATCTATGACTTCACACACTTCCAATCAATGACTTCACACACCTCCATTCTATGACTTCACACATCTCCATTCTATGACTTCACACACCTGCATTCTGACTTCACACACCTCCATTCTATGACTTCACACTCCTCCATTCTGTAACTTCACACACTTATAATGTTTGACTTCACAAACCTCCATTCCATGACTTCATACACCTCCATTCTATGACTTCAAACACATCCATTCTTTGACTTCACACTCCTCCATTTTGACTTCACACACCTCCATTCTTTGACTTCACAAACATCCATTCTTTGACTTCACACACCACAATTTTGACTTCACCCAAGTCCATTCATTGACTTCACACACCTCCATTCTCTGACTTCACACACCTCCATTTTGACTTCACACACTTCCATTCTGTGAGTTCACACACCTCCATTCTATGGGTTCACACACCTCCCTTCTATGAATTCACACACCTCCATTCTGTGACTTCACACACCTCCATTGTGAGTTCAACCACTTCCATTCTGTGACTTCACACACCTCCATTCTGTGACTTCACACACCTCCATTATGTGATTTCACACCCCTCCATTCTATGACTTCACACACCTCCCTTCTATGAATTCACACCCCTCCATTCTGTGACTTCACACACCTCCATTCTGTGACTTCACACACCTCCATTCTCAGTTCACACACCTCCATTCTGTGACTTCACACATCTCCATTCTGTGATTTCCACACCTCCATTCTATGACTTAACACACCTCCATTCTATGACTTTACATCCCTCCATTCTATGACTTCACACACCTCCATTCTATGACTTCACCCACCTAGTTTCTGAGTGGACACACCTCCCTTCTGTGATTTCACACACCTCCAATCTGAGTTCACACACCTCCATTCTATGACTTCACACACCTCCATTCTTTGAGATCAAAAACCACCATTCTATGACTTCACACACCTCCATTTTGACTTCACACGCCTCTATTCTACGAGTTCACACACTTCCATTCTGCCTTCACCCACCTCCATTCTATGACTTCACTCAGCTCCATTCTGACTTCACACACCTCCATTTGTGAATTCACACACCACAATTTTGACTTCAAACACCTTCATTCTGTGACTTCACACACCTCCATTCTGTGACTTCACACACCTCCATTTTGACTTCACACACCTCCATTCTGTGACTTCACACACTTCCATTCTGTGACTTCACACATCTCCATTCTGACTTCACACACCCCCATGCTGTGGCTTCACACACCTCCATTCTATGACTTCACACACCTCCATTCTTTGACTTCACACACCTCCATTCTATGACTTCATACACCTCCACTGTGACTTCACAGATCTCAATTCTGTGACTTCACACACCTCCCTCTGTGACTTCACACACCTCCAATCTATGACTTCACACACTTCCAATCTATGACTTCACACACCTCCATTCTATGACTTCACACACCTCCATTCTATGACTTCACACACCTCCATTCTGTAACTTCACACACTTCCAATATTTGACTTCACAAACCTCCATTCCATGACTTCATACACCCTCATTCTATGACTTCACACACATCCATTCTTTGACTTCACACACCTCCATTTTGACTTCACACACCTCAATTCTGTGACTTCACACACATCCATTCTTTGACTTCACACACCACAATTTTGACTTCAAACAAGTCCATTCATTGACTTCACACACCTCCATTCTCTGACTTCACACACCTCCATTTTGACTTCACACACTTCCAATCTGTGACTTCACACACCTCCATTCTATGACTTCACACACCTCCCTTCTATGAATTCAAACACCGCCATTCTGTGACTTCACACACCTCCATTTTGAGTTCACCCACTTCCATTCTTTGACTTCACACACCTCCATTCTATGACTTCACACACCTCCATTCCAAGACTTCACACACCTCCATTCTATGACTTCACACACTTCCATTGTTTGACATCATACACCTCCATTCTTTGACTTCACACACCTCCGTTCCATGAATTCACACACCTACATTCTATGAGTTCACACGCCTCCATTCCATGAGTTCACACACCTTCATTCTTACTTCAGCAACATCCATTCTATGACTTCAGACACCTCCATTCTATCACATCACACACCTTCATTCTTACTTCAGCAACATCCATTCTATGACTTCATACACCTCCATTCTATGACTTCACAAACCTCCATTCTGTGATTTCACACACCTCCATTCTGGGTCCACACTCCTCCATTCTGTGACTTCACACACCTCCATTCTGACTTCACACACCTCCATTCTATGACTTCACACACTTCCATTCTATGACTTCACACAACTCCTTTCTGTGACTTCACACACCTCCATTTTGAGTTCACCCACTTCCATTCTGTGACTTCACACACCTCCATTCTATGACTTCACATACCTCATTTCTGAGTTGACACACCTCCATTTTGTGACTTCACATACCTCTAATCTAACTTTACACACCTCCATTCTATGACTTCAAAAACCACCATTCTATGACTTCACACATCTCCATTGTGACTTCGACACCTCCATTCTATGAGTTCACACAGCTCCATTCTGACTTCACACACCTCAATTTTATGCCTTCGCACACCTGTATTCTCACTTCACACATCTCCATTCTGTGACTTCACATTCCTCCATTCTTTGACTTCACACCCCTCCATTCTGTGCCTTCACACACCTCCACTCTGTGACTTTACAGACCTCCATTCTGTGACTTCACACACCTCTGTTCCATGAATTCACACACCTCCATTCTATGAGTTCATACACCTCCATTCTATGAGTTCACAGACCTTCATTCTTACTTCAGCAACATCCATTCTATTACTTCAGACACCTCCATTCTATGACTTCACACACCTTCATTCTTACTTCAGCAACATCCATTCTATGTCTTCATACACCTCCATTCTATGACTTCCCAAACCTCCATTCTGTGACTTCACACACCTCCATTCTGGGTTCACAAACCTCCATTCTGTTACTTCACACACCTCCATTCTGACTTCACACACCTCCATTCTATGACTTCACACACTTCCATTCTATGACTTCACACACCTCCATTATGTGACTTCACACACCTCCTCTCTGAGTTCACACACCTCCATTCTGTGTCTTCACACACCTCCATTCTGTGACTTCAGACACCTCCTTCTAGGACTTCACACACCTTCATTCTGTGACTTCACACACCTCCATTCTATGACTTCACACACCTAGTTTCTGAGTTGACACACCTCCCTTCTGTGATTTCACACACCTCCAATCTGAGTTCACACACCTCCATTTTATGACTTCACACACCTCCATTCTTTGACATCAAAAACCACCATTCTATGACTTCACACACCTCCATTTTGACTTCACACACCTCCATTCTACGAGTTCACACACTTCCATTCTGCCTTCACCCACCTCCATTCTATGACTTCACTCAGCTCCATTCTGACTTCACACACCTCCATTTGTGAATTCACACACCACAATTTTGACTTCAAACACCGCCATTCTGTGACTTCACACACCTCCATTCTGTGACTTCACACACCTCCATTTTGTCTTCTCACACCTCCATTCTGTGACACCACACACCTCCATTCTGTGACGTCACACACCACCATTGTTTGACTTCACACACCTCCATTCTTGGACTTCACACACCTTCATTCCATGACTTCACACACCTCCATTCTATGACTTCACACACCTTCATTCCTACTTCAGAAACATCCATTCTATGACTGCACACACCTCCATTCTATCACTTCACACACCTCCATTCTGAATTCACACAGCTCCATTCTATGACGTAAAACACCTCCATTCTGTGACTTCACACACTTCCATTCTATGACTTCACACACCTTCATTCTTACTTCACAAACATCCATTCTATGACTTCACACACCTACATTCTATGACTTCACACACCTCCATTCTGTGACTTCACACACCTCCATTCTATGTCTTCACACACCTCCATTATGACTTCACACACCTCCATTCTATGAGTTCACACACCTCCATTCTAATTTCACACACCTCCATTCTGTGACTTCACACTCCGCCATTCTGACTTCACACTCCTCCATTCTGTGAATTCACAAAACTCCATTCTATGATTTCACACAACTCCATACTATGACTGCACACACCTCCATCTATGACTTCACACACCTCCAATCTGAGTTCACACACCTCCATTCTGTGACTTCACACACCTCCATTCTGACTTCACACACCAATGTAAGACTTCACACACCTCCATTCTGTGACTTCACACACCTGCATTCTGACTTCATACACCTCCATTCTATGAGTTCACATACCTCCATTCTATGACTTCACACACCTCCATTCTGACTTCACACACCTCTATTCTATGACTTCCCAGACCTCGAATCTGTGACTTCACTCACCTCCACTCTATGACTTCACATTGCTCCATTCTATGACTTCCCACACCTCCTTTCTATGACTTCACCCACCTCTATTAGATGACTTCACACCTCCATTCTGACTTCAGATACCTCCATTCTGTGACTTCACACACCTCCATTCTATGACTTCACACACCTCCATTCTATGACTTCACACACCTTCATTCTTACTTCCGAAACATCCATTCTATGACCTCACACAACTCCATTCTATGACTTCACAAACCTGCATTCTGTGAATTCACACACCTCCATTCTGAGTTCACACAACTCCATTCGGTGACTTCACACACCTCCCTTCTTACTTCACAAACCTCCATTCTATGACTTCACACATTTCCATTCTATGACTTCACACACCTCCATTCTGTGACTTCTCACACCTCCATTCTGAGTTCACACACTTCCATTCTGTGACTTCACACACCTCCATTCCGTGACTTCACACACCTCCATTCTGTGACTTCACACACCTCCATTCTGACTTCAAATACCTCCATTCTATGACTTCACACACTTCCATTGTGACTTCACACACCTCCATTCTATGAATTCACAAACCTCCATTTTGACTTCACACACCTCCATTCTATGACTTCACACACCTTCATTCCTACTTCAGAAACATCCATTCTATGACTGCACACACCTCCATTCTATCACTTCACACACCTCCATTCTGAATTCACACAGCTCCATTCTATGACGTCACACACCTCCATTCTGTGACTTCTCACACTTCCATTCTATTACTTCACACACCTTCATTCTTACTTCACAAACATCCATTCTATGACTTCACACACCTACATTCTATGACTTCACACACCTCCATTCTGTGACTTCACACACCTCCATTCTATGTCTTCACACACCTCCATTATGACTTCACATACCTCCATTTTATGAGTTCACACACCTCCATTCTAACTTCACCTACCTCCATTCTGTGACTGAACACTCCTCCATTCTGACTTCACACTCCTCCATTCTGTGAATTCACAAAACTCCATTCTATGATTTCACACAACTCCATACTATGACTGCACACACCTCCATCTATGACTTCACACACCTCCAATCTGAGTTCACACACCTCCATTCTGTGACTTCACACACCTCCATTCTGACTTCACACACCAATGTATGACTTCACACACCTCCATTCTGTGACTTCACACACTTCCATTGTGACATCACACACCTCCATTCTATGAGTTCACATACCTCCATTCTATGAATTCACACACCTCCATTCTGACTTCACCCACCTCTATTAGATGACTTCACACCTCCATGCTGACTTCAGATACTTCCATTCTGTGACTTCACACACCTCCATTCTATGACTTCACACACCTCCATTCTATGATTTCACACACCTTCATTCTTACTTAAGAAACATCCATTCTATGACTTCACACACTTCCATTCTATGACTTCACAGACCTCCATTCTGTGACTTCTCACACCTCCATTCTGAGTTCACACACCTCCATTCTGTGACTTCACACACCTCCATTCCGTGACTTCACACACCTCCATTCTGTGACTTCACACACCTCCATTCCCTGACTACACACCTCCATTCTGTTACTTCACACACCTCCATTCTGTGACTTCACACACCTCCATTGTGACTTCACACACCTCCATTCTATGAGTTCACACAGCTCCGTTCTGACTTCACAAACCTCCATTCTATGACTTCACAGACTTTGAATATGTGACTTCACTCACCTCCACTCTATGACTTCACACTTCTCCGTTCTATGACTTCCCACACCTCCTTTCCATGACTTCACCCACCCCCATTCTATGACTTCACACCACCATTCTGACTTCACACACCTCCATTCTGTGACTTCACACACGTCCATTCTATGACTTCACACACCTTCATTATTACTTCAGAAACATCCATTCTAAGACTTCACACACCTCCATTCTAGGACTTCACACACCTCCATTCTATGACTTCACACACCTCCATTCTGTGACTTCACACACCTCCATTCTATGTCTTCACACACCTCCATTGTGACTTCACACACGTCCATTCTATGAGTTCACACACCTCCATTCTGACTTCACACACCTCCATTCTATGACTTCACACTCCTCCATTCTGACTTCACACAGCTCCATTCTGTGAATTCACAAAATTCCACTCTATGATTTCACACACCTCCATACTGTGACTTCACACACCTCCATCTATGACTTCAAACACCTCCATTCTGAGTTCACACACCTCCATTCTGTGAAATCACATACCTCCATTCTGACTTCATACACCTCCAATATATGACTTCACATACCTCCATTCTGTGACTTCAGACACTTCCATTGTGACGTCACACACCTCCATTCTATGAGTTCACACACGTCCATTCTAGGACTTCACATTCCTCAATTCTGGCATCACACAGCTCCATTCTATGACTTCTCAGAACTCGAATCTGTGACTTCACTCACCTCCATTCTATGACTTCATACTCCTCTATTCTATGACTTCCCACAACTCATTTCTATGACTTCACCCACCTCTATTCTATGACTTCACACCTCCATTCAGACTTCACACACCTCCATTCTCTGACTTCACACACCTCCATTCTATGACTTCACACACCTCCATTCTATGACTTAACACACCTTCATTATTACTTCAGAAACATCCATTGTTTGACCTCACACACCTCCATTCTATGACTTCACAAACCTCCATTCTGTGACTTCCCACACCTCCATTCTGAGTTCACACATCTCCATTTTCTGACTTCACACACCTCCCTTTTCACTTCACACACCTCCCTTCTGTGACTTCAAACACTTTCATTGTGAGTTCACCCACTTCCATTCTGTGACTTCACACACCTCCATTCTGTTACTTCACTCACCTCCATTCTGTGACTTCACACACCTCCATTCTATGACTTCACACACCTCCATTCTATGAATTCACACACCTCCATTCTGTGACTTCACACACCTCCATTTTATGACTTCACACACCTCTATTCTGTGACTTCACACACCTCCTTTCTGAGTTCACACAACTCCATTCTATGACTTCACACACCTGCATTGTGACTTTACCCACCTCCATTCTATGAGTTCACACACCTGCATTGTGACTTCACACACCTCCATTCTATGACTTCACACATCTCCATTCTTACTTCACACACCTCCATGCTGTGACTTCACACACCTCCATTCTATGACTTCACACACCTACATTCTTTGACTTCACACACCTCCATTCTATGACTTCACACACCTCCACTGTGAATTCACAGAACTCCATTCTGTGACTTCACACACCTCCCGCTGTGATTTCACACACCTCCATTCTATGACTTCACACACCTCCATTCTATGACTTCACACACCTGCATTCTGACTTCACACACCTCCATTCTCTGACTTCACACACCTCCATTCTATGACTTCACACACCTCCATTCTGACTTCACACACCTCTATTCTATGACTTCACAGACCTCGAATCTGTGACTTCACTCACCTCCACTCTATGACTTCACACTCCTCCATTCTATGACTTCCCACACCTCCTTTCTATGACTTCACCCACCTCTATTAGATGACTTCACACCTCCATGCTGACTTCAGATACCTCCATTCTGTGACTTCACACACCTCCATTCTATGACTTCACACACCTCCATTCTATGACTTCACACACCTTCATTCTTACTTCAGAAACATCCACTCTATGACCTCACACAACTCCATTCTATGACTTCACAAACCTGCATTCTGTGAATTCACACACCTCCATTCTGAGTTCACACAACTCCATTCGGTGTCTTCACACACCTCCATTCTTACTTCACAAACCTACATTCTATGACTTCACACACTTCCATTCTATGACTTCACAAACCTCCATTCTGTGACTTCTCACACCTCCATTCTGAGTTCACACACCTCCATTCTGTGACTTCACACACCTCCATTCCGTGATTTCACACACCTCCATTCTGTGACTTCACACACCTCCATTCTCTGACTACACACCTCCATTCTGTGACTTCACACACCTCCATTCTGTGACTTCACACACCTCCATTGTGACTTCACACACCTCTATTCTATGAGTTCACACAGCTCCGTTCTGACTTCCAATACCTCCATTCTATGACTTCACACACCTCCATTGTGACTTCAAACACCTCCATTCTATGAGTTCACACACCTCCATTCTGACTTCACAAACCTCCATTCTATGACTTCACAGACTTTGAATATGTGACTTCACTCACCTCCACTCTATGACTTCACACTTCTCCATTCTATGACTTCCCACACCTCCTTTCCATGACTTCACCCACCCCCATTCTATGACTTCACACCTCCATTCTGACTTCACACACCTCCATTCTGTGACTTCACACACCTCCATTCTATGAGTTTACACACCACCATTTTGACTTCACACACCTCCATTCTATGACTTCACACACCTTCATTATTACTTCAGAAACATCCATTCTAAGACTTCACACACCTCCATTCTATGACTTCACACACCTCCATTCTATGACTTCACACACCTCCATTCTGTGACTTCACACACCTCCATTCTATGTCTTCACACACCTCCATTGTGACTTCACACACGTCCATTCTATGAGTTCACACACCTCCATTCTGACTTCACACACCTCCATTCTATGACTTCACACTCCTCCATTCTGACTTCACACAGCTCCATTCTGTGAATTCACAAAATTCCACTCTATGATTTCACACACCTCCATACTGTGACTTCACACACCTCCATCTATGACTTCAAACACCTCCATTCTGAGTTCACACACCTCCATTCTGTGAAATCACATACCTCCATTCTGACTTCATACACCTCCAATATATGACTTCACATACCTCCATTCTGTGACTTCAGACACTTCCATTGTGACGTCACACACCTCCATTCTATGAGTTCACACACGTCCATTCTAGGACTTCACATTCCTCAATTCTGGCATCACACAGCTCCATTCTATGACTTCTCAGAACTCGAATCTGTGACTTCACTCACCTCCATTCTATGACTTCATACTCCTCTATTCTATGACTTCCCACAACTCATTTCTATGACTTCACCCACCTCTATTCTATGACTTCACACCTCCATTCAGACTTCACACACCTCCATTCTCTGACTTCACACACCTCCATTCTATGACTTCACACACCTCCATTCTATGACTTAACACACCTTCATTATTACTTCAGAAACATCCATTGTTTGACCTCACACACCTCCATTCTATGACTTCACAAACCTCCATTCTGTGACTTCCCACACCTCCATTCTGAGTTCACACATCTCCATTTTCTGACTTCACACACCTCCCTTTTCACTTCACACACCTCCCTTCTGTGACTTCAAACACTTTCATTGTGAGTTCACCCACTTCCATTCTGTGACTTCACACACCTCCATTCTGTTACTTCACTCACCTCCATTCTGTGACTTCACACACCTCCATTCTATGACTTCACACACCTCCATTCTATGAATTCACACACCTCCATTCTGTGACTTCACACACCTCCATTTTATGACTTCACACACCTCTATTCTGTGACTTCACACACCTCCTTTCTGAGTTCACACAACTCCATTCTATGACTTCACACACCTGCATTGTGACTTTACCCACCTCCATTCTATGAGTTCACACACCTGCATTGTGACTTCACACACCTCCATTCTATGACTTCACACATCTCCATTCTTACTTCACACACCTCCATGCTGTGACTTCACACACCTCCATTCTATGACTTCACACACCTACATTCTTTGACTTCACACACCTCCATTCTATGACTTCACACACCTCCACTGTGAATTCACAGAACTCCATTCTGTGACTTCACACACCTCCCGCTGTGATTTCACACACCTCCATTCTATGACTTCACACACCTCCATTCTATGACTTCACACACCTGCATTCTGACTTCACACACCTCCATTCTCTGACTTCACACACCTCCATTCTATGACTTCACACACCTCCATTCTGACTTCACACACCTCTATTCTATGACTTCACAGACCTCGAATCTGTGACTTCACTCACCTCCACTCTATGACTTCACACTCCTCCATTCTATGACTTCCCACACCTCCTTTCTATGACTTCACCCACCTCTATTAGATGACTTCACACCTCCATGCTGACTTCAGATACCTCCATTCTGTGACTTCACACACCTCCATTCTATGACTTCACACACCTCCATTCTATGACTTCACACACCTTCATTCTTACTTCAGAAACATCCACTCTATGACCTCACACAACTCCATTCTATGACTTCACAAACCTGCATTCTGTGAATTCACACACCTCCATTCTGAGTTCACACAACTCCATTCGGTGTCTTCACACACCTCCATTCTTACTTCACAAACCTACATTCTATGACTTCACACACTTCCATTCTATGACTTCACAAACCTCCATTCTGTGACTTCTCACACCTCCATTCTGAGTTCACACACCTCCATTCTGTGACTTCACACACCTCCATTCCGTGATTTCACACACCTCCATTCTGTGACTTCACACACCTCCATTCTCTGACTACACACCTCCATTCTGTGACTTCACACACCTCCATTCTGTGACTTCACACACCTCCATTGTGACTTCACACACCTCTATTCTATGAGTTCACACAGCTCCGTTCTGACTTCCAATACCTCCATTCTATGACTTCACACACCTCCATTGTGACTTCAAACACCTCCATTCTATGAGTTCACACACCTCCATTCTGACTTCACAAACCTCCATTCTATGACTTCACAGACTTTGAATATGTGACTTCACTCACCTCCACTCTATGACTTCACACTTCTCCATTCTATGACTTCCCACACCTCCTTTCCATGACTTCACCCACCCCCATTCTATGACTTCACACCTCCATTCTGACTTCACACACCTCCATTCTGTGACTTCACACACCTCCATTCTATGAGTTTACACACCACCATTTTGACTTCACACACCTCCATTCTATGACTTCACACACCTTCATTATTACTTCAGAAACATCCATTCTAAGACTTCACACACCTCCATTCTATGACTTCACACACCTCCATTCTATGACTTCACACACCTCCATTCTGTGACTTCACACACCTCCATTCTATGTCTTCACACACCTCCATTGTGACTTCACACACGTCCATTCTATGAGTTCACACACCTCCCTTCTGACTTCACACACCTCCCTTCTGTGACTTCACACACCTCCATTGTGAGTTCACCCACCTCCATTATGAGTTCACACACCTGCATTGTGACTTCACCCACCTCCATTCTATGACTTCACACACCTGCATTGTGACTTCACCCACCTCCATTCTATGAGTTCACACACCTGCATTGTGACTTCACACACCTCCATTCTATGACTTCACACATCTCCATTCTGACTTCACACACCTCCATGCTGTGACTTCACACACCTCCATTCTATGACTTCACACACCTCCATTATTTGACTTCACACACCTCCATTCTATGACTTCACACACCTCCACTGTGACTTCACAGAACTCCATTCTGTGACTTCACACACCTCCGGCTGTGACCTCACACACCTCCATTCTATGACTTCACACACCTCCATTCTATGACTTCACACACCTGCATTCTGACTTCACAAACCTCCATTCTGTGAATTCACACACCTCCATTCTATGACTTCACACACCTCCATTCTGTAACTTCACACACTTCCAATGTTTGACTTCGCAAACCTCCATTCCATAACTTCATACACCTCCATTCTATGACTTCACACACATCCATTCTTTGACTTCACACACCTCCATTTTGACTTCACACACCTCCATTCTGTGACTTCACACACATCCATTCTTTGACTTCACACACCACAATTTTGACTTCACACAAGTCCATTCATTGACTTCACACACCTCCATTCTCTGACTTCAGACACCTCCATTTTGACTTCACACACTTCCATTCTGTGACTTCAAACACCTCCATTCTATGACTTCACACACCTCCCTTCTATGAATTCACACACCGCCATTCTGTGACTTCACACACCTCCATTTTCAGTTCACCCACTTCCATTCTGTGACTTCACACAACTCCATTCTATGACTTCACATACCTCATTTCTGAGTTGACACACCTCCATTTTGTGACTTCACATACCTCTAATCTAACTTCACACACCTCCATTCTATGACTTCACACACCTCCATTCTGTGACTTCAAAAACCACCGTTCTATGACTTCACACATCTCCATTGTGACTTCGACACCTCCATTCTATGAGTTCACACAGCTCCATTCTGACTTCACACACCTCCATTCTATGACTTCGCACACCTGTATTCTCACTTCACACATCTCCATTCTGTGACTTCACATTCCTCCATTCTTTGACTTCACAACCCTCCATTCTGTGCCTTCACACACCTCCACTCTGTGACTTTACAGACCTCCATTCTGTGACTTCACACACCTACATTCTATGACTTCACACACTTCCATTGTTTGACATCATATACCTCCATCCTTTGACTTCACACACCTCCGTTCCATGAATTCACACACCTCCATTCTATGAGTTCATACACCTCCATTCTATGAGTTCACACAACTTCATTCTTACTTCAGCAACATCCATTCTATGACTTCAGACACCTCCATTCTGTGACTTCACACACCTCCATTCTGTGACTTCACACACCTCCTCTCTGAGATCACACACCTCCATTCTGTGTCTTCACACACCTCCATTCTGTGACTTCAGACACCTCCTTCTATGACTTCACACACCTTCATTCTGTGACTTCACACACATCCATTCTATGACTTCACACACCTAGTTTCTGAGTTGACACACCTCCCTTCTGTGATTTCACACACCTCCAGTCTGAGTTCACACACCTCCATTCTATGACTTCACACACCTCCATTCTTTGACATCAAAAACCACCATTCTATGACTTCACACACCTCCATTTTGACTTCACACACCTCCATTTTAAGAGTTCACACACTACCATTCTCCCTTCACCCACCTCCATTTTATTACTTCACTCAGCTCCATTCTGACTTCACACACCTCCATTTGTGAATTCAAACACCACAATTTTGACTTCAAACACCTCCATTCTGTGACTTCACACACCTCCATTCTGTGACTTCACACACCTCCATTTTGACTTCACACACCTCCATTCTGAGTTCACACAACTCCATTCTGTTTCTTCACACATCTCCATTCTGACTTCACAGATCTCCATTCTGTGACTTCACACACATCCCTCTGTGACTTCACACACCTCCAATCTATGACTTCACACCCTTCGAATCTATGATTTCACACAGCTCCATTCTATGACTTCACACACCTACATTCTATTTCTTCACACACCTGCATTCTGACTTCACACACCTCCATTCTCTGACTTCACACACCTCCATTCTATAACTTTACACACCTCCATTCTGTAACTTCACACACCTCCAATGTTTGACTTCACAAACCTCCATTCCATGACTTCATACACCTCCATTCTATGACTTCACACACATCCATTCTTTGACTTCACACACCTCCATTTTGACTTCACACACCTCGATTCTGTGACTTCACACACATCCATTCTTTGACTTCACACACCACAATTTACTTCACACAAGTCCATTCATTGACTTCACACATCTCCATTCTCTGACTTCACACACCTCCATTTTGACTTCACACACTTCCATTCTGTGACTTCACACACCGCCATTCTGTGACTTCACACACCTCCATTTTGAGTTCACCCACTTCCATTCTGTGACTTCACACACCTCCATTCTATGACTTCACATACCTCATTTCTGAGTTGACACACCTCCATTTTGTGACTTCACATACCTCTAATCTAACTTCACACACCTCCATTCTATGACTTCACACACCTCCATTGTGACTTCAAACATCTCCATTCTATGAGTTCACACACCTCCATTCTGACTTTACAAACCTCCATTCTATGACTTCACAGACTTTGTATATGTGACTTCACTCACCTCCACTCTATGACTTCACACTTCTCCATTCTATGACTTCCCACACCTCCTTTCGATGACTTCACCCACCCCCATTCTATGACTTCACACCTCCATTCTGACTTCACACACCTCCATTCTGTGACTTCACACACCTCCATTCTATGAGTTTACACACCACCATTTTGACTTCACACACCTCCATTCTATGACTTCACACACCTTCATTATTACTTCAGAAACATCCATTCTAAGACTTCACACACCTCCATTCTATGACTTCACACACCTCAATTCTATGACTTCACACACCTCCATTCTGTGACTTCACACACCTCCATTCTATGTCTTCACACTCCTCCATTGTGACTTCACACACGTCCATTCTATGAGTTCACACACCTCCCTTCTGACTTCACACACCTCCCTTCTGTGACTTCACACACCTCCATTGTGAGTTCACCCACCTCCATTATGAGTTCACACACCTGCATTGTGACTTCACCCACCTCCATTCTATGACTTCACACACCTGCATTGTGACTTCACCCACCTCCATTCTATGAGTTCACACACCTGCATTGTGACTTCACACACCTCCATTCTATGACTTCACACATCTCCATTCTGACTTCACACACCTCCATGCTGTGACTTCACACACCTCCATTCTATGACTTCACACACCTCCATTATTTGACTTCACACACCTCCATTCTATGACTTCACACACCTCCACTGTGACTTCTCAGAACTCCATTCTGTGACTTCACACACCTCCCGCTGTGACCTCACACACCTCCATTCTATGACTTCACACACCTCCATTCTATGACTTCACACACCTGCATTCTGACTTCACACACCTCCATTCTCTGAATTCACACACCTCCATTCTATGACTTCACACACCTCCATTCTGTAACTTCACACACTTCCAATGTTTGACTTCGCAAACCTCCATTCCATGACTTCATACACCTCCATTCTATGACTTCACACACATCCATTCTTTGACTTCACACACCTCCATTGTGACTTCACACACCTCCATTCTGTGACTTCACACACATCCATTCTTTGACTTCACACACCACAATTTTGACTTCACACAAGTCCATTCATTGACTTCACACACCTCCATTCTCTGACTTCAGACACCTCCATTTTGACTTCACACACTTCCATTCTGTGACTTCAAACACCTCCATTCTATGACTTCACACACCTCCCTTCTATGAATTCACACACCGCCATTCTGTGACTTCACACACCTCCATTTTGAGTTCACCCACTTCCATTCTGTGACTTCACACAACTCCATTCTATGACTTCACATACCTCATTTCTGAGTTGACACACCTCCATTTTGTGACCTCACATACCTCTAATCTAACTTCACACACCTCCATTCTATGACTTCACACACCTCCATTCTGTGACTTCAAAAACCACCGTTCTATGACTTCACACATCTCCATTGTGACTTCGACACCTCCATTCTATGAGTTCACACAGCTCCATTCTGACTTCACACACCTCCATTCTATGACTTCGCACACCTGTATTCTCACTTCACACATCTCCATTCTGTGACTACACATTCCTCCATTCTTTGACTTCACAACCCTCCATTCTGTGCCTTCACACACCTCCACTCTGTGACTTTACAGACCTCCATTCTGTGACTTCACACACCTCCATTCTATGACTTCACACACTTCCATTGTTTGACATCATATACCTCCATCCTTTGACTTCACACACCTCCGTTCCATGAATTCACACACCTCCATTCTCTGAGTTCATACACCTCCATTCTATGAGTTCACACACCTTCATTCTTACTTCAGCAACATCCATTCTATGACTTCAGACACCTCCATTCTGTGACTTCACACACCTCCATTCTGTGACTTCACACACCTCCTCTCTGAGATCACACACCTCCATTCTGTGTCTTCACACACCTCCATTCTGTGACTTCAGACACCTCCTTCTATGACTTCACACACCTGCATTCTGTGACTTCACACACATCCATTCTATGATTTTACACACCTAGTTTCTGAGTTGACACACCTCCCTTCTGTGATTTCACACACCTCCAGTCTGAGTTCACACACCTCCATTCTATGACTTCACACACCTCCATTCTTTGACATCAAAAACCACCATTCTATGACTTCACACACCTCCATTTTGACTTCACACACCTCCATTCTACGAGTTCACACACTACCGTTCTCCCTTCGCCCACCTCCATTCTATGACTTCACTCAGCTCCATTCTGACTTCACACACCTCCATTTGTGAATTCACACACCACAATTTTACTTCAAACACCTCCATTCTGTGACTTCACACACCTCCATTCTGTGACTTCACACACCTCCATTTTGACTTCACACACCTCCATTCTGAGTTCACACAACTCCATTCTGTTTCTTCACACATCTCCATTCTGACTTCACAGATCTCCATTCTGTGACTTCACACACCTCCCTCTGTGACTTCACACACCTCCAATCTATGACTTCACACCCTTCGAATCTATGACTTCACACACCTCCATTCTATGACTTCACATACCTACATTCTATTTCTTCACACACCTGCATTCTCTGACTTCACACACCTCCATTCTATAACTTTACACACCTCCATTCTGTAACTTCACACACTTCCAATGTTTGACTTCACAAACCTCCATTCCATGACTTCATACACCTCCATTCTATGACTTCACACACATCCATTCTTTGACTTCACACACCTCCATTTTGACTTCACACACCTCCATTCTGTGACTTCACACACATCCATGCTTTGACTTCACACACCACAATTTACTTCACACAAGTCCATTCATTGACTTCACACATCTCCATTCTCTGACTTCACACACCTCCATTTTGACTTCACACACCTCCTCTCTGAGTTCACACACCTCCATTCTGTGTCTTCACACACCTCCATTCTGTGACTTCAGACACCTCCTTCTATGACTTCACACACATTCATTCTGTGACTTCACACACGTCCATTCTATGACTTCACACACCTAGTTTCTGAGTTGACACACCTCCCTTCTGTGATTTCACACACCTCCAATCTGAGTTCACACACCTCCATTCTATGACTTCACACACCTCCATTCTTTGACATCAAAAACCACCATTCTATGACTTCACACACCTCCATTTTGACTTCACACACCTCCATTCTACGAGTTCACACACTTCCATTCTGCCTTCACCCACCTCCATTCTATGACTTTACTCAGCTCCATTCTGACTTCACACACCTCCATTTGTGAATTCACACACCACAATTTTGACTTCAAACACCTCCATTCTGTGACTTCACACACCTCCATTCTGTGACTTCACACACCTCCATTTTGACTTCACACACCTCCATTCTGTGACTTCACACACCTCCATTCTGTGACTTCACACACCTCCATTTTGACTTCACACACCTCCATTCTGTGACTTCACACACCTCCCTCTGTGACTTCACACATCTCCATTCTGACTTCACAGATCTCCATTCTGTGACTTCACACACCTCCCTCTGTGACTTCACACACCTCCAATCTATGACTTCACACCCTTCGAATCTATGACTTCACACACCTCCATTCTATGACTTCACACACCTACATTCTATGACTTCACAGACCTGCATTCTGACTTCACACACCTCCATTCTCTGACTTCACACACCTCCATTCTATGACTTTACACACCTACATTCTGTAACTTCACACACTTCCAATGTTTGACTTCACAAACCTCCATTCCATGACTTCATACACCTCCATTCTATGACTTCACACACATCCATTCTTTGACTTCACACACCTCCATTTTGACTTCACACACCTCCATTCTGTGACTTCACACACATCCATTCTTTGACTTCACACACCACAATTTACTTCACACAAGTCCATTCATTGACTTCACACATCTTCATTCTCTGACTTCACACACCTCCATTTTGACTTCACACACTTCCATTCTGTGACTTCACACACCTCCATTCTATGACTTCACACACCTCCCTTCTATGAATTCACACACCTCCATTTTGACTTCACACACCTCCATTCTGAGTTCACACAACTCCATTCTGTTTCTTCACACATCTCCATTCTGACTTCACAGATCTCCATTCTGTGACTTCACACACCTCCCTCTGTGACTTCACACACCTCCAATCTATGACTTCACACCCTTCGAATCTATGACTTCACACACCTCCATTCTATGACTTCACATACCTACATTCTATTTCTTCACACACCTGCATTCTCTGACTTCACACACCTCCATTCTATAACTTTACACACCTCCATTCTGTAACTTCACACACTTCCAATGTTTGACTTCACAAACCTCCATTCCATGACTTCATACACCTCCATTCTATGACTTCACACACATCCATTCTTTGACTTCACACACCTCCATTTTGACTTCACACACCTCCATTCTGTGACTTCACACACATCCATTCTTTGACTTCACACACCACAATTTACTTCACACAAGTCCATTCATTGACTTCACACATCTTCATTCTCTGACTTCACACACCTCCATTTTGACTTCACACACTTCCATTCTGTGACTTCACACACCTCCATTCTATGACTTCACACACCTCCCTTCTATGAATTCACACACCGCCATTCTGTGACTTCACACACCTCCATTTTGAGTTCACCCACTTCCATTCTGTGACTTCACACACCTCCATTCTATGACTTCACATACCTCATTTCTGAGTTGACACACCTCCATTTTGTGACTTCACTTACCTCTAATCTAACTTCACACACCTCCATTCTATGACTTCACACACCTCCATTCTGTGACTTCAAAAACCACCATTCTATGACTTCACACATCTCCATTATGACTTCACACACCTCCATTCTATGAGTTCACACAGCTCCATTCTGACTTCACACACCTCCATTCTATGACTTCGCACACCTGCATTCTCACTTCACACATCTCCATTCTGTGACTTCACATTCATCCATTCTTTGACTTCACACCCCTCCATTCTGTGCCTTCACACACCTCCACTCTGTGACTTTACAGACCTCCATTCTGTGACTTCACACACCTCCGTTCCATGAATTCACACACCTCCATTCTATGAGTTCATACACCTCCATTCTATGAGATCACACACGTTCATTCTTACTTCAGCAACATCCATTCTATGACTCCAGACACCTCCATTCTATGACTTCACACACCTTCATTCTTACTTCAGCAACATCCATTCTATGACTTCATACACCTCCATTCTATGACTTCACAAACCTCCATTATGTGACTTCACACACCTCCATTCTGGGTTCACAAACCTCCATTCTGTGACTTCACACACCTCCATTCTGACTTCACACACCTCCATTCTATGACTTCACACACTTCCATTCTATGACTTCACACACCTCCATTATGTGACTTCACACACCTCCTCTCTGAGTTCTCACACCTCCATTCTGTGTCTTCACACACCTCCATTCTGTGACTTCAGACACCTCCTTCTATGACTTCACACACCTTCATTCTGTGACTTCACACACGTCCATTCTATGACTTCACACACCTAGTTTCTGAGTTGACACACCTCCCTTCTGTGATTTCACACACCTCCAATCTGAGTTCACACACCTCCATTCTATGACTTCACACACCTCCATTCTTTGACATCAAAAACCACCAATCTATGACTTCACACACCTCCATTTTGACTTCACACACCTCCATTCTACGAGTTCACACACTACCGTTCTGCCTTCACCCACCTCCATTCTATGACTTTACTCAGCTCCATTCACTTCACACACCTCAATTTGTGAATTCACACACCACAATTTTGACTTCAAACACCTCCATTCTGTGACTTCACACACCTCCATTCTGTGACTTCACACACCTCCATTTTGACTTCACACACCTCCATTCTGTGACTTCACACACCCCATTCTGTGACTTCACACACCACCATTGTTTGACTTCACACACCTCCATTCTTGGACTTCACACACCTCCATTCCATGACTTCACACACCTCCATTCTTTGAGTTAACAAACCTCCATTTTGACTTCACACACCTCCATTCTATGACTTCACACACCTTCATTCCTACTTCAGAAACATCCATTCTATGACTGCACACACCTCCATTCTATCACTTCACACACCTCCATTCTGAATTCACACAGCTCCATTCTATGACGTTACACACCTCCATTCTGTGACTTCACACACTTCCATTCTATGACTTCACACACCTTCATTCTTACTTCCCAAACATCCATTCTATGACTTCACACACCTACATTCTATGACTTCACACACCTCCATTCTGTGACTTCACACACCTCCATTCTATGTCTTCACACACCTCCATTATGACTTCACACACCTCCATTCTATGAGTTCACACACCTCCATTCTAACTTCACACACCTCCATTCTGTGACTTCACACACATCCATTCTTTGACTTCACACACCACAATTTACTTCATACAAGTCCATTCATTGACTTCACACATCTCCATTCTCTGACTTCACACACCTCCATTTTGACTTCACACACTTCCATTCTGTGACTTCACACACCTCCATTCTATGACTTCACACACCTCCCTTCTATGAATTCACACACCGCCATTCTGTGACTTCACACACCTCCATTTTGAGTTCACCCACTTCCATTCTGTGACTTCACACACCTCCATTCTATGACTTCACATACCTCATTTCTGAGTTGACACACCTCCATTTTGTGACTTCACATACCTCTAATCTAACTTCACACACCTCCATTCTATGACTTCACACACCTCCATTCTGTGACTTCAAAAACCACCATTCTATGACTTCACACATCTCCATTATGACTTCACACACCTCCATTCTATGAGTTCACACAGCTCCATTCTGACTTCACACACCTCCATTCTATGACTTCGCACACCTGTATTCTCACTTCACACATCTCCATTCTGTGACTTCACATTCCTCCATTCTTTGACTTCACACCCCTCCATTCTGTGCCTTCACACACCTCCACTCTGTGACTTTACAGACCTCCATTCTGTGACTTCACACACCTCCGTTCCATGAATTCACACACCTCCATTCTATGAGTTCATACACCTCCATTCTATGAGTTCACACACCTTCATTCTTACTTCAGCAACATCCATTCTATGACTCCAGACACCTCCATTCTATGACTTCACACACCTTCATTCTTACTTCAGCAACATCCATTCTATGACTTCATACACCTCCATTCTATGACTTCACAAACCTCCATTCTGTGACTTCACACACCTCCATTCTGGGTTCACAAACCTCCATTCTGTGACTTCACACACCTCCATTCTGACTTCACACACCTCCATTCTATGACTTCACACACTTCCATTCTATGACTTCACTCACCTCCGTTATGTGACTTCACACACCTCCTCTCTGAGTTCACACACCTCCATTCTGTGTCTTCACACACCTCCATTCTGTGACTTCAGACACCTCCTTCTATGACTTCACACACCTTCATTCTGTGACTTCACACACGTCCATTCTATGACTTCACACACCTAGTTTCTGAGTTGACACACCTCCCTTCTGTGATTTCTCAAACCTCCAATCTGAGTTCACACACCTCCATTCTATGACTTCACACACCTCCATTCTTTGACATCAAAAACCACCATTCTATGACTTCACACACCTCCATTTTGACTTCACACACCTCCATTCTACGAGTTCACACACTACCGTTCTGCCTTCACCCACCTCCATTCTATGACTTTACTCAGCTCCATTCTGACTTCACACACCTCCATTTGTGAATTCACACACCACAATTTTGACTTCAAACACCTCCATTCTGTGACTTCACACACCTCCATTCTGTGACTTCACACACCTCCATTTTGACTTCACACACCTCCATTCTGTGACTTCACACACCTCCATTCTGTGACTTCACAAATCTCCATTCTGACTTCACAGATCTCCATTCTGTGACTTCACACACCTCCCTCTGTGACTTCACACACCTCCAATCTATGACTTCACACCTTTCGAATCTATGACTTCACACACCTCCATTCTATGACTTCACACACCTACATTCTATGACTTCACACACCTGCATTCTGACTTCACACACCTCCATTCTCTGACTTCACACACCTCCATTCTATGACTTTACACACCTCCATTCTGTAACTTCACACACTTCCAATGTTTGACTTCACAAACCTCCATTCCATGACTTCATACACCTCCATTCTATGACTTCACACACATCCATTCTTTGACTTCACACACCTCCATTTTGACTTCACACACCTCCATTCTGTGACTTCACACACATCCATTCTTGGACTTCACACACCACAATTTATTTCACACAAGTCCATTCATTGACTTCAGACATCTCCATTCTCTGACTTCACACACCTCCATTTTGACTTCACACACTTCCATTCTGTGACTTCACACACCTCCATTCTATGACTTCACACACCTCCCTTCTATTAATTCACACACCGCCATTCTGTGACTTCACACACCTCCATTTTGAGTTCACCCACTTCCATTCTGTGACTTCACACAACTCCATTCTATGACTTCACATACCTCATTTCTGAGTTGACACACCTCCATTTTGTGACTTCACATACCTCTAATCTAACTTCACACACCTCCATTCTATGACTTCACACACCTCCATTCTGTGACTTCAAAAACCACCATTCTATGACTTCACACATCTCCATTGTGACTTCGACACCTCCATTCTATGAGTTTACACAGCTCCATTCTGACTTCACACACCTCCATTCTATGACTTCGCACACCTGTATTCTCACTTCACACATCTCCATTCTGTGACTTCACATTCCTCCATTCTTTGACTTCACAACCCTCCATTCTGTGCTTTCACACACCTCCACTCTGTGACTTTACAGACCTCCATTCTGTGACTTCACACACCTCCCTTCTGTGACTTCACACACCTCCATTCTATGACTTCACACACCTCCATTCTAAGACTTCACACACCTCCATTCTATGACTTCACACACTTCCATTGTTTGACATCATATACCTCCATCCTTTGACTTCACACACCTCCGTTCCATGAATTCACACACCTCCATTCTATGAGTTCATACACCTCCATTCTATGAGTTCACACACCTTCATTCTTACTTCAGCAACATCCATTCTATGACTTCAGACACCTCCATTCTATGACTTCACACACCTTCATTCTTACTTCAGCAACATCCATTCTATGACTTCATACACCTCCATTCTATGACTTCACAAACCTCCATTCTGTGACTTCACACCTCCATTCTTGATTGACACACCTCCATTCTGACTTCACACACCTCCATTCTGTGACTTCACACACCTCCTCTCTGAGTTCACACACCTCCATTCTGTGTCTTCACACACCTCCATTCTGTGACTTCAGACACCTCCTTCTATGACTTCACACACCTTCATTCTGTGACTTCACACACATCCATTCTATGACTTCGCACACCTAGTTTCTGAGTTGACACACCTGCCTTCTGTGATTTCACACACCTCCAGTCTGAGTTCACACACCTCCATTCTATGACTTCACACACCTCCATTCTTTGACACCAAAAACCACCATTCTATGACTTCACACACCTCCATTTTTACTTCACACACCTCCATTCTACGAGTTCACACACTTCCATTCTCCCTTCACCCACCTCCATTCTATGACTTCACTCAGCTCCATTCTGACTTCACACACCTCCATTTGTGAATTCACACACCACAATTTTGACTTCAAACACCTCCATTCTGTGACTTCACACACCTCCATTCTGTGACTTCACACACCTCCATTTTGACTTCACACACCTCCATTCTGAGTTCACACAACTCCATTCTGTTTCTTCACACATCTCCATTCTGACTTCACAGATCTCCATTCTGTGACTTCACACACCTCCCTCTGTGACTTCACACACCTCCAATCTATGACTTCACACCCTTCGAATCTATGACTTCACACACCTCCATTCTATGACTTCACACACCTACATTCTATGACTTCACAAACCTGCATTCTGACTTCACACACCTCCATTCTCTGACTTCACACACCTCCATTCTATGACTTTACACACCTCCATTCTGTAACTTCACACACTTCCAGTGTTTGACTTCCCAAACCTCCATTCCATGACTTCATACACCTCCATTCTATGACTTCACACACATCCATTCTTTGACTTCACACACCACAATTTACTTCACAAAAGTCCATTCATTGACTTCACACATCTCCATTCTCTGACTTCACACACCTCCATTTTGACTTCACACACTTCCATTCTGTGACTTCACACACCTCCATTCTATGACTTCACACACCTCCCTTCTATGAATTCACACACCGCCATTCTGTGACTTCACACACCTCCATTTTGAGTTCACTCACTTCCATTCTGTGACTTCACACACCTCCATTCTATGACTTCACATACCTCATTTCTGAGTTGACACACCTCCATTTTGTGACTTCACATACCTCTAATCTAACTTCACACACCTCCATTCTATGACTTCACACACCTCCATTCTGTGACTTCAAAAACCACCATTCTATGACTTCACACATCTCCATTGTGACTTCACACACCTCCATTCTATGAGTTCACTCAGCTCCATTCTGACTTCACACACCTCCATTCTATGACTTCGCACACCTGTATTCTCACTTCACACATCTCCATTCTGTGACTTCACATTCCTCCATTCTTTGACTTCACACCCCTCCATTCTGTGCCTTCACACACCTCCACTCTGTGACTTTACAGACCTCCATTCTGTGACTTCACACACCTCCGTTCCATGAATTCACACACCTCCATTCTATGAGTTCATACACCTCCATTCTATGAGTTCACACACCTTCATTCTTACTTCAGCAACATCCATTCTATGACTCCAGACACCTCCATTCTATGACTTCACACACCTTCATTCTTACTTCAGCAACATCCATTCTATGACTTCATACACCTCCATTCTATGACTTCACAAACCTCCATTCTGTGACTTCACACACCTCCATTCTGGGTTCACAAACCTCCATTCTGTGACTTCACAGACCTCCATTCTGACTTCACACACCTCCATTCTATGACTTCACACACTTCCATTCTATGACTTCACACACCTCCATTATGTGACTTCACACACCTCCTCTCTGAGTTCACACACCTCCATTCTGTGTCTTCACACACCTCCATTCTGTGACTTCAGACACCTCCTTCTATGACTTCACACACATTCATTCTGTGACTTCACACACGTCCATTCTATGACTTCACACACCTAGTTTCTGAGTTGACACACCTCCCTTCTGTGATTTCACACACCTCCAATCTGAGTTCACACACCTCCATTCTATGACTTCACACACCTCCATTCTTTGACATCAAAAACCACCATTCTATGACTTCACACACCTCCATTTTGACTTCACACACCTCCATTCTACGAGTTCACACACTTCCATTCTGCCTTCACCCACCTCCATTCTATGACTTTACTCAGCTCCATTCTGACTTCACACACCTCCATTTGTGAATTCACACACCACAATTTTGACTTCAAACACCTCCATTCTGTGACTTCACACACCTCCATTCTGTGACTTCACACACCTCCATTTTGACTTCACACACCTCCATTCTGTGACTTCACACACCTCCATTCTGTGACTTCACACACCTCCATTTTGACTTCACACACCTCCATTCTGTGACTTCACACACCTCCCTCTGTGACTTCACACATCTCCATTCTGACTTCACAGATCTCCATTCTGTGACTTCACACACCTCCCTCTGTGACTTCACACACCTCCAATCTATGACTTCACACCCTTCGAATCTATGACTTCACACACCTCCATTCTATGACTTCACACACCTACATTCTATGACTTCACAGACCTGCATTCTGACTTCACACACCTCCATTCTCTGACTTCACACACCTCCATTCTATGACTTTACACACCTACATTCTGTAACTTCACACACTTCCAATGTTTGACTTCACAAACCTCCATTCCATGACTTCATACACCTCCATTCTATGACTTCACACACATCCATTCTTTGACTTCACACACCTCCATTTTGACTTCACACACCTCCATTCTGTGACTTCACACACATCAATTCTTTGACTTCACACACCACAATTTACTTCACACAAGTCCATTCATTGACTTCACACATCTTCATTCTCTGACTTCACACACCTCCATTTTGACTTCACACACTTCCATTCTGTGACTTCACACACCTCCATTCTATGACTTCACACACCTCCCTTCTATGAATTCACACACCGCCATTCTGTGACTTCACACACCTCCATTTTGAGTTCACCCACTTCCATTCTGTGACTTCACACACCTCCATTCTATGACTTCACATACCTCATTTCTGAGTTGACACACCTCCATTTTGTGACTTCACTTACCTCTAATCTAACTTCACACACCTCCATTCTATGACTTCACACACCTCCATTCTGTGACTTCAAAAACCACCATTCTATGACTTCACACATCTCCATTATGACTTCACACACCTCCATTCTATGAGTTCACACAGCTCCATTCTGACTTCACACACCTCCATTCTATGACTTCGCACACCTGCATTCTCACTTCACACATCTCCATTCTGTGACTTCACATTCATCCATTCTTTGACTTCACACCCCTCCATTCTGTGCCTTCACACACCTCCACTCTGTGACTTTACAGACCTCCATTCTGTGACTTCACACACCTCCGTTCCATGAATTCACACACCTCCATTCTATGAGTTCATACACCTCCATTCTATGAGATCACACACGTTCATTCTTACTTCAGCAACATCCATTCTATGACTCCAGACACCTCCATTCTATGACTTCACACACCTTCATTCTTACTTCAGCAACATCCATTCTATGACTTCATACACCTCCATTCTATGACTTCACAAACCTCCATTATGTGACTTCACACACCTCCATTCTGGGTTCACAAACCTCCATTCTGTGACTTCACACACCTCCATTCTGACTTCACACACCTCCATTCTATGACTTCACACACTTCCATTCTATGACTTCACACACCTCCATTATGTGACTTCACACACCTCCTCTCTGAGTTCTCACACCTCCATTCTGTGTCTTCACACACCTCCATTCTGTGACTTCAGACACCTCCTTCTATGACTTCACACACCTTCATTCTGTGACTTCACACACGTCCATTCTATGACTTCACACACCTAGTTTCTGAGTTGACACACCTCCCTTCTGTGATTTCACACACCTCCAATCTGAGTTCACACACCTCCATTCTATGACTTCACACACCTCCATTCTTTGACATCAAAAACCACCAATCTATGACTTCACACACCTCCATTTTGACTTCACACACCTCCATTCTACGAGTTCACACACTACCGTTCTGCCTTCACCCACCTCCATTCTATGACTTTACTCAGCTCCATTCACTTCACACACCTCAATTTGTGAATTCACACACCACAATTTTGACTTCAAACACCTCCATTCTGTGACTTCACACACCTCCATTCTGTGACTTCACACACCTCCATTTTGACTTCACACACCTCCATTCTGTGACTTCACACACCCCATTCTGTGACTTCACACACCACCATTGTTTGACTTCACACACCTCCATTCTTGGACTTCACACACCTCCATTCCATGACTTCACACACCTCCATTCTTTGAGTTAACAAACCTCCATTTTGACTTCACACACCTCCATTCTATGACTTCACACACCTTCATTCCTACTTCAGAAACATCCATTCTATGACTGCACACACCTCCATTCTATCACTTCACACACCTCCATTCTGAATTCACACAGCTCCATTCTATGACGTTACACACCTCCATTCTGTGACTTCACACACTTCCATTCTATGACTTCACACACCTTCATTCTTACTTCCCAAACATCCATTCTATGACTTCACACACCTACATTCTATGACTTCACACACCTCCATTCTGTGACTTCACACACCTCCATTCTATGTCTTCACACACCTCCATTATGACTTCACACACCTCCATTCTATGAGTTCACACACCTCCATTCTAACTTCACACACCTCCATTCTGTGACTTCACACACATCCATTCTTTGACTTCACACACCACAATTTACTTCATACAAGTCCATTCATTGACTTCACACATCTCCATTCTCTGACTTCACACACCTCCATTTTGACTTCACACACTTCCATTCTGTGACTTCACACACCTCCATTCTATGACTTCACACACCTCCCTTCTATGAATTCACACACCGCCATTCTGTGACTTCACACACCTCCATTTTGAGTTCACCCACTTCCATTCTGTGACTTCACACACCTCCATTCTATGACTTCACATACCTCATTTCTGAGTTGACACACCTCCATTTTGTGACTTCACATACCTCTAATCTAACTTCACACACCTCCATTCTATGACTTCACACACCTCCATTCTGTGACTTCAAAAACCACCATTCTATGACTTCACACATCTCCATTATGACTTCACACACCTCCATTCTATGAGTTCACACAGCTCCATTCTGACTTCACACACCTCCATTCTATGACTTCGCACACCTGTATTCTCACTTCACACATCTCCATTCTGTGACTTCACATTCCTCCATTCTTTGACTTCACACCCCTCCATTCTGTGCCTTCACACACCTCCACTCTGTGACTTTACAGACCTCCATTCTGTGACTTCACACACCTCCGTTCCATGAATTCACACACCTCCATTCTATGAGTTCATACACCTCCATTCTATGAGTTCACACACCTTCATTCTTACTTCAGCAACATCCATTCTATGACTCCAGGCACCTCCATTCTATGACTTCACACACCTTCATTCTTACTTCAGCAACATCCATTCTATGACTTCATACAACTCCATTCTATGACTTCACAAACCTCCATTCTGTGACTTCACACACCTCCATTCTGGGTTCACAAACCTCCATTCTGTGACTTCACACACCTCCATTCTGACTTCACACACCTCCATTCTATGACTTCACACACTTCCATTCTATGACTTCACACACCTCCGTTATGTGACTTCACACACCTCCTCTCTGAGTTCACACACCTCCATTCTGTGTCTTCACACACCTCCATTCTGTGACTTCAGACACCTCCTTCTATGACTTCACACACCTTCATTCTGTGACTTCACACACCTCCATTCTATGACTTCACACACCTAGTTTCTGAGTTGACACTCCTCCCTTCTGTGATTTCACACACCTCCAATCTGAGTTCACACACCTCCATTCTATGACTTCACACACCTCCATTCTTTGACATCAAAAACCACCATTCTATGACTTCACACACCTCCATTTTGACTTCACACACCTCCATTCTACGAGTTCACACACTTCCATTCTGCCTTCACCCACCTTCATTCTATGACTTCACTCAGCTCCATTCTGACTTCACACACCTCCATTTGTGAATTCACACACCACAATTTTGACTTCAAACACCTCCATTCTGTGACTTCACACACCTCCATTCTGTGACTTCACACACCTCCATTTTGACTTCACACACCTCCATTCTGTGACTTCACACACCTCCATTCTGTGACTTCACACACCACCATTGTTTGACTTCACACACCTCCATTCTTGGACTTCACACACCTCCATTCCATGACTTCACACACCTCCATTCTTTGAGTTCACAAACCTCCTTTTTGACTTCACACACCTCCATTCTATGACTTTACACACCTTCATTCCTACTTCAGAAACATCCATTCTATGACTGCACACACCTCCATTCTATCACTTCACACACCTCCATTCTGAATTCACACAGCTCCATTCTATGACGTTACACACCTCCATTCTGTGACTTCACACACTTCAATTCTATGACTTCACATACCTTCATACTTACTTCACAAACATCCATTCTATGACTTCACACACCTACATTCTATGACTTCACACACCTCCATTCTGTGACTTCACACACCTCCATTCTATGTCTTCACACACCTCCATTATGACTTCACACACCTCCATTGTATGAGTTCACACACCTCCATTCTAACTTCACACACCTCCATTCTGTGACTTCACACTCCGCCATTCTGACTTCACACTCCTCCATTCTGTGAGTTCACAAAACTCCATTCTAGGATTTCACACAACTCCATACTATGACTGCACACACCTCCATCTATGACTTCACACACCTCCAATCTGAGTTCACACACCTCCATTCTGTGACTTCACACACCTCCATTCTGACTTCACACAGCAATGTATGACTTCACACACCTCCATTCTGTGACTTCACACACTTCCATTGTGACATCACACACCTCCATTCTATGAGTTCACATACCCCCATTCTATGACTTCACACAACTCCATTCTGACTTCACACACCTCTATTCTATGCCTTCACAGACCTCGAATCTGTGACTTCACTCACCTCCACTCTATGACTTCACACTGCTCCATTCTATGACTTCCCACACCTCCTTTCTATGACTTCACCCAACTCTATTAGATGACTTCACACCTCCATTCTGACTTCAGATACCTACATTCTGTGACTTCACACACCTCCATTCTATGACTTCACACACCTCCATTCTATGACTTCACACACCTTCATTCTTACTTCAGAAACATCCATTCTATGACCTCACACAAATCCATTCTATGACAAAACAAACCTCCATTCTGTGAATTCACACACCTCCATTCTGAGTTCACAAAACTCCATTTGGTGACTTCACACACTTCCATTCTTACTTCACAAACCTCCATTATATGACTTCACACACTTCTATTCTATGACTTCACACACCTCCATTCTGTGATTTCTCACATCTCCATTCTGAGTTCACACACCTCCATTCCGTGACTTCACACACCTCCATTCCGTGACTTCACACACCTCCATTCTGTGACTTCATACACCTCCATTCTGTGACTTCACACACCTCCATTCTGTGACTTCACACACCTCCATTCTGTGACTTCACACACCTCCATTGTGACTTCTCACACCTCCATTCTATGAGTTCACACACCTCCATTCTGACTTCAAATACCTCCATTCTATGACTTCAAACACATCCATTGTGACTTCACACATCTCCATTCTATGAGTTCACACACCTCCCTTCTGACTTCAAATACCTCCATTCTATGACTTCACACACCTCCATTGTGACTTCACACACCTCCATTCTATGAGTTCACACACCTCCCTTCTGACTTCACAAACCTCCATTCTATGACTTCACAGACTTTTAAGATGTAACTTCACTCACCTCCACTCTATGACTTCACACTTCTCCATTCTATGACTTCCCACACCTCCTTTCCATGATTTCACCCACCCCCATTCTATGACTTCACACCACCATTCTGACTTCACACACCTCCATTCTGTGACTTCACACACCTCCATTCTATGAGTTCACACACCACCATTTTGACTTCACACACCTCCATTCTATGACTTCACACACCTTCATTCTTACTTCAGAAACATCCATTCTATGACTTCACACACCTCCATTCTATGACTTCACACACCTCCATTCTATGACTTCACACACCTCCATTCTGACTTCACACACCTCCAATATATGACTTCACACACCTCCATTCTGTGACTTCACACAGTTCCATTGTGACGTCACACACCTCCATTCTATGAGTTCACACACGTCCATTCTAGGACTTCACACTCCTCAATTCTGGCATCACACAGCTCCATTCGATGACTTCACAGACCTCGAATCTGTGATTTCACTCACCTCCATTCTATGACTTCACACTCCTCTGTTCTATGACTTCCCACAACTCCTTTCTATGACTTCACCCACCTCTATTCTATGACTTCACACCTCCATACTGACTTCACACACCTCCATTCTCTGACTTCACACACCTCCATTCTATGACTTCACACACCTCCCTTCTGACTTCACACACCTCCCTTCTGTGACTTAACACACCTCCATTGTGATTTCACCCACTTCCATTCTGTGACTTCACACACCTCCATTCTGTTACTTCACACACCTCCATTCTGTGACTTCACACACCTCCATTCTATGACTTCACACACCTCCATTCTATGAATTCACACACCTCCATTCTGTGACTTCACACACCTGCATTGTATGACTTCACACACCTCTATTCTGTGACTTCACAAACCTCCTTTTGAGTTCACACAACTCCATTCTATGACTTCACACACCTGCATTGTGACTTCACCCACCTCCATTCTATGAGTTCACACACCTGCATTGTGACTTCACACACCTCCATTCTATGACTTCACACATCTCCATTCTGACTTCACACACCTCCATGCTGTGACTTCACACCCTCCATTCTATGACTTCACACACCTCCATTCTTTGACTTCACACACCTCCATTCTATGACTTCACACACCTCCACTGTGACTTCACAGAACTCCATTCTGTGACTTCACACACCTCCCTCTGTGAATTCACAAACCTCCAATCTATGACTTCACACACTTCCAATCTATGACTTCACACACCTCCATTCTATGACTTCACACACCTCCATTCTATGACTTCACCCACCTGCATTCTGACTTCACACACCTCCATGCTGTGACTTCACACACCTCCATTCTATGACTTCACTCACCTCCATTCTATGACTTCACACACCTCCAGTTTGACTTCACACACCTCCATTCTGTGACTTCACACACATCCATTCTTTGGCTTCACACACCACAATTTTGGCTTCACACAAGTCCATTCATTGACTTCACTCACCTCCATTCTCTGACTTCACACACCTCCATTTTGACTTCACACACTTCCATTCTGTGCCTTAACACACCTCCCTTCTATGAATTCACACACCGCCATTCTGTGACTTCACACACCTCCATTTTGAGTTCACCCACTTCCATTCTGTGACTTCACACACCTCCATTCTATGACTTCACATACCTCATTTCTGAGTTGACACACCTCCATTTTGTGACTTCACATACCTCTAATCTAACTTCACACACCTCCATTCTATGACTTCACACACCTCCATTCTGTGACTTCAAAAACCACCATTCTATGACTTCACACATCTCCATTGTTACTTCACACACCTCCATTCTATGAGTTCACACAGCTCCAATCTGACTTCACACACCTCCATTCTATGACTTCGCACACCTGTATTCTCACTTCACACATCTCCATTCTGTGACTTCACATTCCTCCATTCTTTGACTTCACACCCCTCCATTCTGTGCCTTCACACACCTCCACTCTGTGACTTTACAGACCTCCATTCTGCCTTCACCCACCTCCATTCTATGACTTTACTCAGCTCCATTCTGACTTCACACACCTCCATTTGTGAATTCACACACCACAATTTTGACTTCAAACACCTCCATTCTGTGACTTCACACACCTCCATTCTGTGACTTCACACACCTCCATTTTGACTTCACACACCTCCATTCTGTGACTTCACACACCTCCATTCTGTGACTTCACACATCTCCATTCTGACTTCACAGATCTCCATTCTGTGACTTCACACACCTCCCTCTGTGACTTCACACACCTCCATTCTATGACTTCACACCCTTCGAATCTATGACTTCACAAACCTCCATTCTATGACTTCACACACCTCCATTCTATGACTTCACACACCTTCATTCTTACTTCAGAAACATCCATTCTATGACCTTACACAACTCCATTCGGTGACTTCACACACCTCCATTCTTACTTCACAAACCTCCATTCTATGACTTCACACACTTCCATTCTATGACTTCACAAACCTCCATTCTGTGACTTCTCACACCTCCATTCTGAGTTCACACACCTCCATTCTGTGACTTCACACACCTCCATTCCGTGATTTCACACACCTCCATTCTGTGACTTCACACACCTCCATTCTGTGACTTCACACATCTCCATTCTGACTTCACAGATCTCCATTCTGTGACTTCACACACCTCCCTCTGTGACTTCACTCACCTATAATCTATGACTTCACACCCTTCGAATCTATGACTTCACACACCTCCATTCTATGACTTCACACACCTCCATTCTCTGACTTCACATACCTCCATTCTATGACTTCACACACCTCCATTCTGTAACTTCACACACTTCCAATGTTTGACTTCACAAACCTCCATTCCATGACTTCATACACCTCCATTCTATGACTTCACACACATCCATTCTTTGACTTCACACACCTCCATTTTGACTTCACACACCTCCATTCTGTGACTTCACACACATCCATTTTTTGACTTCACACACCACAATTTACTTCACACAAGTCCATTCATTGACTTCACACATCTCCATTCTCTGACTTCACACACCTCCATTTTGACTTCACACACTTCCATTCTGTGACTTCACACACCTCCATTCTATGACTTCACACACCTCCCTTCTATGAATTCACAAACCGCCATTCTATGACTTCACACACCTCCATTTTGAGTTTACCCACTTCCATTCTGTGACTTCACACACCTCCATTCTATGACTTCACATACCTCATTTCTGAGTTGACACACCTCCATTTTGTGACTTCACATACCTCTAATCTAACTTCACACACCTCCATTCTATGACTTCACACACCTCCATTCTGTGACTTCAAAAACCACCATTCTATGACTTCACACATCTCCATTATGACTTCACACACCTCCATTCTATGAGTTCACACAGCTCCATTCTGACTTCACACACCTCCATTCTATGACTTCACATTCCTCCATTCTTTGACTTCACACCCCTCCATTCTGTGCCTTCACACACCTCCACTCTGTGACTTTACAGACCTCCATTCTGTGACTTCACACACCTCCACTCTGTGACTTCACATTCCTCCATTCTTTGACTTCACACCCCTCCATTCTGTGCCTTCACACAACTCCACTGGGTGACTTTACAGACCTCCATTCTGTGACTTCACACACCTCCGTTCCATGAATTCACACACCTCCATTCTATGAGTTCATACACCTCCATTCTATGAGTTCACACACCTTCATTCTTACTTCAGCAACATCCATTCTATGACTCCAGACACCTCCATTCTATGACTTCACACACCTTCATTCTTACTTCAGCAACATCCATTCTATGACTTCATACACCTCCATTTTATGACGTCACAAACCTCCATTCTGTGACTTCACACACCTCCATTCTGGGTTCACAAACCTCCATTCTGTGACTTCACACACCTCCATTCTGACCTCACACACCTCCATTCTATGACTTCACACACTTCCATTCTATGACTTCACACACCTCCATTATGTGACTTCACACACCTCCTCTCTGAGTTCACACACCTCCATTCTGTGTCTTCACACACCTCCATTCTGTGACTTCAGACACCTCCTTCTATGACTTCACACACCTTCATTCTGTGACTTCACACACGTCCATTCTATGACTTCACACACCTAGTTTCTGAGTTGACACACCTCCCTTCTGTGATTTCACACACCTCCAATCTGAGTTCACACACCTCCATTCTATGACTTCACACACCTCCATTCTTTGACATCAAAAACCACCATTCTATGACTTCACACACCTCCATTTTGACTTCACACACCTCCATTCTACGAGTTCACACACATCCATTCTGCCTTCACCCACCTCCATTCTATGACTTCACTCAGCTCCATTCTGACTTCACACACCTCCATTCTATGACTTCGCACACCTGTATTCTCACTTCACACATCTCCATTCTGTGACTTCACATTCCTCCATTCTTTGACTTCACACCCCTCCATTCTGTGCCTTCACACACCTCCACTCTGTGACTTTACAGACCTCCATTTTGTGACTTCACACACCTCCGTTCCATGACTTCACACACTTCCATTCTATGACTTCACACACCTCCATTCTGTGATTTCTCACATCTCCATTCTTAGTTCACACACCTCCATTCTGTGACTTCACACACCTCCATTCCGTGACTTCACACACCTCCATTCTGTGACTTCACACACCACCATTCCCTGACTTCACACACCTCCATTCTGTGACTTCACACACCTCCATTTTGTGACTTCACACACCTCCATTGTGACTTCTCACACCTCCATTCTATGAGTTCACACACCTCCATTCTGACTTCAAATACCTCCATTCTATGACTTCACACACATCCATTGTGACTTCACACATCTCCATTCTATGAGTTCACACACCTCCCTTCTGACTTCAAATACCTCCATTCTATGACTTCACACACCTCCATTGTGACTTCACACACCTCCATTCTATGAGTTCACACACCTCCCTTCTGACTTCACAAACCTCCATTCTATGACTTCACAGACTTTTAATATGTAACTTCACTCACCTCCACTCTATGACTTCACACTTCTCCATTCTATGACTTCCCACACCTCCTTTCCATGATTTCACCCACCCCCATTCTATGACTTCACACCACCATTCTGACTTCACACACCTCCATTCTGTGACTTCACACACCTCCATTCTATGAGTTCACACACCACCATTTTGACTTCACACACCTCCATTCTATGACTTCACACACCTTCATTCTTACTTCAGAAACATCCATTCTATGACTTCACACACCTCCATTCTATGACTTCACACACCTCCATTCTATGACTTCACACACCTCCATTCTGACTTCACACACCTCCAATATATGACTTCACACACCTCCATTCTGTGACTTCACACACTTCCATTGTGACGTCACACACCTCCATTCTATGAGTTCACACACGTCCATTCTAGGACTTCACACTCCTCAATTCTGGCATCACACAGCTCCATTCGATGACTTCACAGACCTCGAATCTGTGATTTCACTCACCTCCATTCTATGACTTCACACTCCTCTATTCTATGACTTCCCACAACTCCTTTCTATGACTTCACCCACCTCTATTCTATGACTTCACACCTCCATACTGACTTCACACACCTCCATTCTCTGACTTCACACACCTCCATTCTATGACTTCACACACCTCCATTCTATGACTTCACACACCTTCATTCTTACTTCAGAAACATCCATTCTATGACCTCACACACCTCCATTCTATGACTTCACAAACCTCCATCTGTGACTTCCCACACCTCCATTCTAAGTTCACACATCCCCATTCTGTGACTTCACACACCTCCCTTCTGACTTCACACACCTCCCTTCTGTGACTTAACACACCTCCATTGTGATTTCACCCACTTCCATTCTGTGACTTCACACACCTCCATTCTGTTACTTCACACACCTCCATTCTGTGACTTCACACACCTCCATTCTATGACTTCACACACCTCCATTCTATGAATTCACACACCTCCATTCTGTGACTTCACACACCTGCATTGTATGACTTCACACACCTCTATTCTGTGACTTCACAAACCTCCTTTTGAGTTCACACAACTCCATTCTATGACTTCACACACCTGCATTGTGACTTCACCCACCTCCATTCTATGAGTTCACACACCTGCATTGTGACTTCACACACCTCCATTCTATGACTTCACACATCTCCATTCTGACTTCACACACCTCCATGCTGTGACTTCACACACCTCCATTCTATGACTTCACACACCTCCATTCTTTGACTTCACACACCTCCATTCTATGACTTCACACACCTCCACTGTGACTTCACAGAACTCCATTCTGTGACTTCACACACCTCCCTCTGTGAATTCACACACCTCCAATCTATGACTTCACACACTTCCAATCTATGACTTCACACACCTCCATTCTATGACTTCACACACCTCCATTCTATGACTTCACACACCTGCATTCTGACTTCACACACCTCCATTCTCTGACTTCACACACCTCCATTCTATGACTTCACACACCTCCATTTGTAACTTCACACACTTCCAATGTTTGACTTCACAAACCTCCATTCCATGACTTCATACACCTCCATTCTATGACTTCACACACATCCATTCTTTGACTTCACACACCTCCATTTTGACTTCACACACCTCCATTCTGTGACTTCACACACATCCATTCTTTGGCTTCACACACCACAATTTTGGCTTCACACAAGTCCATTCATTGACTTCACTCACCTCCATTCTCTGACTTCACACACCTCCATTTTGACTTCACACACTTCCATTCTGTGCCTTCACACACCTCCCTTCTATGAATTCACACACCGCCATTCTGTGACTTCACACACCTCCATTTTGAGTTCACCCACTTCCATTCTGTGACTTCACACACCTCCATTCTATGACTTCACATACCTCATTTCTGAGTTGACACACCTCCATTTTGTGACTTCACATACCTCTAATCTAACTTCACACACCTCCATTCTATGACTTCACACACCTCCATTCTGTGACTTCAAAAACCACCATTCTATGACTTCACACATCTCCATTGTGACTTCACACACCTCCATTCTATGAGTTCACACAGCTCCAATCTGACTTCACACACCTCCATTCTATGACTTCGCACACCTGTATTCTCACTTCACACATCTCCATTCTGTGCCTTCACATTCCTCCATTCTTTGACTTCACACCCCTCCATTCTGTGCCTTCACACACCTCCACTCTGTGACTTTACAGACCTCCATTCTGTGACTTCACACACCTCCATTCTATGACTTCATACACCTCCATTCTAAGACTTCACACACCTCCATTCTATGATTCACACACTTCCATTGTTTGACATCATACACCTCCATTCTTTGACTTCACACACCTCCGTTCCATGAATTCACACACCTCCATTCTATGAGTTCAGACACCTCCATTCTATGACTTCACACACCTTCATTCTTACTTCAGCAACATCCATTCTATGACTTCATACACCTCCATTCTATGACATCACAAACCTCCATTCTGTGACTTCACACACCTCCATTCTGGGTTCACACACCTCCATTCTGTGACTTCACACACCTCCATTCTGACTTCACACACCTCCATTCTATGACTTCACACACTTCCGTTCTATGACTTCACACACCTCCATTATGTGACTTCACACACCTCCTCTCTGAGTTCACACACCTCCATTCTGTGTCTTCACACACCTCCATTCTGTGACTTCAGACACCTCCTTCTATGACTTCACACACCTTCATTCTGTGACTTCACACACCTCCATTCTATGAATTCACACACCTAGTTTCTGAGTTGACACACCTCCCTTCTGTGATTTCACACACCTCCCATCTGAGTTCACACACCTCCATTCTATCACTTCAAACACCTTCATTCTGTGACTTCACACACCTCCATTCTGTGACTTCACACACCTCCATTTTGACTTCACACACCTCCATTCTGTGACTTCACACACCTCCATTGTTTGACTTCACACACCTCCCTTCTTGGACTTCACACACCTCCATTCCATGACTTCACACACCTCCATTCTTTGAGTTCACAAACCTCCATTTTGACTTCACACACCTCCATTCTATGACTTCACACACCTTCATTCCTACTTCAGAAACATCCATTCTATGACTGCACACACCTCCATTCTATCACTTCACACACCTCCATTCTGAATTCACACAGCTCCATTCTACGACGTCACACACCTCCATTCTCTGAGTTCACACACTTCCATTCTATGACTTCGCACACCTTCATTCATACTTCACAAACATCCATTCTATGACTTCACACACCTCCATTGTATGTCTTCACACACCTCCACTCTGTGACTTCACACACCTCCATTCTATGTCTTCACACACCTCCATTATGACTTCACACACCTCCATCCTATGAGTTCACACACCTCCATTCTAACTTCACACACCTCCATTCTATGACTTCACACTTCGCCATTCTGACTTCACTCCTCCATTCTGTGAATTCACAAAACTCCATTCTATGATTTCACACAATTCCATACTATGCCTTCACACACCTCCATCTATGACTTCACACACCTCCAATCTGAGTTCACACACCTCCATTCTGTGACTTCACACACCTCCAATCTGACCTCACACACCAATGTATGACTTCACACACCTCCATTCTGTGACTTCACACACTTCCATTTTGACATCACAAACCTCCATTCTATGAGTTCACATACCTCCATTCTATGTCTTCACACACCTCCATTCTGACTTCACACACCTCTATTCTATGACTTCACAGACCTCGAATCTGTGACTTCACTCACCTCCACTCTATGACTTCACACTGCTCCATTCTATGACTTTCCACACCTCCTTTCGATGACTTCACCCACCTCTATTAGATGACTTCACACCTCCATTCTGACTTCAGATACCTCCGTTCTTTGACTTCACACACCTCCTTTCTATGACTTCACACACCTCCATTCTACGACTTCACACACCTTCATTCTTACTTCAGAAACATCCATTCTATGACCTCACACAACTCCATTCTATGCCTTCACAAACCTCCATTCTGTGAATTCACACACCTCCATTCTGAGTTCACACAACTCCATTCGGTGACTTCACACCTACATTCTTACTTCACAAACCTCCATTCTATGACTTAGCACACTTCCATTCTATGACTTCACACACCTCCATTCTGTGACTTCACACACCTCCATTCCCTGACTTCACACACCTCCATTCTGTGACTTCACACCCCTCCATTCTGTGACTTCACACACCTCCATTCTGACTTCACACACCTCCATTCTATGACTTCACACACCTCCATTCTGTGACTTCACACACCTCCATTCTGTGACTTCACACACCTCCATTGTGACTTCTCACACCTCCATTCTATGAGTTCACACACCTCCATTCTGACTTCAAATACCTCCATTCTATGACTTCACACACATCCATTGTGACTTCACACATCTCCATTCTATGAGTTCACACACCTCCCTTCTGACTTCAAATACCTCCATTTTATGACTTCACACACCTCCATTGTGACTTCACACACCTCCATTCTATGAGTTCACACACCTCCCTTCTGACTTCACAAACCTCCATTCTATGACTTCACAGACTTTTAATATGTAACTTCACTCACCTCCACTCTATGACTTCACACTTCTCCATTCTATGACTTCCCACACCTCCTTTCCATGATTTCACCCACCCCCATTCTATGACTTCACACCACCATTCTGACTTCACACACCTCCATTCTGTGACTTCACACACCTCCATTCTATGAGTTCACACACCACCATTTTGACTTCACACACCTCCATTCTATGACTTCACACACCTTCATTCTTACTTCAGAAACATCCATTCTATGACTTCACACACCTCCATTCTATGACTTCACACACCTCCATTCTATGACTTCACACACCTCCATTCTGACTTCACACACCTCCAATATATGACTTCACACACCTCCATTCTGTGACTTCACACACTTCCATTGTGACGTCACACACCTCCATTCTATGAGTTCACACACGTCCATTCTAGGACTTCACACTCCTCAATTCTGGCATCACACAGCTCCATTCGATGACTTCACAGACCTCGAATCTGTGATTTCACTCACCTCCATTCTATGACTTCACACTCCTCTATTCTATGACTTCCCACAACTCCTTTCTATGACTTCACCCACCTCTATTCTATGACTTCACACCTCCATACTGACTTCACACACCTCCATTCTCTGACTTCACACACCTCCATTCTATGACTTCACACACCTCCATTCTATGACTTCACACACCTTCATTCTTACTTCAGAAACATCCATTCTATGACCTCACACACCTCCATTCTATGACTTCACAAACCTCCATCTGTGACTTCCCACACCTCCATTCTAAGTTCACACATCTCCATTCTGTGACTTCACACACCTCCCTTCTGACTTCACACACCTCCCTTCTGTGACTTAACACACCTCCATTGTGATTTCACCCACTTCCATTCTGTGACTTCACACACCTCCATTCTGTTACTTCACACACCTCCATTCTGTGACTTCACACACCTCCATTCTATGACTTCACACACCTCCATTCTATGAATTCACACACCTCCATTCTGTGACTTCACACACCTGCATTGTATGACTTCACACACCTCTATTCTGTGACTTCACAAACCTCCTTTTGAGTTCACACAACTCCATTCTATGACTTCACACACCTGCATTGTGACTTCACCCACCTCCATTCTATGAGTTCACACACCTGCATTGTGACTTCACACACCTCCATTCTATGACTTCACACATCTCCATTCTGACTTCACACACCTCCATGCTGTGACTTCACACACCTCCATTCTATGACTTCACACACCTCCATTCTTTGACTTCACACACCTCCATTCTATGACTTCACACACCTCCACTGTGACTTCACAGAACTCCATTCTATGACTTCACACACCTCCATTGTGACTTCACACACCTCCATTCTATGAGTTCACACACCTCCATTCTGACTTCACAAACCTCCATTCTATGACTTCACAGACTTTGAATATGTGACTTCACTGACCTCCACTCTATGACTTCACACTTCTCCATTCTATGACTTCACACACCTCCATTCCATGACTTCACACACCTTCATTCTTACTTCAGAAACATCCATTCTGTGACTTCACACACCTCCATTCTATGACTTCACACACCTCCATTCTATGACTTCACACACCTCCATTCTGTGACTTCACACACCTCCATTCTATGTCTTCACACACCTCCATTGTGACTTCACACACGTCCATTCTATGAGTTCACACACCTCCATTCTGACTTCACACACCTCTATTCTATGACTTCACACTCCTCCATTCAGACTTCACACAGCTCCATTCTGTGAATTCACAAAATTTCATTCTATGATTTCACACACCTCCATACTGTGACTTCACACACCTCCATCTATGACTTCAAACAGCTCCATTCTGAGTTCACACAACTCCATTCTGGGACTTCACACAACTCCATTCTGACTTCACACACCTCCAATATATGACTTCACACACCTCCATTCTGTGACTTCACACACTTCCATTGTGACGTCACACACCTCCATTCTATGAGTTCACACACGTCCATTCTAGGACTTCACACTCCTCAATTCTGAAATCACACAGCTCCATTCTATGTCTTCACAGACCTCGAATCTGTGACTTCACTCACCTCCATTCTATGACTTCACACTCCTCTATTCTATGACTTCCCACAACTCCTTTCTATGACTTCACCCACCTCTGTTCTATGACTTCACAGCTCCATTCTGACTTCACACACCTCCATTCTGTGACTTCACACACCTCCATTCTATGACTTCACACACCTCCATTCTATGACTTCACACACCTTCATTCTTACTTCAGAAACATCCATTCTATGACCTCACACACCTCCATTCTATGACTTCACAAACCTCCATTCTGTGACTTCCCACACCTCCATTCTGAGTTCACACATCTCCATTCTGTGACTTCACACACCTCCCTTCTGACTTCACACACCTCCCTTCTGTGACTTCAAACACCTCCATTGTGAGTTCACCCACTTCCATTCTGTGACTTCACACACCTGCATTCTGTTACTTCACACACCTCCAGTCTGTGACTTCACACACCTCCATTCTATGACTTCACACACCTCCATTCTATGAATTCACACACCTCCATTCTGTGACTTCACACACCTCCATTGTATGACTTCACACACCTCTATTCTGTGACTTCACACACCTCCTTTCTGAGTTCACACAACTCCATTCTATGACTTCACACACCTGCATTGTGACTTCACCCACCTCCATTCTATGAGTTCACACACATGCATTGTGACTTCACATACCTCCATTCCATGACTTCACACATCTAAATTCTGACTTCACACACCTCCATGCTGGGACTTCACACACCTCCATTCTATGACTTCACACACCTCCATTCTTTGACTTCACACACCTCCATTCTATGATTCAAACACCTCCACTGTGACTTCACACATCTCCATTCTATGACTTCACACACCTGCATTCTGACTTCACACACCTCCATTCTCTGACTTCACACACCTCCATTCTATGACTTCACACACCTCCATTCTGTAACTTCACACACTTCCAATGTTTGACTTCACAAACCTCCATTCCATGACTTCATACACCTCCATTCTATGACTTCAAACACATCCATTCTTTGACTTCACACACCTCCATTTTGACTTCACACACCTCCATTCTGTGACTTCACACACCTCCATTCTCTGACTTCACACACCTCCATTTTGACTTCACACACTTCCATTCTGTGACTTCACACACCTCCATTCTATGACTTCACACACCTCCCTTCTATGAATTCACACACCTCCATTCTGTGACTTCACACACCTCCATTGTGAGTTCACCACTTCCATTCTGTGACTTCACACACCTCCATTCTGTGACTTCACACACCTCCATTATGTGACTTCACACCCCTCCATTCTATGACTTCACACACCTCCCTTCTATGTATTCACACCCCTCCATTCTGTGACTTCACACACCTCCATTGTATGACTTCACACACCTCCATTCTGTGACTTCACACACCTCCATTCTCAGTTCACACACCTCCATTCTGTGACTTCACACACCTCCATTCTGTGACTTCCACACCTCCATTCTATGACTTAACACACCTCCATTCTATGACTTCACACCCCTCCATTCTATGACTTCCCACACCACCAATCTGTGACTTCACACACCTCCATTCTATGACTTCACACACCTAGTTTCTGAGTTGACACACCTCCCTTCTGTGATTTCACACATCTCCAATCATAGTTCACACACCTCCATTCTCTGACTTCACACACCTCCATTCTTTGACATCAAAAACCACCATTCTATGACTTCACACACCTCCATTTTGACTTCACACACCTCCATTCTCCGAGTTCACACACTTCCATTCTGCCTTCACCCACCTCCATTCTATGACTTCACTCAGCTCCATTCTGACTTCACACACCTCCATTTGTGAATTCACACACAACAATTTTGACTTCAAACACCTCCATACTGTGACTTCACACACCTCCATCTATGACTTCAAACACCTCCATTCTGAGTTCACACAACTCCATTCTGGGACTTCACACAACTCCATTCTGACTTCACACACCTCCAATATATGACTTCACACACCTCCATTCTGTGACTTCACACACTTCCATTGTGACGTCACACACCTCCATTCTATGAGTTCACACACGTCCATTCTAGGACTTCACACTCCTCAATTCTGAAATCACACAGCTCCATTCTATGTCTTCACAGACCTCGAATCTGTGACTTCACTCACCTCCATTCTATGACTTCACACTCCTCTATTCTATGACTTCCCACAACTCCTTTCTATGACTTCACCCACCTCTATTCTATGACTTCACAGCTCCATTCTGACTTCACACACCTCCATTCTGTGACTTCACACACCTCCATTCTATGACTTCACACACCTCCATTCTATGACTTCACACACCTTCATTCTTACTTCAGAAACATCCATTCTATGACCTCACACACCTCCATTCTATGACTTCACAAACCTCCATTCTGTGACTTCCCACACCTCCATTCTGAGTTCACACATCTCCATTCTGTGACTTCACACACCTCCCTTCTGACTTCACACACCTCCCTTCTGTGACTTCAAACACCTCCATTGTGAGTTCACCCACTTCCATTCTGTGACTTCACACACCTGCATTCTGTTACTTCACACACCTCCAGTCTGTGACTTCACACACCTCCATTCTATGACTTCACACACCTCCATTCTATGAATTCACACACCTCCATTCTGTGACTTCACACACCTCCATTGTATGACTTCACACACCTCTATTCTGTGACTTCACACACCTCCTTTCTGAGTTCACACAACTCCATTCTATGACTTCACACACCTGCATTGTGACTTCACCCACCTCCATTCTATGAGTTCACACACATGCATTGTGACTTCACATACCTCCATTCCATGACTTCACACATCTAATTTCTGACTTCACACACCTCCATGCTGGGACTTCACACACCTCCATTCTATGACTTCACACACCTCCATTCTTTGACTTCACACACCTCCATTCTATGATTCAAACACCTCCACTGTGACTTCACACATCTCCATTCTATGACTTCACACACCTGCATTCTGACTTCACACACCTCCATTCTCTGACTTCACACACCTCCATTCTATGACTTCACACACCTCCATTCTGTAACTTCACACACTTCCAATGTTTGACTTCACAAACCTCCATTCCATGACTTCATACACCTACATTCTATGACTTCAAACACATCCATTCTTTGACTTCACACACCTCCATTTTGACTTCACACACCTCCATTCTGTGACTTCACACACCTCCATTCTCTGACTTCACACACCTCCATTTTGACTTCACACACTTCCATTCTGTGACTTCACACACCTCCATTCTATGACTTCACACACCTCCCTTCTATGAATTCACACACCTCCATTCTGTGACTTCACACACCTCCATTGTGAGTTCACCACTTCCATTCTGTGACTTCACACACCTCCATTCTGTGACTTCACACACCTCCATTATGTGACTTCACACCCCTCCATTCTATGACTTCACACACCTCCCTTCTATGTATTCACACCCCTCCATTCTGTGACTTCACACACCTCCATTGTATGACTTCACACACCTCCATTCTGTGACTTCACACACCTCCATTCTCAGTTCACACACCTCCATTCTGTGACTTCACACACCTCCATTCTGTGACTTCCACACCTCCATTCTATGACTTAACACACCTCCATTCTATGACTTCACACCCCTCCATTCTATGACTTCCCACACCACCAATCTGTGACTTCACACACCTCCATTCTATGACTTCACACACCTAGTTTCTGAGTTGACACACCTCCCTTCTGTGATTTCACACATCTCCAATCCTAGTTCACACACCTCCATTCTATGACTTCACACACCTCCATTCTTTGACATGAAAAACCACCATTCTATGACTTCACACACCTCCATTTTGACTTCACACACCTCCATTCTCCGAGTTCACACACTTCCATTCTGCCTTCACCCACCTCCATTCTATGACTTCACTCAGCTCCATTCTGACTTCACACACCTCCATTTGTGAATTCACACACAACAATTTTGACTTCAAACACCTCCATTCTGTGACTTCAAACACCTCCATCTTGTGACTTCACACACCTACATTTTGACTTCACACACCTCCATTCTGTGACTTCACACACCTCCATTCTGTGACTTCACACATCTCCATTCTGACTTCACACACCTCCATGCTGTGACTTCACACACCTCCATTCTTTTACTTCACACACCTCCATTCTATGACTTCACACACCTCCACTGTGATTCACAGATCTCCATTCTGTGACTTCACACACCTCCAATCTATGACTTCACACACTTCCAATCTATGACTTCACACACCTCCATTCTATGACTTCACACACCTCCATTCTATGACTTCACTCACCTCCATTCTATGACTTCACACACCCCCATTCTGTAACTTCACACACTTCCATTGTTTGACTTCACAAACCTCCATTCCATGATTTCATACACCTCCATTCTATGACTTCACACACATCCATTCTTTGACTTCACACACCTCCTTTTTGACTTCACACACCATTCTGTGACTTCACACACATCCATTCTTTGACTTCACACACCACAATTTTGACTTCACACAAGTCCATTCATTGACTTCACACACCTCCATTCTCTGACTTCACACACCTCCATTTTGACTTCACACACTTCCATTCTGTGACTTCACACACCTCCATTCTATGACTTCACACACCTCCCTTCTATGAATTCACACACCTCCATTCTGTGACTTCACACACCTCCATTTTGAGTTCACCCACTTCCATTCTGGGACTTCACACACCTCCATTCTATGACTTCACATACCTCATTTCTGAGTTGACACACTTCCATTTTGTGACTTCACATACCTCTAATCTAACTTCACATACCTCCATTCTATGACTTCACACACCTCCATTCTGTGACTTCAAAAACCACCATTCTATGACTTCACACATCTCCATTGTGACTTCGACACCTCCATCCTATGAGTTCACACAGCTCCATTCTGACTTCACACACCTCCATTCTATGACTTCGCACACCTGTATTCTCACTTCACACATCTCCATTCTGTGACTTCACATTCCTCCATTCTTTGACTTCACACCCCTCCATTCTGTGCCTTCACACACCTCCACTCGGTGACTTTACAGACCTCCATTCTGTGACTTCACACACCTCCCTTCTGTGACTTCACACACCTCCATTCTATGACTTCACACACCTCCATTCGAAGACTTCACACACCTCCATTCTATGACTTCACACACTTCCATAGTTTGACATCATACACCTCCATTTTTTGACTTCACATACCTCTAATCTAACTTTACACACCTCCATTCTGTGACTTCAAAAACCACCATTCTATGACTTCACACATCTCCATTGTGACTTCGACACCTCCATTCTATGAGTTCACACAGCTCCATTCTGACTTCACACACCTCCATTCTATGACTTCGCACACCTGTATTCTCACTTCACACATCTCAATTCTGTGACTTCACATTCCTCCATTCTTTGACTTCACACCCCTCCATTCTGTGCCTTCACACACCTCCACTCTCTGACTTTACAGACCTCCATTCTGTGACTTCACACACCTCTGTTCCATGAATTCACACACCTCCATTCTATGAGTTCATACACCTCCATTCTATGAGTTCACACACTTTCATTCTTACTTCAGCAACATCCATTCTATTACTTCAGACACCTCCATTCTATGACTTCACACACCTTCATTCTTACTTCAGCAACATCCATTCTATGTCTTCATACACCTCCATTCTATGACTTCACACACCTCCATTCTGTGACTTCACACACCTCCATTCTGGGATCACAAACCTCCATTCTGTGACTTCACACACCTCCATTCTACGACTTCACACACTTCCATTCTATGACTTCACACACCTCCATTCTGTGACTTTACACACCTCCTCTCCGAGTTCACATACCTCCATTCTGTGTCTTCACACACCTCCATTCTGTGACTTCAGACACCTCCTTCAATGACTTCACACACCTTCATTCTGTGACTTCACACACCTCCATTCTATGACTTCACACACCTAGTTTCTGAGTTGACACACCTCCCTTCTGTGATTTCACACACCTCCAATCTGAGTTCACACACCTCCATTCTATGACTTCACACACCTCCATTCTTTGACATCAAAAACCACCATTCTATGACTTCACACACCTCCATTTTGACTTCACACACCTCCATTCTGTGACTTCACACACCTCCATTGTGTGACTTCACACACCAACATTGTTTGACTTCACACACCTCCATTCTTGGACTTCACACACCTCCATTCCATGACTTCACACACCTCCATTCTTTGAGTTCACAAACCTCCATTTTGATTTCACACACCTCCATTCTATGACTTCACACACCTTCATTCCTACTTCAGAAACATCCATTCTATGACTGCACACACCTCCATTCTATCACTTCACACACCTGCATTCTAAGAGTTCACACACTTCCATTCTGCCCTCACCCACCTCCATTCTATGACTTCACTCAGCTCCATTCTGACTTCACACACCTCCATTTGTGAATTCACACACTACCATTTTGACTTCACATACCTCCATTCTGTGAATTCACACACCTCCATTCTGTGACTTCACACACCTCCATTCTGTGACTTCACCCACCTCCATTCTTTGAGTTCACACACCTCCATTTTGACTTCACACACCTCCATTCTCTGACTTCACACACCTTCATTCCGACTTCAGAAACATCCATTCTATGACTGCACACACCTCCATTCTGAATTCACACAGCTCCATTCTATGACTTCACCCACCTCCATTCTGTGACTTCCCACACTTCCATTCTATGACTTCACACACCTTCATTCTTACTTCACAAACATCCATTCTATGACTTCACACACCTCCATTCTATGACTTCACACACCTCCAATTTGTGACTTCACACACCTCCATTCTATGTCTTCACACACCTCCATTGTGACTTCACACACCTCCATTCTATGTCTTCACACTCCGCCATTCTGACTTCACACTCCTCCATTCTGTGAATTCACACAACTCCATTCTATGATTTCACACACCTCCATACTATGACGTCACACAACTCCATCTATGACTTCACACACCTCCATTCTGAGTTCACACACCTCAATTCTGTGACTTCGCACACCTCCATTGTGACTTCACACAGCAATGTATGTCTTCACACACCTCCATTCGGTGAATGCACACACTTCCATTTTGACGTCACACACCTCCATTCTATGACTTCACACACCTCCATTCTTACTTCACAGACCTCCAATCTATGACTTCACAGACCTCGAATCTGTGACTTCACTCACCTCCATTCTATGACTTCACACTGCTCCATTCTATGACTTCCCACACCTCCTTTCTATGACTTCACCCACCTCTATTCTATGACTTCACACCTCGATTCTGACTTCAGATACCTCCATTCTGTGACTTCACACATCTCCATTCTATGACTTCAAACACCTCCATTCTCTGACATCACACACCTCCATTCTGAGCTCACACAACTCCATTCGGTGACTTCACACACCTCCATTCCCTGACTTCACACACCTCCATTCTGTGACTTCACACACCTCCATTCTGTGACTTCACACACCTCCATTCTGACTTCACACACCTCCATTCTATGACTTCACACACCTCCATTCTGTGACTTCAAATACCTCCATTCTATAAGTTCACACACCTCCCTTCTGACTTCACCAACCTCCATTTTATGACTTCACAGACTTTGAATATGTGACTTCACTCACCTCCACTCTATGACTTCACACTTCTCCATTCTATGACTTCCCACACCTCCTTTCAATGACTTCACCCACCCCCATTCTATGACTTCACACCTCCATTCTGACTTCACACACCTACATTCTGTGACTTCACACACCTCCATTCTATGAGTTCACACACCTCCATTTTGACTTCACACACCTCCATTCCATGACTTCACACACCTTCATTCTTACTTCAGAAACATCCATTCTATGACTTCACACACCTCCATTCTATGACTTCACACACCTCCATTCTATGACTTCACACGCCTCCATTCTGTGACTTCACACACCTCCATTCTATGTCTTCACACACCTCCATTGTGACTTCACACACGTCCAGTCTATTAGTTCGCACACCTCCATTCTGACTTCACACACCTCCATTCTATGACTTCACACTCCTCCATTCTGACTTCACACAGCTCCATTCTGTGAATTCACAAAATTCCATTCTATGATTTCACACACCTCCATACTGTGAGTTCACACACCTCCATCTATGACTTCAAACACCTCCATTCTGAGTTCACACACCTCCATTCTGTGACTTCACACACCTCCAATCTATGACTTCACACACTTCCAATCAATGACTTCACACACCTCCATTCTATGACTTCACACATCTCCATTCTATGACTTCACACACCTGCATTCTGACTTCACACACCTCCATTCTCTGACTTCACACACCTCCATTCTATGACTTCACACCCCTCCATTCTGTAACTTCACACACTTCCAATGTTTGACTTCACAAACCTCCATTCCATGACTTCATACACCTCCATTCTATGACTTCAAACACATCCATTCTTTGACTTCACACACCTCCATTTTGACTTCACACACCTCCATTCTGTGACTTCACACACATCCATTCTTTGACTTCACACACCACAATTTTGACTTCACACAATTCCATTCATTGACTTCACACACCTCCATTCTCTCACTTCACACACCTCTATTTTGACTTCACACACTTCCATTCTGTGACTTCACACACCTCCATTCTATGACTTCACACACTTCCCTTCTATGACTTCACACACCTCCATTCTGTGACTTCACACACCTCCATTGTGAGTTCACCCACTTCCATTCTGTGACTTCACACACCTCCATTCTGTGACTTCACACACCTCCATTATGTGACTTCACACCCCTCCATTCTATGACTACACACACCTCCCTTCTATGAATTCACACCCCTCCATTCTGTGACTTCACACACCTCCATTGTATGACTTCACACACCTCCATTCTGTGACTTCACACACCTCCATTCTCAGTTCACACACCTCCATTCTGTGACTTCACACACCTCCATTCTGTGACTTCCACACCTCCATTCCTTGACTTAACACACCTCCATTCTATGGCTTCACACCCCTCCATTCTATGACTTCACACACCACCATTCTGTGAATTCACACACCTCCATTCTATAACTTCACACACCTCCATTCTGTCACTTTACCACCTCCATTCTATGACTTCACACACCTCCATTCTATGACTTCACACACCTGCATTGTGACTTCACCCACCTCAATTCTATGTGTTCACACAGCTGCATTGTGACTTCACACACCTCCATTCTATGACTTCACACATCTCCATTCTAATTTCACACACCTCCATTCTATGATTTCACATACTTCGATCCTATGACTTCACACACCTCCATTCTATGACTTCACACACCTCGTTTCTGAGTTGACACACCTGCTTTCTGTGATTTCACACACCTAGAATCTGAGTTCACACACCTCCTGTCTATGACTTCACACACCTCCATTCTTTCACATCAAGAACCACCATTCTATGACTTCACACACCTCCATTTTGACTTCACACACCTCCATTCTACGAGTTCACACACTTCCATTCTGCCCTCACCCACCTCCATTCTATGACTTCACTCAGCTCCATTCTGACTTCACACACCTCCATTTGTGAATTCACACACCACCATTTTGACTTCACACACCTCCATTCTGTGACTTCACACACCTGCATTCTGTGACTTCACACACCTCCATTGTGAGTTCACCACTTCCATTCTGTGACTTCACACACCTCCATTCTGTGACTTCACACACCTCCATTATGTGACTTCACACCCCTCCATTCTATGACTTCACACACCTCCCTTCTATGTATTCACACCCCTCCATTCTGTGACTTCACACACCTCCATTGTATGACTTCACACACCTCCATTCTGTGACTTCACACACCTCCATTCTCAGTTCACACACCTCCATTCTGTGACTTCACACACCTCCATTCTGTGACTTCCACACCTCCATTCTATGACTTAACACACCTCCATTCTATGACTTCACACCCCTCCATTCTATGACTTCCCACACCACCAATCTGTGACTTCACACACCTCCATTCTATGACTTCACACACCTAGTTTCTGAGTTGACACACCTCCCTTCTGTGATTTCACACATCTCCAATCATAGTTCACACACCTCCATTCTCTGACTTCACACACCTCCATTCTTTGACATCAAAAACCACCATTCTATGACTTCACACACCTCCATTTTGACTTCACACACCTCCATTCTCCGAGTTCACACACTTCCATTCTGCCTTCACCCACCTCCATTCTATGACTTCACTCAGCTCCATTCTGACTTCACACACCTCCATTTGTGAATTCACACACAACAATTTTGACTTCAAACACCTCCATACTGTGACTTCACACACCTCCATCTATGACTTCAAACACCTCCATTCTGAGTTCACACAACTCCATTCTGGGACTTCACACAACTCCATTCTGACTTCACACACCTCCAATATATGACTTCACACACCTCCATTCTGTGACTTCACACACTTCCATTGTGACGTCACACACCTCCATTCTATGAGTTCACACACGTCCATTCTAGGACTTCACACTCCTCAATTCTGAAATCACACAGCTCCATTCTATGTCTTCACAGACCTCGAATCTGTGACTTCACTCACCTCCATTCTATGACTTCACACTCCTCTATTCTATGACTTCCCACAACTCCTTTCTATGACTTCACCCACCTCTATTCTATGACTTCACAGCTCCATTCTGACTTCACACACCTCCATTCTGTGACTTCACACACCTCCATTCTATGACTTCACACACCTCCATTCTATGACTTCACACACCTTCATTCTTACTTCAGAAACATCCATTCTATGACCTCACACACCTCCATTCTATGACTTCACAAACCTCCATTCTGTGACTTCCCACACCTCCATTCTGAGTTCACACATCTCCATTCTGTGACTTCACACACCTCCCTTCTGACTTCACACACCTCCCTTCTGTGACTTCAAACACCTCCATTGTGAGTTCACCCACTTCCATTCTGTGACTTCACACACCTGCATTCTGTTACTTCACACACCTCCAGTCTGTGACTTCACACACCTCCATTCTATGACTTCACACACCTCCATTCTATGAATTCACACACCTCCATTCTGTGACTTCACACACCTCCATTGTATGACTTCACACACCTCTATTCTGTGACTTCACACACCTCCTTTCTGAGTTCACACAACTCCATTCTATGACTTCACACACCTGCATTGTGACTTCACCCACCTCCATTCTATGAGTTCACACACATGCATTGTGACTTCACATACCTCCATTCCATGACTTCACACATCTAATTTCTGACTTCACACACCTCCATGCTGGGACTTCACACACCTCCATTCTATGACTTCACACACCTCCATTCTTTGACTTCACACACCTCCATTCTATGATTCAAACACCTCCACTGTGACTTCACACATCTCCATTCTATGACTTCACACACCTGCATTCTGACTTCACACACCTCCATTCTCTGACTTCACACACCTCCATTCTATGACTTCACACACCTCCATTCTGTAACTTCACACACTTCCAATGTTTGACTTCACAAACCTCCATTCCATGACTTCATACACCTCCATTCTATGACTTCAAACACATCCATTCTTTGACTTCACACACCTCCATTTTGACTTCACACACCTCCATTCTGTGACTTCACACACCTCCATTCTCTGACTTCACACACCTCCATTTTGACTTCACACACTTCCATTCTGTGACTTCACACACCTCCATTCTATGACTTCACACACCTCCCTTCTATGAATTCACACACCTCCATTCTGTGACTTCACACACCTCCATTGTGAGTTCACCACTTCCATTCTGTGACTTCACACACCTCCATTCTGTGACTTCACACACCTCCATTATGTGACTTCACACCCCTCCATTCTATGACTTCACACACCTCCCTTCTATGTATTCACACCCCTCCATTCTGTGACTTCACACACCTCCATTGTATGACTTCACACACCTCCATTCTGTGACTTCACACACCTCCATTCTCAGTTCACACACCTCCATTCTGTGACTTCACACACCTCCATTCTGTGACTTCCACACCTCCATTCTATGACTTAACACACCTCCATTCTATGACTTCACACCCCTCCATTCTATGACTTCCCACACCACCAATCTGTGACTTCACACACCTCCATTCTATGACTTCACACACCTAGTTTCTGAGTTGACACACCTCCCTTCTGTGATTTCACACATCTCCAATCATAGTTCACACACCTCCATTCTCTGACTTCACACACCTCCATTCTTTGACATCAAAAACCACCATTCTATGACTTCACACACCTCCATTTTGACTTCACACACCTCCATTCTCCGAGTTCACACACTTCCATTCTGCCTTCACCCACCTCCATTCTATGACTTCACTCAGCTCCATTCTGACTTCACACACCTCCATTTGTGAATTCACACACAACAATTTTGACTTCAAACACCTCCATACTGTGACTTCACACACCTCCATCTATGACTTCAAACACCTCCATTCTGAGTTCACACAACTCCATTCTGGGACTTCACACAACTCCATTCTGACTTCACACACCTCCAATATATGACTTCACACACCTCCATTCTGTGACTTCACACACTTCCATTGTGACGTCACACACCTCCATTCTATGAGTTCACACACGTCCATTCTAGGACTTCACACTCCTCAATTCTGAAATCACACAGCTCCATTCTATGTCTTCACAGACCTCGAATCTGTGACTTCACTCACCTCCATTCTATGACTTCACACTCCTCTATTCTATGACTTCCCACAACTCCTTTCTATGACTTCACCCACCTCTATTCTATGACTTCACAGCTCCATTCTGACTTCACACACCTCCATTCTGTGACTTCACACACCTCCATTCTATGACTTCACACACCTCCATTCTATGACTTCACACACCTTCATTCTTACTTCAGAAACATCCATTCTATGACCTCACACACCTCCATTCTATGACTTCACAAACCTCCATTCTGTGACTTCCCACACCTCCATTCTGAGTTCACACATCTCCATTCTGTGACTTCACACACCTCCCTTCTGACTTCACACACCTCCCTTCTGTGACTTCAAACACCTCCATTGTGAGTTCACCCACTTCCATTCTGTGACTTCACACACCTGCATTCTGTTACTTCACACACCTCCAGTCTGTGACTTCACACACCTCCATTCTATGACTTCACACACCTCCATTCTATGAATTCACACACCTCCATTCTGTGACTTCACACACCTCCATTGTATGACTTCACACACCTCTATTCTGTGACTTCACACACCTCCTTTCTGAGTTCACACAACTCCATTCTATGACTTCACACACCTGCATTGTGACTTCACCCACCTCCATTCTATGAGTTCACACACATGCATTGTGACTTCACATACCTCCATTCCATGACTTCACACATCTAATTTCTGACTTCACACACCTCCATGCTGGGACTTCACACACCTCCATTCTATGACTTCACACACCTCCATTCTTTGACTTCACACACCTCCATTCTATGATTCAAACACCTCCACTGTGACTTCACACATCTCCATTCTATGACTTCACACACCTGCATTCTGGCTTCACACACCTCCATTCTCTGACTTCACACACCTCCATTCTATGACTTCACACACCTCCATTCTGTAACTTCACACACTTCCAATGTTTGACTTCACAAACCTCCATTCCATGACTTCATACACCTACATTCTATGACTTCAAACACATCCATTCTTTGACTTCACACACCTCCATTTTGACTTCACACACCTCCATTCTGTGACTTCACACACCTCCATTCTCTGACTTCACACACCTCCATTTTGACTTCACACACTTCCATTCTGTGACTTCACACACCTCCATTCTATGACTTCACACACCTCCCTTCTATGAATTCACACACCTCCATTCTGTGACTTCACACACCTCCATTGTGAGTTCACCACTTCCATTCTGTGACTTCACACACCTCCATTCTGTGACTTCACACACCTCCATTATGTGACTTCACACCCCTCCATTCTATGACTTCACACACCTCCCTTCTATGTATTCACACCCCTCCATTCTGTGACTTCACACACCTCCATTGTATGACTTCACACACCTCCATTCTGTGACTTCACACACCTCCATTCTCAGTTCACACACCTCCATTCTGTGACTTCACACACCTCCATTCTGTGACTTCCACACCTCCATTCTATGACTTAACACACCTCCATTCTATGACTTCACACCCCTCCATTCTATGACTTCCCACACCACCAATCTGTGACTTCACACACCTCCATTCTATGACTTCACACACCTAGTTTCTGAGTTGACACACCTCCCTTCTGTGATTTCACACATCTCCAATCCTAGTTCACACACCTCCATTCTATGACTTCACACACCTCCATTCTTTGACATGAAAAACCACCATTCTATGACTTCACACACCTCCATTTTGACTTCACACACCTCCATTCTCCGAGTTCACACACTTCCATTCTGCCTTCACCCACCTCCATTCTATGACTTCACTCAGCTCCATTCTGACTTCACACACCTCCATTTGTGAATTCACACACAACAATTTTGACTTCAAACACCTCCATTCTGTGACTTCAAACACCTCCATCTTGTGACTTCACACACCTACATTTTGACTTCACACACCTCCATTCTGTGACTTCACACACCTCCATTCTGTGACTTCACACATCTCCATTCTGACTTCACACACCTCCATGCTGTGACTTCACACACCTCCATTCTTTTACTTCACACACCTCCATTCTATGACTTCACACACTTCCACTGTGATTCACAGATCTCCATTCTGTGACTTCACACACCTCCAATCTATGACTTCACACACTTCCAATCTATGACTTCACACACCTCCATTCTATGACTTCACACACCTCCATTCTATGACTTCACTCACCTCCATTCTATGACTTCACACACCCCCATTCTGTAACTTCACACACTTCCATTGTTTGACTTCACAAACCTCCATTCCATGATTTCATACACCTCCATTCTATGACTTCACACACATCCATTCTTTGACTTCACACACCTCCTTTTTGACTTCACACACCATTCTGTGACTTCACACACATCCATTCTTTGACTTCACACACCACAATTTTGACTTCACACAAGTCCATTCATTGACTTCACACACCTCCATTCTCTGACTTCACACACCTCCATTTTGACTTCACACACTTCCATTCTGTGACTTCACACACCTCCATTCTATGACTTCACACACCTCCCTTCTATGAATTCACACACCTCCATTCTGTGACTTCACACACCTCCATTTTGAGTTCACCCACTTCCATTCTGGGACTTCACACACCTCCATTCTATGACTTCACATACCTCATTTCTGAGTTGACACACTTCCATTTTGTGACTTCACATACCTCTAATCTAACTTCACATACCTCCATTCTATGACTTCACACACCTCCATTCTGTGACTTCAAAAACCACCATTCTATGACTTCACACATCTCCATTGTGACTTCGACACCTCCATCCTATGAGTTCACACAGCTCCATTCTGACTTCACACACCTCCATTCTATGACTTCGCACACCTGTATTCTCACTTCACACATCTCCATTCTGTGACTTCACATTCCTCCATTCTTTGACTTCACACCCCTCCATTCTGTGCCTTCACACACCTCCACTCGGTGACTTTACAGACCTCCATTCTGTGACTTCACACACCTCCCTTCTGTGACTTCACACACCTCCATTCTATGACTTCACACACCTCCATTCGAAGACTTCACACACCTCCATTCTATGACTTCACACACTTCCATAGTTTGACATCATACACCTCCATTTTTTGACTTCACATACCTCTAATCTAACTTTACACACCTCCATTCTGTGACTTCAAAAACCACCATTCTATGACTTCACACATCTCCATTGTGACTTCGACACCTCCATTCTATGAGTTCACACAGCTCCATTCTGACTTCACACACCTCCATTCTATGACTTCGCACACCTGTATTCTCACTTCACACATCTCAATTCTGTGACTTCACATTCCTCCATTCTTTGACTTCACACCCCTCCATTCTGTGCCTTCACACACCTCCACTCTCTGACTTTACAGACCTCCATTCTGTGACTTCACACACCTCTGTTCCATGAATTCACACACCTCCATTCTATGAGTTCATACACCTCCATTCTATGAGTTCACACACCTTCATTCTTACTTCAGCAACATCCATTCTATTACTTCAGACACCTCCATTCTATGACTTCACACACCTTCATTCTTACTTCAGCAACATCCATTCTATGTCTTCATACACCTCCATTCTATGACTTCACACACCTCCATTCTGTGACTTCACACACCTCCATTCTGGGATCACAAACCTCCATTCTGTGACTTCACACACCTCCATTCTACGACTTCACACACTTCCATTCTATGACTTCACACACCTCCATTCTGTGACTTTACACACCTCCTCTCCGAGTTCACATACCTCCATTCTGTGTCTTCACACACCTCCATTCTGTGACTTCAGACACCTCCTTCAATGACTTCACACACCTTCATTCTGTGACTTCACACACCTCCATTCTATGACTTCACACACCTAGTTTCTGAGTTGACACACCTCCCTTCTGTGATTTCACACACCTCCAATCTGAGTTCACACACCTCCATTCTATGACTTCACACACCTCCATTCTTTGACATCAAAAACCACCATTCTATGACTTCACACACCTCCATTTTGACTTCACACACCTCCATTCTGTGACTTCACACACCTCCATTGTGTGACTTCACACACCAACATTGTTTGACTTCACACACCTCCATTCTTGGACTTCACACACCTCCATTCCATGACTTCACACACCTCCATTCTTTGAGTTCACAAACCTCCATTTTGATTTCACACACCTCCATTCTATGACTTCACACACCTTCATTCCTACTTCAGAAACATCCATTCTATGACTGCACACACCTCCATTCTATCACTTCACACACCTGCATTCTAAGAGTTCACACACTTCCATTCTGCCCTCACCCACCTCCATTCTATGACTTCACTCAGCTCCATTCTGACTTCACACACCTCCATTTGTGAATTCACACACCACCATTTTGACTTCACATACCTCCATTCTGTGAATTCACACACCTCCATTCTGTGACTTCACACACCTCCATTCTGTGACTTCACCCACCTCCATTCTTTGAGTTCACACACCTCCATTTTGACTTCACACACCTCCATTCTCTGACTTCACACACCTTCATTCCGACTTCAGAAACATCCATTCTATGACTGCACACACCTCCATTCTGAATTCACACAGCTCCATTCTATGACTTCACCCACCTCCATTCTGTGACTTCCCACACTTCCATTCTATGACTTCACACACCTTCATTCTTACTTCACAAACATCCATTCTATGACTTCACACACCTCCATTCTATGACTTCACACACCTCCAATTTGTGACTTCACACACCTCCATTCTATGTCTTCACACACCTCCATTGTGACTTCACACACCTCCATTCTATGTCTTCACACTCCGCCATTCTGACTTCACACTCCTCCATTCTGTGAATTCACACAACTCCATTCTATGATTTCACACACCTCCATACTATGACGTCACACAACTCCATCTATGACTTCACACACCTCCATTCTGAGTTCACACACCTCAATTCTGTGACTTCGCACACCTCCATTGTGACTTCACACAGCAATGTATGACTTCACACACCTCCATTCGGTGAATGCACACACTTCCATTTTGACGTCACACACCTCCATTCTATGACTTCACACACCTCCATTCTTACTTCACAGACCTCCAATCTATGACTTCACAGACCTCGAATCTGTGACTTCACTCACCTCCATTCTATGACTTCACACTGCTCCATTCTATGACTTCCCACACCTCCTTTCTATGACTTCACCCACCTCTATTCTATGACTTCACACCTCGATTCTGACTTCAGATACCTCCATTCTGTGACTTCACACATCTCCATTCTATGACTTCAAACACCTCCATTCTCTGACATCACACACCTCCATTCTGAGCTCACACAACTCCATTCGGTGACTTCACACACCTCCATTCCCTGACTTCACACACCTCCATTCTGTGACTTCACACACCTCCATTCTGTGACTTCACACACCTCCATTCTGACTTCACACACCTCCATTCTATGACTTCACACACCTCCATTCTGTGACTTCAAATACCTCCATTCTATAAGTTCACACACCTCCCTTCTGACTTCACCAACCTCCATTTTATGACTTCACAGACTTTGAATATGTGACTTCACTCACCTCCACTCTATGACTTCACACTTCTCCATTCTATGACTTCCCACACCTCCTTTCAATGACTTCACCCACCCCCATTCTATGACTTCACACCTCCATTCTGACTTCACACACCTACATTCTGTGACTTCACACACCTCCATTCTATGAGTTCACACACCTCCATTTTGACTTCACACACCTCCATTCCATGACTTCACACACCTTCATTCTTACTTCAGAAACATCCATTCTATGACTTCACACACCTCCATTCTATGACTTCACACACCTCCATTCTATGACTTCACACGCCTCCATTCTGTGACTTCACACACCTCCATTCTATGTCTTCACACACCTCCATTGTGACTTCACACACGTCCAGTCTATTAGTTCGCACACCTCCATTCTGACTTCACACACCTCCATTCTATGACTTCACACTCCTCCATTCTGACTTCACACAGCTCCATTCTGTGAATTCACAAAATTCCATTCTATGATTTCACACACCTCCATACTGTGAGTTCACACACCTCCATCTATGACTTCAAACACCTCCATTCTGAGTTCACACACCTCCATTCTGTGACTTCACACACCTCCAATCTATGACTTCACACACTTCCAATCAATGACTTCACACACCTCCATTCTATGACTTCACACATCTCCATTCTATGACTTCACACACCTGCATTCTGACTTCACACACCTCCATTCTCTGACTTCACACACCTCCACTCTATGACTTCACACCCCTCCATTCTGTAACTTCACACACTTCCAATGTTTGACTTCACAAACCTCCATTCCATGACTTCATACACCTCCATTCTATGACTTCAAACACATCCATTCTTTGACTTCACACACCTCCATTTTGACTTCACACACCTCCATTCTGTGACTTCACACACATCCATTCTTTGACTTCACACACCACAATTTTGACTTCACACAATTCCATTCATTGACTTCACACACCTCCATTCTCTCACTTCACACACCTCTATTTTGACTTCACACACTTCCATTCTGTGACTTCACACACCTCCATTCTATGACTTCACACACTTCCCTTCTATGACTTCACACACCTCCATTCTGTGACTTCACACACCTCCATTGTGAGTTCACCCACTTCCATTCTGTGACTTCACACACCTCCATTCTGTGACTTCACACACCTCCATTATGTGACTTCACACCCCTCCATTCTATGACTTCACACACCTCCCTTCTATGAATTCACACCCCTCCATTCTGTGACTTCACACACCTCCATTGTATGACTTCACACACCTCCATTCTGTGACTTCACACACCTCCATTCTCAGTTCACACACCTCCATTCTGTGACTTCACACACCTCCATTCTGTGACTTCCACACCTCCATTCCTTGACTTAACACACCTCCATTCTATGGCTTCACACCCCTCCATTCTATGACTTCACACACCACCATTCTGTGAATTCACACACCTCCATTCTATAACTTCACACACCTCCATTCTGTCACTTTACCACCTCCATTCTATGACTTCACACACCTCCATTCTATGACTTCACACACCTGCATTGTGACTTCACCCACCTCAATTCTATGTGTTCACACAGCTGCATTGTGACTTCACACACCTCCATTCTATGACTTCACACATCTCCATTCTAATTTCACACACCTCCATTCTATGATTTCACATACTTCGATCCTATGACTTCACACACCTCCATTCTATGACTTCACACACCTCGTTTCTGAGTTGACACACCTGCTTTCTGTGATTTCACACACCTAGAATCTGAGTTCACACACCTCCTGTCTATGACTTCACACACCTCCATTCTTTCACATCAAGAACCACCATTCTATGACTTCACACACCTCCATTTTGACTTCACACACCTCCATTCTACGAGTTCACACACTTCCATTCTGCCCTCACCCACCTCCATTCTATGACTTCACTCAGCTCCATTCTGACTTCACACACCTCCATTTGTGAATTCACACACCACCATTTTGACTTCACACACCTCCATTCTGTGACTTCACACACCTGCATTCTGTGACTTCACACACCTCCATTCTGTGACTTCACACACCTCCATTGTTTGACTTCACACTCCTCCATTCTTGGACTTCACACACCTCCATTCCATGACGTCACACACCTCCATTCTATGACTTCACACACCTCCATTCTTTGAGTTCACACACCTCCATTTTGACTTCACACACCTCCATTCTATGACTTCACACACCTTCATTCCTACTTCAGAAACATCCATTCTATGACCGCACACACCTCCATTCTGAATTCACACAGCTCCATTCTATGACTTCACACACCTCCATTCTGTGACTTCACACACTTCCATTCTGTGACTTCACACACCTTCATTCTTACTTCACAAACATCCATTCTATGACTTCACACACCTCCATTCTATGACTTCACACACCTCCAATTTGTGACTTCACACACCTCCATTCTATGTCTTCACACACCTCCATTGTGAGTTCTCACACCTCCATTCTATGATTTCACACTCCGCCATTCTGACTTCACACTCCTCCATTCTGTGAATTCACAAAACTCCATTCTATGATTTCACACACCTCCATACTATGACGTCACACACCTCCATCTATGACTTCACACACCTGCAATCTGATTTCACACACCTCCATTCTGTGACTTCACACACCTCCATTCTGACCCCACACACCAATGTATGACTTCACACACCTCCATTCTGTGACTTCACACACTTCCACTGTGACATCACAAACCTCCATTCTATGAGTTCACATACCTCCATTCTATGACTTCACACACCTCCATTCTGTCACTTTACCACCTCCATTCTATGACTTCACACACCTCCATTCTATGACTTCACACACCTGCATTGTGACTTCACCCACCTCAATTCTATGTGTTCACACAGCTGCATTGTGACTTCACACACCTCCATTCTATGACTTCACACATCTCCATTCTGATTTCACACACCTCCATTCTATGATTTCACATACTTCGATCCTATGACTTCACACACCTCCATTCTATGACTTCACACACCTCGTTTCTGAGTTGACACACCTGCTTTCTGTGATTTCACACACCTAGAATCTGAGTTCACACACCTCCTGTCTATGACTTCACACACCTCCATTCTTTCACATCAAGAACCACCATTCTATGACTTCACACACCTCCATTTTGACTTCACACACCTCCATTCTACGAGTTCACACACTTCCATTCTGCCCTCACCCACCTCCATTCTATGACTTCACTCAGCTCCATTCTGACTTCACACACCTCCATTTGTGAATTCACACACCACCATTTTGACTTCACACACCTCCATTCTGTGACTTCACACACCTGCATTCTGTGACTTCACACACCTCCATTCTGTGACTTCACACACCTCCATTGTTTGACTTCACACTCCTCCATTCTTGGACTTCACACACCTCCATTCCATGACGTCACACACCTCCATTCTATGACTTCACACACCTCCATTCTTTGAGTTCACACACCTCCATTTTGACTTCACACACCTCCATTCTATGACTTCACACACCTTCATTCCTACTTCAGAAACATCCATTCTATGACCGCACACACCTCCATTCTGAATTCACACAGCTCCATTCTATGACTTCACACACCTCCATTCTGTGACTTCACACACTTCCATTCTGTGACTTCACACACCTTCATTCTTACTTCACAAACATCCATTCTATGACTTCACACACCTCCATTCTATGACTTCACACACCTCCAATTTGTGATTTCACACACCTCCATTCTATGTCTTCACACACCTCCATTGTGAGTTCTCACACCTCCATTCTATGATTTCACACTCCGCCATTCTGACTTCACACTCCTCCATTCTGTGAATTCACAAAACTCCATTCTATGATTTCACACACCTCCATACTATGACGTCACACACCTCCATCTATGACTTCACACACCTGCAATCTGATTTCACACACCTCCATTCTGTGACTTCACACACCTCCATTCTGACCCCACACACCAATGTATGACTTCACACACCTCCATTCTGTGACTTCACACACTTCCACTGTGACATCACAAACCTCCATTCTATGAGTTCACATACCTCCATTCTATGACTTCACACACCTCCATTCTGACATCACACACCTCTATTCTATGACTTCACAGACCTAGAATCTGTGGCTTCACTCACCTCCACTCTGTGACTTCACACTGCTCCATTCTATGACTTCCCACACCTCCTTTCTATGACTTCACCCACCTCTATTAGATGACTTCACACCTCCATTCTGAGTTCAGATACCTCCATTCTTTGACTTCACACACCTCCATTCTATGACTTCACAAAACTCCATTCTATGACTTCACACACCTTCATTCTTACTTCAGAAACATCCATTCTATGACCTCACACAACTCCATTCTATGCCTTCACAAACCTCCATTCTGTGAATTCACACACCTCCATTCTGAGTTCACACATCTCTATTCTGTGACTTCACACACCTCCCTTCTGACTTCACACACCTCCCTTCTGTGACTTCAAACACCTCCATTGTGAGTTCACCCACTTCCATTCTGTGACTTCACACACCTCCATTCTGTTACTTCACACACCTCCATTCTGTGACTTCACACACCTTCATTCTATGACTTCACACTCCTCCATTCTATGAATTCACACACCTCCATTCTGTGACTTCACACACCTATATTGTATGACTTCACACACCTCTATTCTGTGACTTCACACACCTCCTTTCTGAGTTCACACAACTCCATTCTATGACTTCACACACCTGCATTGTGACTTCACCCACCTCCATTCTATGAGTTCACACACCTGCATTGTGTCTTCACACACCTCCATTCTATGACTTCACACATCTCCATTCTGACTTCACACACCTCCATGCTGTGACTTCACACACCTCCATTCTATGACTTCACACACCTCCATTCTTTGAATTCACACACCTCCATTCTATGACTTCACACACCTCCACTGTGACTTCACAGAACTCCATTCTGTGACTTCACACACCTCCTTCTGTGACTTCACACACCTCCAATCTATGACTTCACACACTTCCAATCAATGACTTCACACACCTCCATTCTATGACTTCACACATCTCCATTCTATGACTTCACACACCTGCATTCTGACTTCACACACCTCCATTCTCTGACTTCACACACCTCCATTCTATGACTTCTCACACCTCCATTCTGTAACTTCACAAACTTCCAATGTTTGACTTCACAAACCTCCATTCAACGACTTCATACACCTCCATTCTATGACTTCAAACACATCCATTCTTTGACTTCACACACCTCCATTTTGACTTCACACACCTCCATTCTGTGACTTCACACACATCCATTCTTTGAGTTCGCACACCACAATTTTGACTTCACACAATTCCATTCATTGACTTCACACACCTCCATTCTCTGACTTCACACACCTCCATTTTGACTTCACACACTTCCATTCTGTGACTTCACACACCTCCATTCTATGACTTCACAAACCTCGTTTCTGAGTTGACACACCTGCTTTCTGTGATTTCACACACCTCCAATCTGAGTTCACACACCTCCCGTCTATGACTTCACACACCTCCATTCTTTGACATCAAAAACCACCATCCTATGACTTCACACACCTCCATTTTGACTTCACACACCTCCATTCTACGAGTTCACACACTTCCATTCTGCCCTCACCCACCTCCATTCTATGACTTCACTCAGCTCCATTCTGACTTTACACACCTCCATTTGTGAATTCACACACCAACATTTTGACCTCACACACCTCCATTCTGTGACTTCACACACCTCCATTCTGTGACTTCACACACCTCCATTCTGTGACTTCACACACCTCCATTCTGTGACTTCACACACCTCCATTCTGTGACTTCACACACCTCAATTATTGGACTTCACACACCTCCATTCCATGACTTCACACACCTCCATTCTATGAGTTCACACACCTCCATTCTTTGAGTTCACACACCTCCATTTTGACTTCACACATCTCCATTCTATGACTTCACACACCTTCATTCCTACTTCAGAAACATCCATTCTATGACTGCACACACCTCCATTCTCAATTCACACAGCTCCATTCTATGACTTCACACACCTCCATTCTGTGACTTCACACACTTCCATTCTATGACTTCACACACCTTCATTTTTACTTCACAAACATCCACTCTATGACTTCACACACCTCCATTCTATGACTTCACACACCTCCAATTTGTGACTTCACACACCTCCATTCTATGTCTTCACACACCTCCATTGTGACTTCTCACACCTCCATTCTATGAGTTCACACACCTCCATTCTCACTTCACACAACTCCATTCTATGACTTCACACTCCACCATTCTTTCACACTCCTCCATTCTGTGAATTCACAAAACTCCATTCTATGATTTCACACACCTCCATACTATGACGTCACACACCTCCATCTATGATTTCACACACCTCCAATCTGAGTTCACACACCTCCATTCTGTGACTTCACACACCTCCATTCTGACCTCACACACCAATGTATGACTTCACACACCTCCATTCTGTGACTTCACACACTTCCTTTGTGACATCACAAACCTCCATTCTATGAGTTCACATACCTCCATTCTATGACTTCACACCCCTCCATTCTGACTTCACACACCTCTATTCTATGACTTCACAGACCTCGAATCTGTGACTTCACTAACCTTCACTCTGTGACTTCACACTGCTCCATTCTATGACTTCCCATCCTCCTTTCTATGACTTCACCCACCTCTATTAGATGACTTCACACCTCCATTCTGACTTCAGATACCTCCATTCTTTGACTTCACACACCTCCATTCTATGACTTCACACACCTCCATTCTATGACTTCACACACCTTCATTCTTACTTCAGAAACATCCATTCTATGACCTCACACACCTCCATTCTTAATTCACAAACCTCCATTCTATGACTTCACACACTTCCATTCTATGACTTCACACATCTCCATTCTGTGACTTCTCACACCTCCATTCTGAGTTCACACACCTCCATTCTGTGACTTCACACACCTCCATTCCGTGACTTCACACACCTCCATTCTGTGACTTCACACACCTCCATTCTATGACTTCACACACCTCCATTCTATGACTTCAAACACCTCCATTCTCTGACTTCACACACCTCTATTCTTACTTCACACACCTCCATTCTATGACTTCACACACTTCCATTCCAGGACTTCACACACCTCCATTCTGTGACTTCACACACCTTCATTCTGAATTCACACACCTCCATTCTGTGACTTCACACACCTCCATTCCCTGACTTCACACACCTCCATTCGGTTACTTCACACACCTCCATTCTGTGACTTCAAATACCTCCATTCTATGACTTCACAGACCTCCATTGTGACTTCAAACACCTCCATTCTATGAGTTCACACACCTCCATTCTGACTTCACAAACCCCCATTCTATGACTTCACAGACTTTGAATATGTGACTTCACTCACCTCCACTCTATGACTTCATACTTCTCCATTCTATGACTTCCCACACCTCCTTTCCATGACTTCACCCACCCCCATTCTATGACTTCACACCTCCATTCTGACTTCACACACCTCCATTCTGTGACTTCACACACCTCCATTCTATGAGTTCACACACCTCCATTTTGACTTCAAACACTTCTATTCCATGACTTCACACACCTTCATTCTTACTTCAGAAACATCCATTCTATGACTTCACACACCTCCATTCTGTGATTTCACACACCTCCATTCTATGTCTTCAAACACCTCCATTGTGACTTCACACACGTCCATTCTATGAGTTCACACACCTCCATTCTGACTTCACACACCTCCATTCTATGACTTCACACTCCTCCATTCTGACTTCACACAGCTCCATTCTGTGAATTCACAAAATTCCATTCTATGTTTTCACACACCTCCATACTGTGACTTCACACACCTCCATCTATGACTTCAAACACCTCCATTCTGAGTTCACACACCTCCATTCTGTGACTTCACACAACTCCATTCTGACTTCACACACCTCCAATATATGACTTCACACACCTCCATTCTGTGACTTCACACACTTCCATTGTGACGTCACACACCTCCATTCTATGAGTTCACACACGTCCATTCTAGGACTTCACACTCCTCAATTCTGACATCACACAGCTCCATTCTATGTCTTCACAGACCTCGAATCTGTGACTTCACTCACCTCCATTCTATGACTTCACACTCCTCTATTCTATGACTTCCTACAACTCATTTCTATGACTTCACCCACCTCTATTCTATGACTTCACAGTTCCATTCTGACTTCACACACCTCCATTCTGTGACTTCACACACCTCCATTCTATGACTTCACACACCTTCATTCTATGACTTCACACACCTTCATTCTTACATCAGAAGCATCCATTCTATGACCTCACACACCTCCATTCTATGACTTGACAAACCTCCATTCTGTGACTTCCCACACCTCCATTCTGAGTTCACACATCTCCATTCTGTGACTTCACACACCTCCCTTCTGACTTCACACACCTCCCTTCTGTGACTTCAAACACCTCCATTGTGAGTTCACCCACTTCCATTCTGTGACTTCACACACCTCCATTCTGTTACTTCACACACCTCCATTCTGTGACTTCACACACCTCCATTCTATGACTTCACACACCTCCATTCTATGAATTCACACACCTCCATTCTGTGACTTCACACACCTCCATTATATGACTTCACACACCTCTATTCTGTGACTTCACACACCTCCTTTCTGAGTACACACAACTCCATTCTATGACTTCACACACCTGCATTGTGACTTCACACACCTCCATTCTATTAGTTCACACACCTGCATTGTGTCTTCACACACCTCCATTCTATGACTTCACACATCTCCATTCTGACTTCACACACCTCCATTCTATCACTTCACACACCTCCATTCTATGACTTCACACACCTTCATTCTTACTTCAGAAGCATCCATTCTATGACCTCACACACCTCCATTCTATGACTTCACAAACCTCCATTCTGTGACTTCCCACACCTCCATTCTGAGTTCACACATCTCCATTCTGTGACTTCACACACCTCCCTTCTGACTTCACACACCACCCTTCTGTGACTTCAAACACCTCCATTGTGAGTTCACCCACTTCCATTCTGTGACTTCACACACCTCCATTCTGTTACTTCACACACCTCCATTCTGTGACTTCACACACCTCCATTCTATGACTTCACACACCTCCATTCTATGAATTCACACACCTCCATTCTGTGACTTCACACACCTCCATTGTATGACTTCACACACCTGTATTCTGTGACTTCACACACCACCTTTCTGAGTACACACAACTCCATTCTATGACTTCACACACCTGCATTGTGACTTCACCCACCTCCATTCTATGAGTTCACAGACCTGCATTGTGTCTTCACACACCTCCATTCTATGACTTAACACATCTCCATTCTGACTTCACACACCTCCATGCTGTGACTTCACACAACTCCATTCTATGACTTTACAAACCTCCATTCTTTGACTTCACACACCTCCATTCTATGACTTCACACACCTCTACTGTGACTTCACAGAACTCCATTCTGTGTCTTCACACACCTCCCTCTGTGACTTCACACACCTCCAATCTATGACTTCACACACTTCCAATCAATGACTTCACACACCTCCATTCTATGACTTCACACATCTCCATTCTATGACTTCACACACCTGCATTCTCTGACTTCACACACCTCCATTCTATGACTTCACACACCTCCATTCTGTAACTTCACACACTTCCAATATTTGACTTCACAAACCTCCATTCCATGACTTCATACACCTCCATTCTATGACTTCAAACACATCCATTCTTTGACTTCACACACCTCCATTTTGACTTCACACACTTCCATTCTGTGACTTCACACACATCCCTTCTTTGACTTCACACACCACAATTTTGACTTCACACAAGTCCATTCATTGACTTCACACACCTCCATTCTCTGACTTCACACACCTCCATTTTGACTTCACACACTTCCATTCTGTGACTTCACACACCTCCATTCTATGACTTCACACACCTCCCTTCTATGAATTCACACACCTCCATTCTGTGACTTCACACACCTCCATTGTGAGTTCACCCACTTCCATTCTGTGACTTCAAACACCTCCATTCTGTGACTTCACACACCTCCATTATGTGACTTCACACCCCTCCATTCTATGACTTCACACACCTCCCTTCTATGAATTCGCACCCCTCCATTCTGTGACTTCACACAACTCCATTGTATGACTTCACACACCTCCATTCTGTGAATTCACACACCTCCATCCTCAGTTCACACACCTCCATTCGGTGACTTCACACACCTCCATTCTTTGACTTCCACACCTCCATTCTATGACTTAACACACCTCCATTCTATGACTTCACACCCCTCCATTCTATGACTTCACACACCACCATTCTGTGACTTCACACACCTCCATTCTATAACTTCACACACCTCCATTCTGTCACTTTACCACCTCCATTCTATGACTTCACACACCTCCATTCTATGACTTCCCACACATGCATTGTGACTTCACCCACCTCAATTCTATGTGTTCACACACCTGCATTGTGACTTCACACACCTCCATTCTATGACTTCACACACCTCCATTCTATGACTTCACACACCTCCATTCTATGACTTCACACACCTCCATTCTATGACTTCACACACCTCAATTCTATGCCTTTACAAACCTCCATTCTGTGACTTCACACACCTCCATTCTATGACATCACACACCTCCATTCTGTGACTTCACACACCTCCATTCTATGACTTCACACACCTCCATTCTATGACTTCAGAAACCTACATTGTGACTTCACACACCTCCATTCTATGAGTTCACACACCTGCATTGTGACTTCACACACCTCCATTCTCTGACTTCACACACCTCCAATATATGACTTCACACACCTCCATTGTGACTTCACACACACCTCCATTCTGTGACTTCACACACCTCCAATATATGACTTCACACACCTCCATTTTGTGACCTCACACACCTCCATTCTTTGACTTCACACACCTCCATTCTATGACTTCACACAACTGCATTGTGACTTCATACAACTCCATTCTCTGACTTCACACACCTCCATTCTGAATTCACACATCTCCATTCTGACTTCACACACCTCAATTCTGTGACTTCACACACCTCCATTCTATGAATTCACATACCTCATTTCTGAGTTGACACACCTCCATTCTGTGACTTCACATACCTCCAATCTGACTTCACACACCTCCATTCTATGACTTCACACACTTCCATTCTGTGACATCAAAAACCACCATTCTATGACTTCACACATCTCCATTGTGACTTCACACACCTCCATTCTATGAGTCCGCACAGCTCCATTCTGACTTCACACACCTCCATTCTATGACTTCACACACCTCCATTCTATGACTTCAAACACCTCCATTCTGTGACTTCACACACCTCAACTCTGTCACTTTGCACACCTCCCTTCTGTGACTTCTCACACCTCCATTCTGTGATTTCACACACCTCCATTCTATGACTTCACACACCTCCATTCTTTGACTTCACACACCTCCATTCTATGACTTCACACACCTCCATTTTGACTTCACACATCGCCGTTTTGTGACTTCACACACCTCCCTTCTGTGACTTGTCACACCTCCATTTTATGACTTCACACACCTCCATTCTATGACTTCACACACCTCCATTCTGTAATTTCACACGCTTCCAATGTTGGACGTCACAAACCTCCATTCCATGAATTCATACACCTCCATTCTATGACTTCACACACATCCATTCTTTGACCTCACACACCACCATCTTGACTTCACACACCTCCATTCTGTGACTTCACACACCTGCATTTGTGACTTCACACACCACAATTGTGACTTCACACACGTCCATTCTTTGACTTCACACACCTCCCTTTTGACTTCACACACCTCCATTTTGTGACTTCACACACCTCCATTCTGTGACTTCACACACCTCCACTCTATGACTTCACACACCTACATTGTGACTTCAAACACCTACGTTCTATCAGTTCACACACCTGCATTGTGACTTCACACACCTCCGTTCTATGACTTCACACACCTCCAATCTGACTTCACACACCTCCATTCTATGAATTCCCACAGCTCCATTCTCACTTAACACATCTCCATTCTACGACTTCGCATACCTGTATTCTGACTTCATATACCTCCATTCTGTGACTTCACACACCTCCATTCTATGACTTCAAACACCTCCATTCTGTGACTTCACACACCTCAACTCTGTCACTTTACACACCTCCATTGTGACTTCACAAATCTCCGTTCTGTGACTTCACACACCTCCCTTCTGTGACTTGACACACCTCCATTCTATGACTTCATACACCTCCATTCTGTGACTTCACACACCTCCATTCTGTGACTTCACACACCTCCATTGTGACTTCACAAATCTCCGTTCTGTGACTTCACACACCTCCCTTCTGTGACTTGACACACCTCCATTCTATGACTTCATACACCTCCATTCTATGACTTCACACACCTCCATTCTGTAATTTCACACACTTCCAATGTTTGACATCACAAACCTCCATTCTTTGACTTCACACACCTCCATTCTATGACCTCTCACACCTCCATTGTGACTTCACACATCTCCGTTCTGTGACTTCACACACCTCCCTTCTCTGACTTGACACACCTCCATTCTATGATTTCACACATCTCCATTCTTTGACTTCACACACCTCCATTTTGACATCACACACCTCCATTCTGTGACTTCACACACCTCCATTTGTGACTTCACACACCACAATTTTGACTTCACACACCTCCATTCTTTGACTTCACACACCTCCATTCTTTGACTTCACACACCTCCATTTTGACTTCACACACTTCCATTCTGTGAATTCACACACCTCCATTCTGTGACTTCACACACCTCCATTGTTTGACTACACACAACTCCATTCTTTGACTTCACACCCCTCTATTCCATGACATCACACACCTCCATTCTATGAGCTCACATACCTCCATTTTATGAGTTCACACACCTCAATTTTGACTTCACACACCTCCATTCAATGACTTCACACACCTTCATTCTTACTTCAGAAACATCCATTCTATGACTTCACACCCCTCCATCCTGTGAATTCACACACCTCGATTCTATGACTTCACACACCTCCATTCTATGACTTCACACACCTCCATTCTATGACTTCACACACTTCTATTCTGTGACTAGACACACCTCCATTGTATGACTTCACACACCTCCATTCTATGACTTCACACATCTGCATTCTGACTTCACACACCTCCATTCTATGACTTCACACACCTCCATTCTATGACTTCATAGACCTCCATTCTATGACTTCACACACTTCTATTCTGTGACTAGACACACCTCCATTCTATGACTTCACACATCTGCATTCTGACTTCACACACCTCCATTCTATGACTTCACACCTCCATTCTCTCACTTCACACATCTCCATTCTGTCTTCACACACATCCAATCTATGACTTCACACATCTCCCTTCTATGACTTCACACACCTCCATTCTGTAACTTCACACACTTCCAATGTTTGACTTCAGAAACCTCCATTCCATGACTTCATACACATCCATTCTATGACCTCACACAACTCCTTTCTTTGACTTCACAAAATTCCATTTTGATTTCACACACCTCCACTCTGTGACTTCACACACCTCCATTTGTGACTTCACACATCACAATTTTGACTTCACACACCTCCATTCTGTGATTTCACACAACTCCATTCTGAGTTAACACACCTCCATTTGTGACTTCACACACCTCCATTCTGACTTCACACACCTCCATTCTATGACTTCACACACTTCCATTCTATGACTTCACACACCTCCATTCTGGGACTTCACACACCTCCACTCTGAGTTTACACACCTCCATTCTGTGTCTTCACACACCTCCATTCTGTGACTTTACACACCTCGTTATATGACTTCACACACCTCCATTCTGTGACCTCACACACCTCAAATCTGAGTTCACACGCCTCCATAGTGTGACTTCACACACCTCCATTCTGTGACTTCACATACCCCCATTCTATGACTTCACACACCTCCATTCTATGACTTCACACACCTCCATTCTATGACTTCACACACCTCAATTCTATGCCTTTACAAACCTCCATTCTGTGACTTCACACACCTCCATTCTATGACATCACACACCTCCATTCTGTGACTTCACACACCTCCATTCTATGACTTCACACACCTCCATTCTATGACTTCAGTAACCTACATTGTGACTTCACACACCTCCATTCTATGAGTTTACACACCTGCATTGTGACTTCACACACCTCCATTCTCTGACTTCACACACCTCCATTCTGACTTCACACACCTCCATTCTGGCTTCACACACCTCAAATCTGTGACTTCACACACCTCCATTCTATGATTTCACACACCTCCATTCTATGACTTCACAGAACTGGATTCTTTGACTTCACACACCTCCATTCTACGATTTCACACACCTCCATTTTGACATCACACACCTACATTCTATGACTTCACACACTTCCATTCTGTGACTTCACACACGTCCATTCTGTGACTTCACTCACCTCCATTGTGACTTCACACACACCTCCATTCTGTGACTTCACACACCTCCAATATATGACTTCACACACCTCCATTTTGTGACTTCACACACCTCCATTCTCTGACTTCACACACCTTCATTCTGTGACTTCACACACCTCCACTCTGTGACTTTACACACCTCCATTCTGTGTCTTCACACACCTCCATCCTGTGAATTCACACACCTGCATTCTATGACTTCACACACCTCCATTCTATGACTTCACACACCTCCATTCTATGACTTCACACACTTCTATTCTGTGACTAGACACACCTCCATTGTATGACTTCACACACCTCCATTCTATGACTTCACACATCTGCATTCTGACTTCACACACCTCCATTCTATGACTTCACACCTCCATTCTCTCACTTCACACATCTCCATTCTGTCTTCACACACATCCAATCTATGACTTCACACATCTCCCTTCTATGACTTCACACACCTCCATTCTGTAACTTCACACACTTCCAATGTTTGACTTCAAAAACCTCCATTCCATGACTTCATACACATCCATTCTATGACCTCACACAACTCCTTTCTTTGACTTCACAAAATTCCATTTTGATTTCACACACCTCCATTCTGTGACTTCACACACCCCCATTCTATGACTTCACACACCTCCATTCTATGACTTCACACACCTCCATTCTATGACTTCACACACCTCAATTCTATGCCTTTACAAACCTCCATTCTGTGACTTCACACACCTCCATTCTATGACATCACACACCTCCATTCTGTGACTTCACACACCTCCATTCTATGACTTCACACACCTCCATTCTATGACTTCAGAAACCTACATTGTGACTTCACACACCTCCATTCTATGAGTTCACACACCTGCATTGTGACTTCACACACCTCCATTCTCTGACTTCACACACCTCCATTCTGACTTCACACACCTCCATTCTGACTTCACACACCTCAAATCTGTGATTTCACACAGCTCCATTCTATGATTTCACACACCTCCATTCTATGACTTCACAGAACTCGATTCTTTGACTTCACACACCTCCATTCTACGATTTCACACACCTCCATTTTGACATCACACACCTACATTCTATGACTTCACACACTTCCATTCTGTGACTTCACACACCTCCATTCTGTGACTTCACTCACCTCCATTGTGAGTTCACACACCTCCATTCTGTGACTTCACACACCTCCATTCTGTGACTTCACACACCTCCATTCTGAGTTCACACACCTCCATTCTGTGACTCCACACACCTCCAATATATGACTTCACACACCTCCATTTTGTGACTTTGCACACCTCCATTCTATGACTTCACACACCTCCATTCTATGACTTCACACACCTACATTGTGACTTCACACACACCTCCATTCTATGACTTCACACACCTGCATTGTGACTTTATACAACTCCATTCTCTGACTTCACACACCTCCATTCTGAATTCACACATCTCCATTCTGACTTCACACACCTCAATTCTGTGACTTCACACACCTCCATTCTATGAATTCACATACCCCATTTCTGAGTTGACACACCTCCATTCTGTGACTTCACATACCTGCAATCTGACTTCACACACCTCCATTCTATGACTTCACACACCTGCATTCTGTGACATCAAAAACCACCATTCTATGACTTCACACATCTCCATTGTGACTTCACACACCTCCATTCTATGAGTCCACACAGCTCCATTCTGACTTCACACACCTCCATTCTATGACTTCACACACCTCCATTCTATGACTTCAAACACCTCCATTCTGTGACTTCACACACCTCAACTCTGTCACTTTGCACACCTCCCTTCTGTGACTTCTCACACCTCCATTCTGTGATTTCACACACCTCCATTCTATGACTTCACACACCTCCATTCTTTGACTTCACACACCTCCATTCTATGACTTCACACACCTCCATTTTGACTTCACACATCGCCGTTCTGTGACTTCACACACCTCCCTTCTGTGACTTGTCACACCTCCATTTTATGACTTCACACACCTCCATTCTATGACTTCACACACCTCCATTCTGTAATTTCACACGCTTCCAATGTTGGACGTCACAAACCTCCATTCCATGACTTCATACACCTCCATTCTATGACTTCACACACATCCAATCTTTGACCTCACACACCACCATCTTGACTTCACACACCTCCATTCTGTGACTTCACACCCCTGCATTTGTGACTTCACACACCACAATTGTGACTTCACACACGTCCATTCTTTGACTTCACACACCTCACTTTTGACTTCACACACCTCCATTTTGTGACTTCACACACCTCCATTCTATGACTTCACACACCTCCACTCTATGACTTCACACACCTACATTGTGACTTCAAACACCTACGTTCTATCAGTTCACACACCTGCATTGTGACTTCACACACCTCCGTTCTATGACTTCACACACCTCCAATCTGACTTCACACACCTCCATTCTATGAATTCCCACAGCTCCATTCTGACTTAACACATCTCCATTCTCCGACTTCGCATTCCTGTATTCTGACTTCATATACCTCCATTCTGTGACTTCACACACCTCCATTCTATGACTTCAAACACCTCCATTCTGTGACTTCACACACCTCAACTCTGTCACTTTACACACCTCCATTCTGTGCCTTCTCACACCTCCATTCTGTGATTTCACACACCTCAATTCTATGACTTCACACACCTCCATTCTGTGACTTCACACAACTCCATTCTGTGACTTCACACACCTCCATTGTGACTTCACAAATCTCCGTTCTGTGACTTCACACACCTCCCTTCTGTGACTTGACACACCTCCACTCTATGACTTCATACACCTCCATTCTATGACTTCACACACCTCCATTCTGTAATTTCACACACTTCCAATGTTTGACATCACAAACCTCCATTCTTTGACTTCACACACCTCCATTCTATGACCTCTCACACCTCCATTGTGACTTCACACATCTCCGTTCTGTGACTTCACACACCTCCCTTCTCTTACTTGACACACCTCCATTCTATGATTTCACACATCTCCATTCTTTGACTTCACACACCACCATTTTGACATCACACACCTCCATTCTGTGACTTCACACACCTCCATTTGTGACTTCACACACCACAATTTTGACTTCACACACCTCCATTCTTTGACTTCACACACCTCCATTCTTTGACTTCACACACCTCCATTTTGACTTCACACACTTCCATTCTGTGAATTCACACACCTCCATTCTGTGACTTCACACACCTCCATTGTTTGACTACACACAACTCCATTCTTTGACTTCACACCCCTCCATTCCATGACATCACACACCTCCATTCTATGAGCTCACATACCTCCATTTTATGAGTTCACACACCTCAATTTTGACTTCACACACCTCCATTCAATGACTTCACACACCTTCATTCTTACTTCAGAAACATCCATTCTATGACTTCACACACCTCCATCCTGTGAATTCACACACCTCCATTCTATGACTTCACACACCTCCATTCTATGACTTCACACACCTCCATTCTATGACTTCACACACTTCTATTCTGTGACTAGACACACCTCCATTGTATGACTTCACACACCTCCATTCTATGACTTCACACATCTGCATTCTGACTTCACACACCTCCATTCTATGACTTCACACCTCCATTCTCTCACTTCACACATCTCCATTCTGTCTTCACACACATCCAATCTATGACTTCACACATCTCCCTTCTATGACTTCACACACCTCCATTCTGTAACTTCACACACTTCCAATGTTTGACTTCAGAAACCTCCATTCCATGACTTCATACACATCCATTCTATGACCTCACACAACTCCTTTCTTTGACTTCACAAAATTCCATTTTGATTTCACACACCTCCACTCTGTGACTTCACACACCTCCATTTGTGACTTCACACATCACAATTTTGACTTCACACACCTCCATTCTGTGACTTCACACACCTCCATTCTGAGTTAACACACCTCCATTTGTGACTTCACACACCTCCATTCTGACTTCACACACCTCCATTCTATGACTTCACACACTTCCATTCTATGACTTCACACACCTCCATTCTGGGACTTCACACACCTCCACTCTGAGTTTACACACCTCCATTCTGTGTCTTCACACACCTCCATTCTGTGACTTCACACACCTCGTTATATGACTTCACACACCTCCATTCTGTGACCTCACACACCTCAAATCTGAGTTCACACGCCTCCATAGTGTGACTTCACACACCTCCATTCTGTGACTTCACACACCCCCATTCTATGACTTCACACACCTCCATTCTATGACTTCACACACCTCCATTCTATGACTTCACACACCTCAATTCTATGCCTTTACAAACCTCCATTCTGTGACTTCACACACCTCCATTCTATGACATCACACACCTCCATTCTGTGACTTCACACACCTCCATTCTATAACTTCACACACCTCCATTCTATGACTTCAGAAACCTACATTGTGACTTCACACACCTCCATTCTATGAGTTCACACACCTGCATTGTGACTTCACACACCTCCATTCTCTGACTTCACACACCTCCATTCTGACTTCACACACTTCCATTCTGACTTCACACACCTCAAATCTGTGACTTCACACACCTCCATTCTATGATTTCACACACCTGCATTCCATGACTTCACAGAACTCGATTCTTTGACTTCACACACCTCCATTCTACGATTTCACACACCTCCATTCTGACATCACACACCTACATTCTATGACTTCACACACTTCCATTCTGTGACTTCACACACCTCCATTCTTTGACTTCACTCACCTCCATTGTGAGTTCACACACCTCCATTCTGTGACTTCACACACCTCCATTCTGTGACTTCACACACCTCCATTCTGAGTTCACACACCTCCATTCTGTGACTTCACACACCTCCAATATATGACTGCACACACCTCCATTTTGTGACTTTGCACACCTCCATTCTATGACTTCACACACCTCCATTCTATGACTTCACACACCTACATTGTGACTTCACACACACCTCCATTCTGTGACTTCACACACCTCCAATATATGACTTCACACACCTCCATTTTGTGACTTCACACACCTCCATTCTATGACTTCACACACCTGCATTGTGACTTCACACACCTCCATTCTCTGACTTCACACACCTCCATTCTGAATTCACACATCTCCATTCTGACTTCACACACCTCCATTCTGTGACTTCACACACCTCCATTCTGAGTTAACACACCTCCATTTGTGACTTCACACACCTCCATTCTGACTTCACACCTCCATTCTATGACTTCACACACTTCCATTCTATGACTTCACACACCTCCATTCTGGGACTTCACACACCTCCACTCTGAGTTTACACACCTCCATTCTGTGTCTTCACACACCTCCATTCTGTGACTTCACACACCTCGTTATATGACTTCACACACCTCCATTCTGTGACCTCACACACCTCAAATCTGAGTTCACACGCCTCCATAGTGTGACTTCACACACCTCCATTCTGTGACTTCACACACCCCCATTCTATGACTTCACACACCTCCATTCTATGACTTCACACACCTCCATTCTATGACTTCACACAACTCAATTCTATGCCTTTACAAACCTCCATTCTGTGACTTCACACACCTCCATTCTATGACATCACACACTTCCATTCTGTGACTTCACACACCTCCATTCTATGACTTCACACACCTCCATTCTATGACTTCAGAAACCTACATTGTGACTTCACACACCTCCATTCTATGAGTTCACACACCTGCATTGTGACTTCACACACCTCCATTCTCTGACTTCACACACCTCCATTCTGACTTCACATATCTCCATTCTGACTTCACACACCTCAAATCTGTGACTTCACACACCTCCATTCTATGATTTCACACACCTCCATTCTATGACTTCACAGAACTCGATTCTTTGACTTCACACACCTCCATTCTACGATTTCACACACCTCCATTCTGACATCACACACCTACATTCTATGACTTCACACACTTCCATTCTATGACTTCACACACCTCCATTCTTTGACTTCACTCACCTCCATTGTGAGTTCACACACCTCCATTCTGTGACTTCACACACCTCCATTCTGTGACTTCACACACCTCCATTCTGAGTTCACACACCTCCATTCTGTGACTTCACACACCTCCAATATATGACTGCACACACCTCCATTTTGTGACTTTGCACACCTCCATTCTATGACTTCACACACCTCCATTCTATGACTTCACACACCTACATTGTGACTTCACACACACCTCCATTCTGTGACTTCACACACCTCTGATGTATGACTTCACACACCTCCATTTTGTGACTTCACACACCTCCATTCTATGACTTCACACACCTCCATTCTATGACTTCACACACCTGCATTGTGACTTCACACACCTCCATTCTCTGACTTCACACACCTCCATTCTGAATTCACACATCTCCATTCTGACTTCACACACCTCAATTCTGTGACTTCACACACCTCCATTCTATGAATTCACATACCTCATTTCTGAGTTGACACACCTGCATTCTGTGACTTCACATACCTCCAATCTGACTTCACACACCTCCATTCTATGACTTCACACACCTCCATTCTGTGACATCAAAAACCACCATTCTATGACTTCACACATCTCCATTGTGACTTCACACACCTCCATTCTATGAGTACACACAGCTCCATTCTGACTTCACACACCTCCATTCTATGACTTCACACACCTCCATTCTATGACTTCAAACACCTCCATTCTGTGATTACACACACCTCAACTCTGTCACTTTACATACCTCCCTTCTGTGACTTCTCACACCTCCATTCTGTGATTTCACACACCTCCATTCTATGACTTCACACACCTCCATTCTTTGACTTCACACACCTCCATTCTATGACTTCACATACCTCCATTGTGACTTCACACATCGCCGTTCTGTGACTTCACACATCTCCCTTCTGTGACTTGTCACACCTCCATTTTATGACTTCACACGCCTCCATTCTATGACTTCACACACATCCATTCTGTAATTTCACACGCTTCCAATGTTGGACGTCACAAACCTCCATTCCATGACTTCATACACCTCCATTCTATGACTTCACACACATCCATTCTTTGACCTCACACACCACCATCTTGACTTCACACACCTCCATTCTATGACTTCACACACCTCCATTCTATGACTTCCCACACCTCCTTTCTGAGTTGACACACTTCCATTCTGTGACTTCACACACCTCCAATCTGACCTCACACTCCTCCATTCTATGACTTCACACACCTCCATTCTATGACTTCACACACCTCCATTCTAAGTCTTCACACCCCTCCATTCTATGACTTCACACACTTCCATTGTTTGACATCATACACCTCCATTTTTTGACTTCACACACCTCCGTTCCATGAATTCACACACCTCCATTCTATGAGTTCACACACCTCCATTCTATGAGTTCACACACCTTCATTCTTACTTCAGCAACATCCATTCTATGACTTCAGACACCTCCATTCTATGACTTCACACACCTTCATTCTTAGTTCAGCAACATCCATTCTATGACTTCACACACTTCCATTCTATGACTTCACACACCTCCATTATGTGACTTCACATACCTCCAATCTGAGTTCACACACCTCCATTCTGTGTATTCACACACCTCCATTCTGTGACTTCACACACCTACTTCTATGACTTCACACACCTCCATTCTGTGACTTCACACACCTCAAATCTGAGTTCGCACACCTCCATACTGTGACTTCACAAACCTCTATTCTGTGACTTCACACACCTCCATTCTATGACTTCACACACCTCCATTCTATGCCTTCACACACCTCCATTCTGTGACTTCGCACACCTCCATTCTATGACATCACACACCTCCATTCTGTGACTTCACACACCTCCATTCTATGACTTCACACACCTCCAATCTATGACTTCAGAAACCTACATTGTCACTTCACACACCTCCATTCTATGAGTTCACACACCTGCATTGTGACTTCACACACCTCCATTATCTGACTTCACACACCTCCATTCTGACTTCACACACCTCCATTCTGACTGTACACACCTCCATTCTATGACATCACACACCTCCATTCTATGACTTTACACACCTCCTTTCTGAGTTCACACACATCCATTCTGTGACTTCACACACCTCCATTGTGACTTCATATACCTCCATTCTCTGAGTTCACACACCTCCATTCTGACTTCACACAGCTCCATTCTCACTTCACACTCCTCCATTCTATGACTTCGCACACCTCTGTTCTCACTTCACACACCTGCATTCTGTGACTTCACACACCTCCATTCTATAACTTCACACACCTCCATTCTGTGACTTCACACACCTCCACTCTGTGACTTTACACACCTCCATTCTGTGACTTCACACACCTCCATTCTGTGATTTCACACACAATCCATTCTATGACTTCACAAACCTCCCTTCTGTGAATTCACACAACTCAATTCTGTGACTTCACACACCTCCATTCTATGACTTCACACACCTACATTGTGACTTCACACACACCTCCATTCTGTGACTTCACACACCTCCAATATACGACTTCACACACCTACATTTTGTGACTTCACACACCTCCATTCTATGACTTCACACACCTCCATTCTATGACTTTACACACCTGCATTGTGACTTCACACACCTCCATTCTCTGACTTCACACACCTCCATTCTGAATTCACACATCTCCATTCTGACTTCACACACCTCAATTCTGTGACTTCACACACCTCCATTCTATGAATTCACATACCTCCTTTCTGAGTTGACACACCTCCATTCTGTGACTTCACATACCTCCAATCTGACTTCACACACCTCCATTCTATGACTTCACACACCTTCATTCTGTGACTTCAAAAACCACCATTCTATGACTTCACACATCTCCATTGTGACTTCACACAACTCCATTCTATGAGTTCACACAGCTCCATTCTGACTTCACACACCTCCATTCTATGACTTCGTACACCTCTATTCTGACTTCACACCCCTCCATTCTGTGACTTCACATACCTCCATTCTTTGAGTTCAGACCCCTCCATTCTGTGACTTCACATACCTCCATTCTTTGACTTCACTCCCCTCCATTCTGTGCCTTCACACACCTCCACTCTGTGACTTTACACACCTCCATTCTGTGACTTCACACACCTCCCTTCTGTGACTTCACACACCTCCATTCTATGATTTCCCACACCTCCATTCTAAGTCTTCACACACCTCCATTCTATGTCTTCACACACTTCCATTGTTTGAATTCATACACCTCCATTTTTTGACTTCACACACCTCCATTCCATGAATTCGAACACCTCCATTCTATGAGTTCACACACCTCCATTCTATGAGTTCACACACCTTCATTCTTACTTCAGCAACATCCATTCTATGACTTCAGACACCTCCATTCTATGACTTCACACACCTCCATTCTATGACTTCACAAACCTCCATTCTGTGACTTCACACACCTCCATTCTGGGTTCACACACCTCCATTCTGTGACTTCACACACCTCGATCCTGACTTCACACACCTCCATTCTATGACTTCACACACTTCCATTCTATGACTTCACACACCTCCATTCTGTGACTTCACATACCTCCACTCTGAGTTCACACACCTCCATTCTGTGTCTTCACACACCTCCATTCTGTGACTTCACACACCTACTTCTATGACTTCACACACCTCCATTCTGTGACTTCACACACCTCAAATCTGAGTTCACACACCTCCATACTGTGACTTCACAAACATCTATTCTGTGACTTCACACACCTCCATTCTATGACTTCACACACCTCCATTCTATGTCTTCACACACCTCCATTCTGTGACTTCGCACACCTCCATTCTATGACATCACACACCTCTATTCTGTGACTTCACACACCTCCATTCTATGACTTCACACACCTCCAATCTATGACTTCAGAAACCTACATTGTTACTTCACACACCTCCATTCTATGAGTTCACACACCTGCATTGTGACTTCACACCTCCATTATCTGAATTCATACACCTCCATTCTGACTTCACACACCTCCATTCTGACATCACAAACCTCCATTCTATGACATCACACACCTCCATTCTATGACTTTACACACCTCCTTTCTGAGTTCACACACATCCATTCTGTGACTTCACACACCTCCATTGTGACTTCATATACCTCCATTCTCTGAGTTCACACACCTCCATTCTGACTTCACACACTTCAATTCTATGACTTCACACAGCTCCATTCTCACTTCACACTCCTCCATTCTATGACTTTGCACACCTCTGTTCTGACTTCACACACCTGCATTCTGTGACTTCACACACCTCCATTCTATGACTTCACACACCTCCATTCTGTGACTTCACACACCTCCACTCTGTGACTTTACACACCTCCATTCTGTGACTTCACACACCTCCATTCTGTGATTTCACACACAATCCATTCTATGAGTTCACAAACCTCCCTTCTGTGAATTCACACAGCTCCATTCTGTGACTTCACACACCTCCATTCTGTGACTTCACACACCTCCATTCTATGACTTCACATACCTCCATCTGTGACTTCACACACCTCCATTCTATGACTTCACACTCCTCCATTCTATGAGTTCACACACCTCCTTTTTGTGACTTCACACACCTCCATTCTATGACTTCACACACCTCCATTCTATGACTTCACACACCTCCATTCTCTGACTTCAAAAACCAACATTCTATGACTTCAAACACCTCCATTCTATGACTTCACACACCTCCATTCTGAGACTTCACACACCTCCGTTCTGTGACTTTACACACCTCCACTCTGTGACTACATACACTTCCATTCTGTGATTTCACACACCTGCATTCTTTGACTTCACACACCTCCATTCTATGAATTCACACACCTCCATTATGACTTCACACAACTCTATTCTGTGACTTCACACACCTGCCTTCTGTGACTTCACACTCCTCCATTCTATGACTTCACACCTCCATTCTATGGCTTCACACCTCCATTCTATGACTTCACACACCTTGATTCTCTGACTTCACATACCTCCATTCTACGATTTCACACACCTCCATTCTGTGACTTCACACATCTAAATTCTATGATTTCACACACCTCCATTCTGTGACTTCACACACCTCCATTCTGAGTTCACACACCTCCATTCTGTGACTTCACAATCCTCCATTATATGACTTCACACATCTCCATTTTGTGACTTCACAAACCTCCATTCTATGACTTCACACACCTCCATTCTATCACTTCACACACCTGCATTGTGACTTCACACACCTACGTTCTATCAGTTCACACACCTGCATTGTGACTTTACAAACCTCCATTCTCTGAATTCACACACCTCCATTCTGACTTCACACACCTCAATTCTGTGACTTCACACACCTCCATTCTATGACTTCACATACCTCATTTCTGAGTTGACACACCTCCATTCTGTGACTTCACATACCTCCAATCTGACTTCACACACCTCCATTTATGACTCCACACACCTCCATTCTGTGACTTCAAAAACCACCATTCTATGACTTCGCACATCTCCAGTGTGACTTCACACACCTCCATTCTGTGAGTTCACACAGCTCCATTCTGACTTCACACACCTCCATTCTATGACTTCGCAAACCTCTATTCTGACTTCACACCACTCCATTCTGTGACTTCACATACCTCCATTCTTTGACTTCACACCCCTCCACTCTGTGCCTTCACACACCTTAAATCTGAGTTCACACACCTCCATACTGTGACTTCACACACCTCCATTCTGTGACTTCACACACCTCCATTCTATGACTTCACACACCTCCATTCTATGACTTCACACACCTCCATTTTATGCCTTCACACACCTCCATTCTGTGACTTCACACACCTACATTCTATGACATCACACGCCTCCATTCTGTGACTTCACACACCTCCATTCTATGACTTCACACACCTCCATTCTATGACTTCAGAAACCTACATTGTTACTTCACACACCTCCATTCTGTGACTTCACACACCTACATTGTTTGCCTTCACACACCTCCATTTTGACTACACACACCTCCATTCTATGTCTTCACACACCTTCATTCTTACTGCAGAAATCTCCATTCCATGACTTCACAAACCTCCCTTCTGTGAATTCACACACCTCCATTCTGAGTTCACACACCTCCATTCTGTGACTTCACACACCTCCATTCTGTTACTTCACACACCTCCATTCTATGACTTCACACACCTCCATTCTATGACTTCACACACCTCCATTCTGCCTTCACAGAATTCCATTTGACTTCAAACACCTCATTTCTGTGACTTCACACACCTCCATTCTATGATTTCCCACACCTCCATTCTATGACTTCAAACACCTCCATTCTATGACTTCACACACCTCCTTTCTGAGTTGACACACCTCCATTCTGTGATTTCACACACCTCCAATTTGACTTCACACACCCCCATTCTATGACTTCACACAGCCTCATTGTGACTTCACACACTCCATTCTATGAGTTCACACACCTCCATTCTGACTTCACACACCTCCATTCTGTGACTTCACACACCTCCTTTCTGTGACTTCACACACCTCCATACCATGACTTCCAAACACCTTCAATCTATGACTTCACACACCTCCATTCTATGACTTCACACACTTCCAGTCTATGACTTCACACACCTCCATTCTATGAATTCACACACCTCCATTCTATGGCTTCACACACCTGCATTCTGACTTCACACACCTCCATTCCATGACTTCACACAACTGTATTCTGTGACTTCACACACCTGCCTTCTGTGACTTCACACACCTCCATTCTATGACTTCACACACAACTCCATTCTGTGACTTCACACACCTCCACTCTGTGACTTTACACACCTCTATTCTGTGATTCACACACCTCCATTCTATGATTTCACACACAATCCATTCTATGACTTAACAAACCTCCATTCTTTGATTTCACACAACTCCATTCTATGACTTCACACACCTCCTTTCTGTGACTTCACACACCTCCATTCTATGACTTCACACACCTGCATTCTGACTTCACACACCTCCATTCTCTGACTTCACACACCTCCATTCTATGACTTCACACACCTCTATTCTGTAACTTTACACACTTCCAATATTTGACTTCACAAACCTCCATTCCATGACTTCATACACCTCCATTCTATGACTTCAAACACATCCATTCTTTGACTTAACACACCTCCATTTTGACTTCACACACCTCCATTCTGTGACTTCACACACCTGCATTTGTGACTTCACACACCAAAATTTTGACTTCACACACGTCCATGATTTGACTTCACACACCTCCATTCTCTGACTTCACACACCTCCATTTTGACTTCACACACTTCCATTCTGTGACTTCACACACCTCCATTCTGTGACTTCACACACCTCCATTTTATGGCTTCACAGACCTTCATTCTTACTTCAGAAACATCCATTCTATGACTTCACAAACCTCCCTTCTGTGAATTCACACACCTCCATTCTGAGTTCACACACCTCCATTCCATGACTTCACACACCTCCATTCTATGACTTCACACACCTCCATTCTGAATTCCCACACCTATATTCTGTGACTTCACACACCTCAATTTCTGACTTCACACACCACCATTCTATGACTTCACACACCTCCATTGTGACTTCACACAACTCCATTCTATGAGTTCACACACCTCCATTCTGACTTCACACACCTCCATCTATGACTTCACACACCTACATTCTGACTTCACACACCTCCATTATATAACTTAGCACACCTCAATTCTGACTTCACACACCAACATTCTGTGACTTCACACACCTCCATGACATGACTTTACATACTTCCATTCGATGACTTAACACACCTCCATTCTTTGACTTCACACACCTCCATTTTGACTTCACACACCTCCATTCTGTGACTTTACACACGTCCATTTGTGACTTCACACACCACATTTTGACTTCACACACCTCCGTTCTTTGACTTCACACACCTCCATTCTATGACTTCACACACCTCCATTGTGACTTCACACAACTCTATTCTGTAACTTCTCATACCTGCCTTCTGTGACTTCACACACCTCCATTCTATGACTTCACACACCTCCATTCTATGACTTCACACCTCCATTCTATGACTTCATACACCAACATTTATGACGTCACATACCTCCATTCTGTGAGTTCACACACCTCCATTCTGACATCACACACCTCCATTCTATGACTTCATACACTTCCATTCTATTACTTCACACACCTCCATTCTGTGACTTCACTCACCTCCATTGTGAGTTCACACACCTCAATTCTGTGACTTCACACACCTCCATTATGTGACTTCACACCCTTCGATTCTCTGACTTCACACACCTCCATTCTATGACTTCACACACCTCCATTCTGTGACTTCACACACCTCCATTCTGAGTTCACACACCTCCATTCTGTGACTTCACACACCTACATTATATGACTTCTCACACCTCCATATTGTGACTTTACACACCTCCATTCTATGACTTCACACACCTACATTGTGACTTCACACACCAACATTCTATCAGTTCACACACCTGCATTGTGACTTCACACACCTCCATTCTGACTTCACACACCTCAATTCTGTGACTTCACACACTTCCATTCTATGATTTCCCACACCTCCATTCTTTGACTTCACACACCTCCATTCTATGACTTCACATACCTCCTTTCTGTGTTGACACACCTCCATTCTGTGACTTCACATACCTCCAATCTGACTTCACACACCTCCATTCTATGACTTCACAAAACTCCATTCTGTGACTTCAAAAACCACCATTCAATGACTTCACACATCTCCATTGTGACTTCACACACTTCCGTTCTATGAGTTAACACAGCTCCATTCTGACTTCACACACCTCCATTCTATGACTTCGCACACCTCTATTCTGACTTCACACCCCTCCATTCTGTGACTTCACATACCTCCATTCTTTGACTTCACACCCCTCCATTCTGTGCCTTCACACACCTCCACTCTGTGAGTTTACACACCTCCATTCTGTGACTTCACACACCTCCTTTCTGTGACTTCACACACCTCCATTCTATGACTTCACACACCTCCATTCTAAGACTTCACACACCTCCATTCTATGACTTCACACACCAATATTCTTTGACTTCACACACCTCCATTCTGTGACTTCACACATCTTCATTCTGACTTCACACACATCCATTCTATGACTTCACAAATCTCCATTCTATGACTTCACAAACCTCCATTCCATGACTTCATACATCTCCATTCTGTGACTTCACACCCCTTCTTTCTTTGATTTCACACACCTCCATTTTGACTTCACACACCACAATTCTATGACTCCACACACCTCCATTTGTGACTTCACACATCACAATTTTGACTTCACACACCTCCATTCTGTGACTTAACACACCTCCATTATGTGACTTCACACACCTCAATTTTGACTTCACACACTTCCATTCTGTGACTTCACAAACCTCCATTCTGTGACTTCACACACCTCCATTGTTTGATTTCGCACTCCTCTATTCTTGGATTTCACACACCTCCATTCCATGACTTCATACATCTCCATTCTATGAGGTCACACATCTCTATTCTATGACTTCACACACCTTCATTCTTACTTCACAAACATCCATTCTATGACTTCACACACCCCCATTCTGTGACTTCACAAACCTCCATTCTGTGACTTCACACACCTCCATTCTGAATTCACACAGCTCCTTTCTATGACTTCACACACCTCCTTCTGTGACTTCACACACCTCTATTCTATGACTTCACACACCTCCATTGTGATTTCACACACCTCCCTTCTATGTGTTCACACACCTCCATTCTGACTTTACACACCTCAGTTCTATCACTTCACACACCTCCATTCTGACTTCACACACCTCCATTCTGTGACTTCGCACACCTCCATTCTATGATTTCACACACCTCCATTCCATGACTTCACACACCTCCATTCTATGACTTCACACACCTCCATTCTGAATTCACACACCTATATTCTGTGACTTCACACACCTCAATTTCTGACTTCACACACCTCCATTCTATGACTTCCACACCTCCATTCTGTAACTTCACATACCATCATTCTATGACTTCACACACCTCCATTGTGACTTCACATACCTCCATTCTATGAGTTCACACATCCATTCTGACTTCACACACCTCCGTTCTATGAGTTCACACACCTCCATTCTGACTTCACACACCTCCATTCTATGACTTAGCACACCTCAATTCTGATTTCACACACCTCCATTCTGTGACTTCACACACCTCCATGACATGACTTTACATACCTCCATTCGATGACTTCACACACCTCCATTCTTTGACTTCACACACCTCCATTTTGACTTCACACACCTCCATTCTGTGACTATACACACGTCCATTTGTGACTTCGCACACCACCTTTTTGACTTCACACACCTTCACTCTGTTACTTCACACACCTCCATTGTTTGACTTCACACACCTCTATTGTTTGATTTCACACACCTCCATTCCATGACTTCACAATCTCCATTCTATGAGTTCACACACCTTCATTCTATGACTTCACAAACTCCATTTTTACTTCCCACACCTCCATTCTATGACTTCACACACCTCCATTCTGTGACTGCAAAAATACCCATTCTATGACTTCACACACCTCCATTGTGACTTCACACACCTCCATTCTATGAGTTCTCACACTTCCATTCTTACTTCACACACCTCCATTCTAAGACTTCACACACCTCCATTCTATGACTTCGCACACCTCTATTCTGACTTCACACACCTCCATTCTATGACTTCACACACCTCCATTGTCACTTCAGACAACTCGATTCTGTGACTTCACACACCTCCCTTCTGTGACTTCACATACCTCCATTCTATGACTTCACACACCTCCATTCTATGACTTCCCACACATCCATTCTATGACTTCAAACACTTCCAATCTATGACTTCACACACCTCCATTCTATGACTTCACACACCTCCATTCTATGAGTTCACACACCTGCATTCTGACTTCACACACCTCCATTCTATCACTTCATACACCTCCATTCTATGACTTCACACACCAACATTCTATGACTTCACACACCTCCATTATGTGACTTCACACATCTCCATTCTGACTTCACACTCCTCCATTCAATGACTTCACACACCTCCATTCTGTGACTTCACACACCTCCATTCTGTAACTTCACACACTTCCATTGTTTGACTTCACAAACCTCTATTCCATGACTTCATACACCTCCATTCTATGACTTCACACACCTCCATTCTTTGACTTCACACACCTCCGTTTTGACTTCACACACCTCCATTCTGTGACTTCACACACCTCCTTTCTGTGACTACACACAACTACATTCTGTGATTTCACACACCTCCATTCTATGACTTCACACACCTCCATTCTTTGACTTCACACACCTCCATTCTATGAATTCACACACCAACATTTATGACGTCACATACCTCCATTCTGTGACTTCACACACCTCCATTCTGACATCACATCCCTCCATCTATGACTTCACACACTTCCATTCTATGACTTCACACACCCCCATTCTGTGACTTCACTCACCTCCATTGTGAGTTCCCACACCTCCATTCTGTGACTTCACACCCCTCGATTCTCTGACTTCACACACCTCCATTCTGTGACTTCACACATCTCCATTCTATGACTTCACACACCTCCATTCTGTTACTTCACACACCCCCATTCTGTGACTTCACACATCTCCATTATATGACTTCACACACCTCCATTTTGTGACTTCACACACCTCCTTTCTGAGTTGACACAACTCCATTCTTTTACTTCACACACCTCCAATTTGACTTCACACACCTCCATTCTATGACTTCACACACCTGCATTCTATGACTTCACACACCTCCATTCTATGACTTCACACCTCCATTCTATGACTTCACACCTCCATTCTGAGACTTCACACACCTCCATTCTGTGACTTCACTCACTTCTATTGTGAGTTCACACACCTCCATTCTGTGACTTCACACAGAGTTTGGCGTAGTGGTAGAGTACTTGCCTAGCATGCACGAAGACCTGGGTTCAATTCCTCAATACCACATACTTAGAAAAATGCTGGAAGTGGTGCTGAGGCTGAAGTGGTAGAGCCCTAGCCTTGAGAAAATATAAGGACAGTGCTCAGTCCCTGAGTTCAAGCCCAGCACTGGCCAAATCAAAAGTATTAGAGCACTGGCATTGAACTGAAGATCTGAGGAACAGCCCAGGCACAGAGTTCAAGCACCGCAAACAACAACAACAAAATCTATGAAATGGCAGTGGTGGTTTTAAACTAAGCAATAATAGAATAGAAACTGGTAAAATACATATTTGTGTGTAAGCAAAATAGCCAGACTTATGCATTAGAACAGGATAGCAACTTGAAAAAAAATTTTGTTTTCCATCTCACTAGGTCCTGTCTCTTAATTTATTCAAGTAAGTAAAATGCTGGGTTTTATAATCATTGCTCTGAATATTAGAAAATCATAATATCTCTCATTAACCAACAAAGACCAGGAACTGGGGCTTCGTTGAAATGGCAGAGTATCAGGCAAGAGAAGAAAAAATTGAAGTAAGAACTTGAAGTTCTTGATCCAGAACCTGCATAGTAACAGAGCAGCAGCCTGGTGATGGTACCTCACACTTATAATCTTAGCTACTCAGGAGGCTAACATCTGAGAATCAAAGTTTAAAGCCAGCCAAAGTACCCAGTTAACTGCCAGAAAAACCAGAAGTGGCACTGTGGCTCACAGATTAAAGCACTAGCCTTGAGCTGAAGAGCTCAGGGACAGTGCCCAGGCCCAGAGTTCAAGCCCCACAATTGACAAAAATCAAACAAGCAAACAAAACTCACAAAGAAGCCTGCAGACCACAGTGGTTCTGCTGAGTCTCTTCTCTATGGGGATCAGGAAACATTTCACCTTTTCTGTCTCTTCCCATCTCAACATTCATACTAAAATAAGACTGTGTTGAAAGTTTCAATTTATAAAAATGTTTTTCATGAAGCACCCTGAAATATTCATCGCTTATATCTCAATTGAAGATAGTTGATTTGGGGCTGCATTGGTAGAGTGCTAGCCTTGAGCAGAAAAGGTCAGGGATAGAGCTGAAGTACTCAGTTGAAGACCCAGTGCCAACACACAAAAGAAATTATGCACTTTATACATATTTTCTAATTTCTTAATGAATTTTTCAGTCTGTATAAATATAGGGTACATTCCTTGTTACTTAAGTAAGATTGCTCTTTTTTTTTCTTTTTGCCAGTCCTACGGCTTGGACTCAGGGCCTAGACATTTTCATTGGACTCGCTTGCCCAAGGTGAGTGCTCTGCCTCTTGAGACACTGCGCCACTTCTAGCTTTTTTCTTGAGTATGCGGTACCGGTGAATAGAACCTAGGTCTTCATGCATTCTAGGTGAGCACTCTACCATTAGGCTACATTCCCAGGCAGTGAGATTCCTCTTACAGTCATTGTATGTTCACAGAGTTTGATCTCACACACTGTAGGGCCCTGATTGGCTTTGACCTGTGATCCTAAGCCCTGAGCCTCCTAAGTAGCTGAAATTAAGTTGTGAGCCAGCATGATGGCTTCCATTCCCAATTGTCCAGAAAAAAGGACATACTAAAGCCACTAGCACAATGATGCTCATTGCAGCACTATTTACCATAGCAAAGCTATGAAACCAACCCAGATGCCACTCAGTAGATGACTGAATCAAGAAGATGTGGTACTTATACACAATGGAATGCTATGCTGCATCAGAAGGAAAGACATCGCCCCATTTGTAAGGAAATGGAAAGACTTGGAAAAATTCATATTAAGTGAAGCAAACCAGACCCAAAGAAACATAAGCTCAATGGTTTCCCTCATTTGTAATAATTAGTTCACATCTAGGACTCTCCTAGCAGAGGATTACAATAACTCAAAAACCTAGGTATATAAGGTCATATAGGATGAGACTAAATGAAAGGATCTCTAGGATATGGGAACAAGAGCTGTATCTTGTGTCATCGTTGCTCTTAATCTTGTGTGATTTTTGTCCTTAATCTACTATGTTATTTGTCATCTCTTATTTTGCCCTTTGGTTAATGTCAGATTGTTACTGTATCTGATTTTTTCCCTGGCATATTGTATATATGTTTATTTGTTTATGTCAAATAGGAAAGGGAAGGGGGGAAACAAGATGATTGGGAAGGGGAGGGGAGAGGGAACTGGGGACAAAAACATGTGGAGTGGAATAAATGTGTGAGAAGTAATGCAGTCCACTACCTGTAAATGTAATCGTAACCCCTCTATACATTACCCTGAAAATAAAAAAGAGACTATAAAAATATCTGTAGAAAATGAGGCTGGATGATGGAAACAACCAGATGCCCTACTACAAAAAATGTAATACACACACACGCACACACACACACACACACACACACACAAACGCACGCACACACAATGGAATGATACATAGCCAACTGACAAGATAAAATAATGGCATTCTCGGGGAAGTGGATGAAAAGGAAAAAAATCATATTAAGTGAAGTAAGCCAAACTCAAAGGAACATAGGCCCAAGAGTCTCCCTCATTTGTCAAATTCAGTAGAAACCTTGGCCTCTGCTACCAGGGATTTACAATAGAACAAAATCTAGAGACATCGTGACAAATAGTATGACACTAAATGTAAGGACCTCCAAGATAAAGAAACAAAACTCATATAATGAGTGATTGTTGTCCTTAATGAACTATGTGATCTCTTATCTCTTTTGCTATCCCTTGGTTATATCATATTGTTACAATATTTCACCTTGTTTTCTGATATATTTCATATGTGCCTAATTGGTTATTTGAAATTGGAGAGGGAAGGGGGGAAATGAACATGAGTGGGGGTAGGGGAAGGGAAATGGGGACCATATCATTACATGGGGTATCAAAGTTTGAGAAGTAATGCACCTTCTATCTGGTGAATATAATGTAACCCTTCTATAAATTACAATAAAAATAAATACATAAAAAGAAGATCTGCACAGAAAAAAATAATAATGGCATTTTTGGGGTAGTGGATGAAATTAGAGTGAATCCTGTTGAGTGAGATAAGTCAAGACCAAGGAACAAAAGGTACATGGTATCCTTAATATATAGATATTAGTTTCCAACAGTAGTAGAGCGATGATTGAATAGTTGATACCCAAAGTTCTGGACATAATTTTGGAGATACAAACATAACTACATAGACATAAAAATCTAGGATAGACTATACACTCTGTAGACATGTGTTTTATTATAGATTAATCTGTATCTATGACATACAAAGACTCAGCTTAATTTTTACTATATTCTAAAATCTATGTGCCAGTGATTGTATAGCGATTCCCTTCTTGAATACTTGTTGGTTAAACATGACATTTGAAATATGATGTAAAATTCAATGTTAATAATTTTTTTCTAAAAAAAGAGGCTAGAGGTAAATACCACTAATGTACTTGCTCTAAGTGGTACAGAAATTTTCTTAATGAATCAAGGGGTTTTACTACATCTTTATGCAATTATTTTAGTGCTGAGTGTTCTACACTCAAGGATACTTCTGGAAAGATGATATAGCTGACTGTGTAGATGGTATGAAGACATACTGGCCTAAACGTAGAATAAAGCATTGGTAAGTGGCTGTTAGCTGTCCAAATTCTACTGGAATATGTGGAATGAATTTATTAAGCACAATGCAGGCTCTTAGTCAGATCAGGATCAAGATTATGTGGTTCCATCAGATGAATGAGGAAAGATCACAAAAATCTACTAAGATATCCAGATATACTTTTTAAACTAAGGTATCTGGACTCCTTTTTTTTCTTTCTTGGTGGGGAGCTTGAACTTTGGACCTGGGCAAGGTCTCTTAGTTCTTTTTCCTCAAGGCTAATGCTGAACCAGTTTTAGCCACAACTCCACTTAGTTTTTGGGTGGATAAGTGGAGAGAAGAATCTTACAGTTTTTTTGTTTTCGTTTTTTTGCTTGCAAAGGCTTTGAATCACCTTCTCCCTGGCTAGTAGAATGACAATTATGACCCTCCGGCGCCTGGCTAGTGATTTTTCGAAAATTGGACTTTCTTCCAAATCACGTAACTGGTTCCTAGCAAAGTTTTGAAGCCTGACTTAAATGTGACAGATTTTTGTCACTTGGAGACACTCTGTGCTGAACGTTAGAAATCTACCAGCTGAGTCACAGTGGCACTTCCAGTTTTTGTTTATGTGGTGCTGAGGAATGGAATCCAGGGTTTCATACATGCTAGGCAAGCTGCATTTTCAGCCCAAGGTTTTATGTTTTGTTTTTTCAGTGTTGTTGCTTCTAAGGTACTGTATGATGTTCTTTCATTTTCTTTGCTTTTTACCTCTTTTCTTCTTTTTCCCTTTAGTTTTATTCTCTGTAGTCACTGTGTTGAATTCGGGTACCCTGTGTCTTGTACATAGGTTTAGGTGATTTGGGGAATGGAGAGGGTATAATAAAATGGTAAAAAAAAAAACAAAGGAAAATGGGTGAACCAATTGAACAGTGATACTTGGAAGACACTAAACGGAAATGAACTGAACAATCTGGGTGGAGAGGGGGTTGAGGGTAGGAAAACAGAGAAAAAGGAGGGAGGGGATAACAATTTTCTTAAGAAATGTGTTCATTACTTATGTAACCGTATGCCAACTATATATTGACTTAACAAAAGAAATTAACTTAAAAAATAATTTAGCCGGGTGTGGTGGCTCACACTTTTAAATGTAGCTACTCAAGAGGCTGGGATCCAAGGATAGCAGTTCAAAGTCAGCCTGGGCACTGAAGTCCATGTGACTCTTATCTCCAATTAACCACCAGAAACCCAGAAGTGGCCCTATGGCTCAAGGGATAGTGCAGTAGTCTTGAGCTGAAAAGCTCAGTGACAAAACCCAGGTGCAGAATTGCAGTCCCATGACTTGAATGATGAATGATACTAGCCAGGCTCTGTGCGCTCACATTTGGAATCCTAACTACAGAGAATCAGGTTTGAATCCAGCCCAAACAAATTGTATGATATTCTGATTTACAGTTCATTACCAAAAATCTGGAGGTGGAACTGTGGATCAAGTGGTAGAACACTAGCCTGAAGCAAAAAAAAAACATTTAAGGACAGTTCCCAGGCCCTGGGTTCAAGTCCCAAGACTTGCATAAAACAAACAAAATGTGACGCTGAGTCCTACATCATTTACTGTTATAGTTCAATATTCTTGATATGCGTCTTAGAAATTAAGTCCCTAGCAAATACTCTCCCCTGAAATTCTGCTTCATAGCTGATTCATAGAATTTCAGCATCATTACTATCACCTTCCAGTTAGCATAGCAGTCTACTACTGAAAATTTGAAGAAAATTTTGAGTAATCCTAATAAATCTGTGTATCATTTGCACACACATCAAATCAGCAGCAGCTATGTTCTACTATTATCTAAATGTATTTAATCCATTCTTGAGTTAATGAGCCTTAAAGAGTAAAACATATGAAAGAGTTATGAAACTAACAGTCACCATTCTTCTACCTAATATTGTAATATAAGTTTATAAATGCAAGGACTATTCTGAAGTGTGCAGAAGATAGCTTCTAATTATAATATTCTCATGAAGTATAGTTTTTAAGAAACATGTTGCTTGCTTTGGGAAGGCAAAGGCAAGGAAAAATGATATAAGTAAGTTCCCTATTTATCAGAAGGAAAATACTATTGGGTTTAGATCAACTTCATTCATTCCGTGCTGATGAAACAAATATTTGCAATTCCTGAGGCCAATCACTTCATTGTGATGCACAATCAGCCAGCTTAGATCAATCTTCCAAAAAAGGAAAGGAACAAATGAGAAGCAATTAAGGTTTCCAAAATGAACCAGGTGGTGGTGGCAGCTCACACTTGTAATTCTATCTACTCAAGGCCTGAAATCCAAGGATCTGGATTAAGTCTGTCTGGGATGAAAATACTCCTGTCTGAAACATCATCTCTGTTATCACAGCCCAGCTGATACACTCTGCCCAACAGGTTCCAAACACCAAAGTCCATCTCCTATCTGAAATACTAGCAAACGTACTCACACATTATTTCCTCTTTGGGAGATAGTTGAAACATGTACCAGAAACATTTCCCTGGCTTCACAGTGGAAGTGGAAATATATACTCACTTGAAGCCCATCTAGTAAATTATAGTCAATCATCTTTCCTCACATCTTGTTAGTTAAATTGAAAATGAGTGTTTGGATCAGAAGCGATGTGTATGAGCATACAGGTTGTAAAAGTACTGTAATCATAGCTACTCAAGATAAGCTGAGACCTGAGGATTCCAGGTCAAAATCAGCCATGCAATAAATTCCATAAGACTTTTACCTCTAATTAACCAGCAAAAAACAGAACGTTGAATTGTGCTTAAAATGCCACAGGCCTAAGCTTTGATTAAAGTGCTAAGGGTTAGCATTCAGGATGCCCATTCTCTCCACTCCTTTTTAACATAGTACTAGAACGCCTAGGCAGTGCAATAAGGCAAGAAACAAGCATAAAGCGGATCCAAGTAGGGAAAGAGGAAATAAAACTATCCCTCTTTGCAGATGACATGATTCTGTATTTAAAGAATCCTATAGACCCTACTCCCAAGCTCCTTGTGCTGATTAAAAGCTTTGGAAGGGTAGCAGGCCATAAAATCAACCCTCACAAATCAACTGCCTTCCTTTACGCCAACACTGAGAGGAACGAGGCAATGATCACGAAAGAAACTCCTTTCACAGTAGCCTCAAAGAAAATAAAGTACCTAGGAATTAGCTTAACTAAGAATGTAAAGGACCGTTTAGATGAAAATTTTAAAACCCTAAAAGAGGAAATTAAAGCAGAACTAAGGAAATGGAAAAACCTCCCATGCTCCTGGATTGGAAGAATCAACATTGTGAAAATGACAATCTTGCCAAGGGCTATCTACAAAATCAATGTAATACCAATCAACATCCCAATGTCATTCTTTAAAGAAATAGAAGAGGCAATTCAAAATTTCATATGGAATAATAAAAGACCCCGTATAGCAAAAACACTTTTTAGCAGAAAGAACAGCGCTGGAGGAATTTCAATTCCAATCTTAAGACTCTATTACAGAGCTATAATTCTCAAAACAGCTTGGTACTGGCACAAGAACAGGCCTGAAGTCCAATGGAGTAGAACTGCGGACCCAGATATTAAACCACAGACCTATGGCCACCTAATCTTTGACCAGGGAGCCAAAAAAATAGAATGGAAGAAAGATAGCCTCTTCAACAAGTTGTGCTGGAAGAACTGGTTAAACACCTGCACAAAACTAAAGTTGGATCCTTCTTTGTCACCTTGCACTAGAATTAACACCAAATGGATCAAAGACCTGGAGGTAAAAGCTGACACACTGAAAAGTTTACAGGAAGGAATAGGAGATACACTAGGCCTCCTTGGCAAAGGTCGAAACTTTCTTAATAAGGACCAAGAATCACAACAAATCAGAGAAAGGCTGGATAAGTGGGACTGCAGAGCTTTTGTATGGCAACGGATATAGCTAGTAAACTAATCAGGAAGCCTACAGAGTGGGAGAAGATCTTCACCAACCAAACAACGGACAAAGGCCTCATATCTAAAATATATCAACAACTCAAAAAATTGAATCACTCCAAAACTAACCTCCAAAGTAACACCCATCCCATTAAAAATGGGCCAAAGACTTAAAGAGAGTCTTCTCTGAAGGAGAAACAAAAATGGCCTATAGACACATGAAGAAATGCTCCACATCTCTGGTCATAAAAGAAATGCAAATCAAAACAATTCTAAGATTCCACCTCACTCCAGTTAGAATGGCCAGGATCAGGAAAACGAATGACAACAGATCCTGGAGGGGATGCGGCCAGGAAGGATCACTACTACACTGTTGGTGGGAGTGCAAACTCATTCAACCACTATGGAAAGCAGTGTGGCAGTGCCTCAAAAGGCTAAACATAGAACTCCCCTATGACCCAGCAATTCCACTACTTGGCATTTACCCAACAATCCAGAAAAAAGGGCATACTAAACCCACTAGCACAACAATGTTCATTGCAGCACTATTCACCATAGTAAAGATATGGAACCAACCCAGATGTCCCTCAGTTGATGAGTGGATCAACAAGTTGTGGTATTTGTACACAATGGAATTCTATGCTGCTGTCAGAAAGAATGACATCGCCCCATTTGTTAGGAAATGGAAAGACTTAGAACAAATCATATTAAGTGAAGTAAGCCAGACTCAAAGGAACTTAGGCTCAGTGGTTTCCCTCATTCGTCATAATCAGTAGAAACCTTGGGCTCTACTAGCAGAGATTGTCAATAGAGCAAAAGGCCATATATAAGGCCATATAATGTGAAGCTAATTGAAAGGACCTCCAGGATATTGACACAAAAGCCATATAATGAATGATTGCTGTCCTTAATGTACTATGTTGTCTCTCATCTCGTTTGCTGTCCCTTGGTTATCCCATATTGGTATAGTAGCTCACTTTATCTTGTATATTGAATTTATGTGTATTTGGATATTTGAAATTTGATAGAGAAGGGGGGAAAACCAAGACAGGTGGGGGGTGTGGGGTTGAAGGGAAATGGGTACCAAGACATGTGAAAGGGTATCAATGTATGTGAATTAATGCACCTTCTATCTGGCAAATATCATCAAACACTTTTACTAATTACAATAAAAAAATGAAAAAAAAGAAAGTTGTAGTGTGTGGGGAGGATGATGGGGTCAAATACATTTCTTCTTAGAAATATACCTCATCTGGTTGCCCTGGATTTTTCTGGCCTTCTTCTTAGAGAAAGTTCTGTTATACTGGATTTGTGGCTTGGCAATGATCTAGCATGTACATCTTCGAGTAAGACATCCACAACTTCCATGCCTGAGACTCGAGTTTCCTGACCTTTGGCAACAGCACAGCAACATCTTTCTTACTCCTGAGCCACAGGCCAAGTGAGCTGGCTTGAGCTGGTTCTTAGTTACAGTGGCTTGGTTACCAGGGTTTCATATTCTGTTCCATTGTGAGGGAGGCAGGGTCACCTTTCAGGGCCAATGATCAAAGATCCTTGCTCACAAAAGACCTCACCAAAGACATACTGGAGGCTGAACATCTCCGCCAATCTCACAATATACATGTGGATGTAGTAAACAGCACACCTTATTTGTCCAATCCCAATGTCTTCCACTAGGCCCAACTACCAGTCTGGTCTCAGGCTCAAGAAGCCTTTCTTAGGTAAGATCCAAACTTAAGGGTCAATATTGCCCTCATCCTTTACAAAACATTTGCTTCACAGTGCCTTCTCTGCCTGCATTTTGCCCCTTGTCGAATTTTTTTTGTTTTTGCTAGTCTTGGGACTTGACTTCAGAGTGTGAACATTGTTCTTGGGCTTTCTTTAGGCTTTAGCTGTCCCACCGAGCCACAGCACCACTTGCAGCGTTTTCTATGTATGTGGTAATGAGGAATAAAACCTGAGTCTTTTTGCTTCGTAGCCAAGTACTCTACCACTACGTGAAACACACAGGGAATCTTGCACATATTTTTGACGTCAATCTACTAGGATATTATTAGGTTTCTGTATCCTAATCAATTTTTTCCTGATGATTAGCTTTGCTGTCAAGTGTAAAAAATGCAAGAGGGAAAACCACAGAAGAATTAGTGAAATTAAAAAAAAAGCATTACACACAGTTAAGTGTTCATTCTTTGTAGGAGAAAGGATATTTTGATATGATGATGATGACTTTATAATTACTATGTCAGGGTGGAGAATTTGGCATAGTGGTAGAATGCTTGCCTAGCATCCATGAAGATCTGGGTTTGATTGCTCAGTTTCACTTAGATAGAAAATCTAGATGTGGCATTGTGGCTCAAGTGGCAGCGGGCTAGACTTGAGAAAACCCGAGGGCAGTGCTCAGGCCCTGAATTCAAGCCCCAAGATTGGCAGAAAGATAAAAGATAATAAAAATGCTTTTACGAGCTAATTCACTCACAGCATTTGCTTCTGAAATCTTCGCTTCTGCATCTTGTGAAATACCCCTTTCCCTCAATGTAGACAAGAAAAACACATCCATCCCATGGTCCACTCTGAGGCCACTGGTTGGGCTAAGAGCTAGTCGTTCAGCAACACATATGTTTTATACTAATACTTTCCAAACTTTGTACTCAAATATGCTAGGCTCAGAGGGACTTAAAGACAATAGAGATTGGATTGAGAGGCTTATTATTTTGGGTATAAATCGCTTATCAGTGGTTGTATTAGACTGGTCTGTAAGTGCAGAAAAAATAAGAGTGATAATACCAATTAAAACTTCTGAACATCTAATGTCTGCCAGCTACAGAGGTCTAGGTTGGTTATATCTGAAAAACTATAATCGTATTTAGTAGTAATTTTGCTCCCATTTTCAAATGGGCAGAACAAGAAACTCAAGAAAAATGTCAAATCAGGAATCAACATCACCCACCCAATGCAAACAGACAATGGAACAGTCACTGGCAAACCTAGACCAGAGTCTTCCAAGTGCTACACAAATGCAATTGATAAACATCATTAATGGAAAACGTGAAAATATAAAGAAAGAGATAATGGAGGAAGCCATAGCTGAACAAGAGGAAAGCAAAAACAAGGTGATAAGTGAAAAAGAAGAAGCCATAAAGGAGGCCATAATAAAGGTTTTTCAAAGAAAGATGGATGAATTCATAGAATCCACAAATAAAAACGTGACCAAACTCCAGCAAATGTCCAAAGAAAATAAAGCTACTGAGCTAACCACTCAAAAGGTAATCAAGGAGATAAAGAAATCCATACATGATCAAAATCAGGAGATGCAAGGCATCAAAAATGAACAATTAGAAGCAAGGGAGATGAAAAATAAAGTAGATAGCTTTGATAGCAGGTTAGACAATGCAGAGGAGAGAATTTCCGGGGCTGAAGATAATTTAGTTATTATAGAGAAAGAACAGAAAATGAGTCAATGCAAATCTAGGAAATATGAGAGAGCGCTTAAGGAGGTCCAAGATGCAATTAGGAAGCCTAATTTAAGGCTAGTTGGTATTGAGGAGGGCGTGGAGAAAGAGGTCAATGGTATTGGGAATATACTTCAGGGAATCATCTCAGAGAATTTCCCAAATATCCAGAAGGGCAGGCCCATCCAGATACGAGAAGCTTTCAGAACCCCAAACAGACCTGACCAGAAAAGAACATCCCACCGCCACATTGTGATCCGTACTGGATCAATAGAAATGCAAGGAAAGACCCTAAAGGCAGCCAGGGAAAAGGGATCAGTAACCTATAAAGGCAAACCAAGCAGAATAACCCCAGATTTCTCAGCAGAGACCATGCAAGCACGAAGTGACTGGAAGCATATATGTCATGCCCTTAAATCAAATAACTACCAACCAAGAATACTGTAGCCAGCTAAGCTCTCATTCATAACTGAGGGAAAAATAAAAACATTCCATTCCAAGGAATAGCTGCAACAATATGTCGAAACAAAACCAACACTACAGAGAATTCTCAAAGATGCTCTATACATAGAAAACCAAAATAAATGCAATATAGGGAAAGAAATGGCACCTAAACAGCTTACCATCTAAGTACCACAAGAACTGTCAAGACACAGGCCCTACTAAAAGCTTTTAAAAATGGTAGGAACTAATAAATATCTCTCAATCCTAACTCTCAATATCAATGGACTTAACTCTCCAATTAAACGGCATAGGCTGTCTAGTTGGATCAAAAAGCAAGAGCCATCATTCTGCTGTCTTCAAGAGACAAATCTTACCCAAAACAATCATCTTTTGAAAGTGAGAGGTTGGAATAAATCTATCAAGCTAACTGCCCCCATAAACAGGCTGGAGTTGCCATCCTCATATCAGATAAAATAGACTTCAAACTAAAATTAGTAAGAAAAGACAAAGAAGGTTACTATATACCACTAACGGGATCTTTCCTCCAGGAAGACATAACGATCCTAAATATTTACACACCCTTTTGAAGATTCTCAAAAGATTGAAGATTCTGCCAGTGTAAGTTAGATTCCGGCATTGATATTAAATAATGCAATGAGTAGCGATTTATATTTGAAATATCACTGTTGACAAAAGCTAACACACATTTGCTTAGTATTTGCTTTTGATTTTCCAAGAAGTTCAGTACAAGCTAACATGTGTGGCATATATCGACTGGGAGAAATGATTCAGAATATGTGACTCATTTGAACAGGAGTCAGTGAAAGATACAGAAGCAGGATACCCATATTGTGATAATTTGTATCTTTTTCATATTTTGAGTTTGTTATTAATTCCATTTGTCGTGTACATTTCTAGGTAAAAACTTTTAAAATATTTCCAAACAATTTATTTCAACAGCAAAAAAACCATTTATATCCCTGATAAAATTCACAGAATCCAAATTTTTCCATATTATTTTTTGTTTTTTGTTTTTTTTTTTTTGGTGGGTCATAGATATTGAACTCAGCCTGGCCACTATCCCTGAGCTCTTCAGCTCCAGGCTACCACCTTACCCTGGAGCCAAGCCCCACTTCCAATTTTCTAAAAGTAAATTGGAGATAAGAGTCTCAGGTCTTTGTGCCAGGATGGCTTTAAACCTTGATCCTCAGATCTCAGCCTCCTGAGTAGCTAGGATTATAGAAGTGAGCCACCACCCCATCATGCTCAGCTTTCTGGATTTTTTTTAAACAAGCCCTTTTGCTGGAACTCGGTCTGAGCACTGTCCTTCAGCTTTCCTCAAGCCTAGTGATCTTCTACTTGATCCACAGCACTACTTCTGGTTTTTTCTGTGTATGTGGTACTGAGGAATTGAACCTTCGTCTTCATACAAGCACTCTACAACTATGCCAAACTCCCAGCCTCCACATTAGTTTTTATGATAGATCTTTCCATGCATTCAGGTTGGCTAGAAATCCTTCTTGAGTTTCCCAAGATCAGGGAGTATAGGTGTGTCCCATCCTGTGTGGCCACATAACCATTGTTTAGGGTACAGTTCTCTCTTCATTCTACCCATCTAGACCAATTTTCATCTTCCATGTATAATCATTAAACATTCAGCTCCTGTTCCTCTCTACTCCATTCTCTGGAACCATCCTGCTTTTTCGCTCTAAGGGTTTGTTGAACCTTGGAAGCTCTGGAAGGGAAAACATACACTAGCTCTTCCTTTATGACTGCTGTATTTTTAGTTTACTGTAATCAAGATTCATCTGTAAAATATAGTAAAATTTTCTTCCTTTTCAATGCATTGTTTTGCATATTTCTATCTTTGGATTATTATTTATAGTTGTGAATGGATTCTCCACATATTTGTTCTAGTCTCTGCTTTCTCTTCCGTTAGGTACAAATCTAGAAATAGAAGTGTTGGACCATATTTCTATGTAATTCTATATTTAGTACTTTTTAGCACTCTCCACGCAATTTTTGATTGTTTTATATTCCTTGCAGAACTATTCCAAAGTTCCACTTCTTCTCACTACCTTCCCAGTAATAGTTAGACTTTGAAAGTTGTTTTTTTGTATGTGTGTGTGTGTGTGTTTGTGTGTGTGTATGTGGATCTTTTTGTTTAAAATTATATTTATATTAACATATTTAAAGTAATGATTTCATTGTAATTTTAATTTTTCTCATGACTGTTAATATTGAACTTCTTTCTACATTTTGAACTACTATTTCTATATATTCTTTTTAAAAAATCCTCTCCAATCTCCAATTTTTTTCCCTTTTTTTGTGGGGTAGTGGGGAAAGTCATGGGGCTTGGACCTTGGGCAGTGAGCTCTTTAGTTTAAGGCTATTGTCCTACCCTGAGTATTGCCCCTCAGTTCTTCTGCTCACAGCTCACTACCCCTCTTCTCATTATATACAGAACAAAGGTCATCCTCAGACTTTTTGAAAAAGTAAAACATACAGTAAATTTGTAGTATACAACAGCAAGAAATAAATTTCTTGCCAGGTGCAGTGACTTCTACCTGTAATCCTAGCTACTCAGATATCAGGCTGATATCTACAGATTTGGTTCAAAGCCAGCCTGGGCATTAGAAAGTCTATGAGACTCTCATCTACAGTTAACCACTAGAATATGGGAAATGGCACTGTGGCTTCATAGGTAGGGTGATAGCCTTGAGTTGAAGAGCTCAGGACAGTGCCCAGGCCCAGAGTTCAAGCATTACAAATCCCCCAGCCAAAAAAAAGAAAAAAAAGTTTCTTCCCCAAGTGATTATTATGCCAGCCATAGAACATTAACATTCTGGGTGTACTTCACAGTATTATTACTTGATACCCTAAGATTTTGCGATATTCTCACAGTACCAGCATATGTCATCATATAATGTAGTTCCTTTTCAATGGAATAATTCCATTTATAACCTAAATCTACTCCCCCGACTTATTTTTTCGATACCACAATTGCTCTACCATGATATGCCACAAGCCATTAAACATTTTATGGTGGTTAATTGGAAAGGAGTCTCATGGAATTTTGTGCTAGGCTGGCTTTGAACCATGGTCCTCAGATCTCAGTCTCCTGAGTAGCTAGGATGACAGGCGTGAGCCACCAACAGCTGGCTTGCCTTTTTATTTTTTTGTGGGTCTTGGGACTTGAACTCTGGGCCTAGGCACCATCCCTAAGCTTTTCAGGTCAATATTTCATGTAAGTCTAAACATTTAAGTAAAGGAATACAATTCCAACAAAAAAAGAATAAAATTCCAGACATGGTGTGTTTATAACTCAGTGCTAATTAGTTGATGAAAATGTGCCATTCCAGAAGCTGGTGTCATTTGATGATGTAGCTGTGGATTTCAGCTGGGAGGAGTGGCAGCATCTGGACAATGCTCAGAGAACCCTGTACAGAGATGTAATGCTGGAGACCTACAGCAACCTGGTGTCCTTAGGTGAGCAAAAGTCAAATTCACTTGCAAGGCCAAGTGCCTTGTTATTTTGCAGATACGTGAATGTTTATCAAACTTTCAATACTATTTAAATGAAAGATTCCAGGCCCTGAGAAGTATCATTACTTTCTAAAGAAAACCTAAGGTAATTTTGTACTCATTCTTCAGGATACCTTCAGGATACTTTGACAACAGTTCTAAATTATGTTTCCTCTAATGGAGACGACATTCCAAACTTACACAGTAATTGTAAGTGGATAAACCATCCAGAATAGAATATATATCATTATTGGAAATAGGATCTACAAATCACTAAACAGTGAGTTTATAATGGAAACCTGGCACTAGGTGCAATGTTTCATGCCTGTAATCTTAAAATATTCAGGAGGAAGAAATCTAAGAATTCTAATTTGAAGCCAGCAATGGCATAAAAATTGCCATGAAACTCTATAACTCCAAGTAACCCCTCAAAAATGTTAGTGGAGTGTCAAGAGTTTGACTTAGTGGTTGAGTGCTTGCCTAGCATGCATGAAGACCTATGCATGTAAGTGGAGCTGGGACTCAAACTGGTATTTTTCTAGCCTTAAGCAAGACAGCTAAGTTTATGCCATACAAAATGAATCCAGAGCTGGGGAAAAGTCAACCATGGAGCCAGTGAGAAATGAGAAAAAAGATTTAATAGGTAACTTGTGAGTAGGATGTCTGCGAACTTAAAGAAATGATGACACAGCATAAGCAATAATTCTCTACTGTTTCTAATTTACAGGGCCCTGTGTTCCCAAAACTGTATTAATTGACAAGCTAGACCACTGTGCAGAACTCTCGATAGGAAATTCCTCTGACAAGAATATCACAGGTGAGTGAATTCATCTTCATATTGATGTTGGAGCCTGAGCCCCATTGGTAAGTTCATGTTGTGATGTACTGAGAAATAGTATTCTTAGTTACCCTAAATCCTGTGTGGAACCTATGGAATTCTTTGTGAATGAATCAAGAATCATATTATTTTCCCAATCCTATGCTTGGTCTCAGAGCCTGAGGATGGTCCTCAAGGCTAGCTCTCTACTTCTTGAGTCATAGCACCACTTCTGGTTTTTCTTTGTATGTAGTACCAAGGAACTGAACCAGGTCTTTGTGCATGCTAGCCCAAACCACCGGCACCAAGAATCATAGGGTGATATGATGAATTCTATGTGGCAGTAGAGTTAAAGTTAGATTTCTCTGTAGAAATCACTGTGAAACAAAATAAAATGAGAAAGCCATGAGCCCGTGGCTCATGCCTGTAATCCTAGCTACTTAGGAGGCTGAGATCTGAGGATCAAGGTTCAAAGACTGACCTATCACAAAAACACCTTAGACTCTTCTCTCCAATGATCCAATAGAAAATGGGAAGTGGGGTTGAGTCTAAAGACATAGGGCAGTAGCCTTGAGCTGAAGAGCTCAGGAAGAACAGCCTGGTCTAGAATTCAAGTCCCATGACTGCAAAACAAGAAAGAAAGAAAGAAAGAAAGAAAGAAAGAAAGAAAGAAAGAAAGAAAGAAAGTAAGAAAGAAAGAAAGAAAGAAAGAAGAAAGAGGGAAGAAAGAGGGAAGGAAGGAAAGAAAGAAAAAAAGAAAGAAAGGAAGAAAGAAAGAAAGAATGATATTTCATTTCTTTAAAACTAAGACTATAAATGATTGAGCAAACAAGGAATAAGTCAGGGCAATATTCTCTGATAAGGATAATATCTTTTTGCTGGTAGGAAGAGACTGTTATTCAGAACCAGACCTTTCCACCAGAAATTGAGCCTAGTGGTAGAGTGCTTGCCTAGCATGCACAAAGACACAGGTTTGATTCCTTATTACCACATACATAGAAAAAGCCAGAAGTAATGAATTCATTGGTAGGGTTCTAGTCTCGAGAAAACCCAAGAACAGTGGTTAGGTCCTAAGTTCAAACCCAGGAATGGAAGGGAAAAAAAACAACAAAGTTTCAATCAACATAAGAAAATTAACTAGACAATGAGCTGGGGATTTTCTGGTCTTCCATGGTTCTAAGGGACAGGAGTGTTAGAAAAGGAATTTTTATAAGACTTCAAATGGAAAGAAATAAATTTCAAAATTCCCACAAATACCTAAATTGAGACTTTAGTGAGAAGTTGTAACTGAAGGGATATAGGTGTAAGTCCTTACTCTCAAGAATCGTTCTTGCTTGGATCAAAGCCAACAGACATATACACCAAACTTGTGGCCGCTGAATCTAGAAAAACTCGTGATCCTCACTTAATGGTTAATATGCAAACAGCATTGAAACTGGGTAAGGTAATCCTATCTGCTACTCAGGACCTGAGACTCTTATCTGTAGTTAACTCTTGAAAAGAGGAAGTGGGGCTGTAGCTCAAGGATAGGGGTTATAGTCTTCTGCTGAAGTGTTCAGGGACAGGGCCGAGGCATATGAACTACAAAACAAGAAAAGAAAAGAAAAGAAAGTTTTAAAAAGATGCAAAACAGCACAATATTTAGATTATTTCTCAAAAATAAAAGAAAGGCAGCTATACCTCAATGTATAAACAAAACAGTATTTGAAAAAAACAGCTGCAGGTATATTATAGGTAGTACTCAGCTGAAAACTGTAGCAATACATAGATGGGTAATTTCAATAAATATTTCCTGTGATATAAAAAGAGAACTATTATATAAGTACCGCGCTCTAACCGATTGCGCCACTGGAGCACTCCTTTGCTATCCCTTGGTTATCTCATATTGGTATAGTATCTCACTTTGTCATCTGATTTATTGAATTTATTTGTATTTGGATATTTGAAATTTGATAGGGAAGGGGGGAAAATCAAGACGGGTGGGGGTGTGGGGGGGGAGGGATACGGGTACCAAGACATGTGAAATGGTATCAATGTATGTGAATTAATGCACCTTCTATCTGGCCAATATCATGTAACCCTTTTACTAATTACAATTAAAAAAACACAAAAAAAGAGAACTAAAACACAGAAAAACATTATTGGTCATTGTAAAATATCATTTTCTTAATATGTTAGGGAGAAAAGCATATATTTCTCACAAATCAATTTCCACTTTTATATTTTAAAATATCTAACACTTAGGATGGGAAAGTAAAGTCATTACCTTTACAGTAAGGAATATTTGTATCTCATGTATGTTTGTGTCTTTTTTCTATCACTCATTTTAGATGTCCAGGTAATGGAAAATGTGTTCAAGACCTGCCAGGAAAGTCCACATGAATGTCTTTGTGAAGTAGCAGTTGCAAGTAGTATCGAAGTGGAGGAAAACGTGAGATTTGCAACAACTTTAAATTTGAGCTCTACACATAATCCAGAGCTGATTAGTAATAACGGTAACAACTTAGGGGTGAGGACTGAGGAGTTCATTAAGTGTCAGAACATGCTTCTGTCTCCTAAGCCTGATGAGATGCATGCTGCATATAGATCTCGTATGTCTCCTGTTCTTAAAAAATCCATCGGATATTCAGAGCATTTTATTCATGATTGTGACAGTCCAAAAGATCTGCAGTATCATAATTCTGTTCTCCCTGCCCAAGAAATTCTTCAGGGAGGGAGGAAAACTGCTAAATGTACTGTGTGATGAAAAATATTGTACTTAACACCGACCATCACTACACATCCGAAAATGTACACAGGAGAGACTCCTCATACATGTAGTGAATGTGAGAAATCTTTCAGTAATGAAATACGCCTTACAATACCTCAGAGCAAATATCCTGAGATATGTGATGCGTACATCAAGTGTGAAAATTAATTTCTGAGAAGTCAGACCTGACGCTCCAACCTCGATCTCCAAGAGAAGACAAACCTTATGAATATGAGGAACGTAATAAAATTTCTGCCCAGAATTCAGCTCTCAGCACACATCAGAGATCTCACACAGAAGAGAAATCTTTAATGGGATAAATGTGGGAAGAGTTTTAGACTGAAATCATACCTCACTTTGCACCAGAGAAGAAACACAGAAGAGAAACCTTATGAATGTAACAAATGTGAAAAGTCTTTCACCCAGAAGATACACCTTCGAGTTCATCAAATAACACACACAGGAGAGAAATCTTATAAGTGTAATGAATGTGGAAAGTCTTTCCAAGGGAAGGGAAAACTTCGTGTTCTTCAGAGAATACACACAGGACTGAAACCTTATGAATGTAACCAATGTGTAAAGTCATTCAGACAGAAATCTTCCCTCAAATTGCATCAAAGAACACACACAGGAGAGAAACCTGATGTGTGCAACAAATGTGGAAAGACCTTCAAGTGGAAGTCATATCTTGATGGGCATAATAGAACACACACAGGAGAGAAAACTTATGCATGTAGTGAATGCGGAAAGTCTTTCAAATGGAAGGTAAAACTCCATGTTCATCAGAGAATATACTCAGGAGAAACACCTTATGAGTGTAACATATGTGGAAAGTCCTTCACACAGAAGCCAAACCTCAACATGCATAAGACAATTCAAACAGGAGGAAAACCTTATGAATGTAACCGATGTGGAATGTCTTTCAAATGGAAGTCTTCCCTCAAATTGCATCAGAGAACACAGACAGGAGAGAAACTGTACGAGTGCATCAAATGTGGTAAGACCTTCAGATGGAAGTCACATTACAGGAGGCATAACAGAATTCACACATATTAGAAACCTTAGGAATATAACATAAGTTGAAAGTCTTTTGTGCAGTATTCACCCTTCAGGAAGCGTAAGAGAGTTCACACAGATGAGAAGCCTTAGCAATGTAATAAGTAGGAAAGACTTTTTAGTCTGTGGAAGAAAACTCAGCTTGTGTCACAGAACCAACACAAGATAAAACCCTTAATGAATGTAGCAACTGTTCAGTCTTTTCCCCAGAAGGCACAAGTCAAGATTTATCACTAAACACCCACAGGATAGCATCCTATGAATAAAATGAAAGGGAAATTTTTTTGAAGAACTCATAGTTGAGTTTGCATGATACCACACAGACACAGGATAAAAATCGTATGAATATAAGAATATGAAAAATCCATCATGAACGCATGACTAAGTATAAAATGCACATAGGAGAGAAAAACCTTATGAATATTACAAATGTGGAAAGTGTTTGACCTGGAAGGCATACTTCTGTGTTCATCACAAACCTGATTCCCATAGAAGAAAAGAAAACTAATGAATAGAACAAATGTGCAATGACTTTTAATCAGAAGTCAGTCTTCAGTACATTTCAGAACATACACAATAGAGAAATTCTGAGTAATGAAAAACATTTAGCTATATATAGAATCTCTGTATATGGGAGCATTAGGGTAAGTCTTCTAAACAAAGTCAACCTTCAGCAAGCATTAAGAGCACTCACAGAAGAAATAATAGCATGTAGGAAAACCTTTGTCAGAAACCTCTAAACGCTGACTGTGTGGCATAGTGGTAGAGTGCTAACCTATCAATGATGAAGGCCTGGATTAGATTCCTCAATACTACGTAAAAAGAGCAAGCCAGAAGCAGCACTGTGGTTCAAATGTTAGAGTGCTAACCTTGAGCAAAAGTAGCTCAGGCTCTGAGTTCACGCCTAAGGATTGGAGAGAGAGAGAGAGAGAGAGAGAGAGAGAGAGAGAGAGAGAGAGAGAGAGAGAGAGAGAGAGAGAGAGAGAGAAAAGAGAAAGAGAGAGAAACAGGAACTTCTAAATTTTACAGAGATAGAGAAGGAGAGAGAGAAGGAGACAGAAACTAATTTCTAAACTTTACAGACTTTCTATTTCCTTACAAATTCGTCTATGTCATTCTTTCTGACAGAAGCACAGAATTCCATTGTGTAAAAATACCATATTTGATCTACTCATCAACTGACGGGCATCTGGGTTGGTTCCATACCTTTGCTATAGTAAATAGTGCTGTGATAAATGTTATTGTTCTAGTGAATTTAGTGTGTCCTATCTGGACGATTGGCAAGTAGTGAAAATGCTGGATCACAGGGGAGCTCTATGTTTAGTCTTTTTGGGATACTGCCATAGTGCTTTCCACAGTGGTTGAACGAGTTTGCAATCCCACCAGCAGTGTAGTAGTGATCCCTCCTGGCCACATCCCCTCCAGCATATGTTATTAGATTTCTGGATCTTGGCCATTCTAACTGGAGTGAGGAGGAAAATGGAAAGAGGAACTGAAGCTTTCTCTCCTTACAGATGACATGATTCAGTATTTAAGAACCCTATAGACTCTACTCCGAAGCTGCTTGAGCTGATATAAAACTTTGGTAAGGTAGGAGGTTATAAAATTAACCCTCAATGTCAACTGCCTTCCTATATGCCAACAAATGAGAGGAATGAGGCAAGAATCAGGATAGCAACTCATTTTGCTATCAAAGAAAATAAAATACCTAGGAATTAACTTAGAATGTAAAGCAGCTTTTTGATGGAACTATAAACCCTGGAGAAGGAAATTAACACAGAACTGAGGAAATGCAAAAACCTATGCTCCTGGTTTGGAAGAAGTAATATTGTAAAAATGGCAATCTTGATAAGGAATATCTACAAATTCAGTGCAATATTCATCAATATCCCAATGTCATTCTTTAAAGAAACAGAAGAGGAAATCCAAAATTTCACTTGGAATAATAAAAGACCCCTTATAGTCTGTCTTCTTGCATGATACATAATGTTTAATCTCACCTTCTCCACCAAAATCTCACCTTTCTCATTGAGACATAGGTGGCCCTGTTTACTAGCAGCAAAGGCTCAAACGCGCAGTTTCAGGTGTCACCACTGCCTCTGTTACAGGGTAGATCCAACTCTGTCATCGATTCTGAGGTCTGCTCTGGGAGTCTTGGTCACAAGTTGTTCTGTGGCATCTGCTGCCAGCCTGTGCCTATTTGCTTCCTTTTCCTCCAGCAGCCTACAACAGGGAATGAAGTTCAGGCGCTGATGCTCTCCTTCATATGCAGGGCAGGATGAACCCAACCCTCCCTCATCTTCCTCTTCCAATTTTTGGGGAAAAATGTGCTGGCAGAAGTCCTCAGGTGTGGCGCATGGCTGATCCACACTTTTAATCCAGGCTGGTCAGGAGGCTGAGATCTGAGTATGGAAGTTCCAAGTCACCTAGAACAGGAAAGTCTGATAGATTCTTACTACCAAAAATAAAAACAGCTGGGAATGGAGTTTGTGCTCCAGTGGTAAAGGGCTAGTCTTGAGTACAAATGCTTAGTGCCCAGGCCCTGAGTTCAGGCTCCAGCACTGCCAACAACCGCACTTTAGTGAGATTTTAGCTTTATCCATGTAGGCACATCTCACTGGAATCTTTGCTGGTAGAGATAGTCTTCATAATTTTGTCTCAAGGTAAAGGTCCTCCTGGGGTAGTACACAAAAGGTGTCATGGAGAGAGGAGCCCCACTTGCTCCAGGTTTGAATATGGCAGAGGTCAAGCCAGCATGGAGTTGGCACATCAGTCTTTTTCCTAGCACCACCTACCAGTGAATGTCAAATGACATTGATTGTTGTGGGATTGTGTGATTGAAGTGCCCCATTAAGGGCAGTGTTAGCACATCCAAACTTGGATACCAGGAATGCTGAAATCTCAAAGCTAAGATTTCTGTTGGCTACAGAAATGCTGGTGTGTCTGTTATTCACTAAAAGTTCAGGTGCAAAGATTCTGAAGCTTGATGCCATGTGTATATTCCATTTAGTAAAATTATTTTAATGCACTGTATAAGTTAAAACATTTGATAAGAGTCAGGGGTAGTGAAAATATTGTTCTTGAATTCAGGTGTCTGGCAGGGTAATGGTGGGGTGTTGGTGGCTGGGACTATGAAGCTGGAGCTGCTATCAAACCATGGATCATGTTCCTCTTTGTCTGGGAGAAATGACTCCAAAGATGAAATTTGAATGGTGAGGAAAAGATGATGATGTACTCAGGAAATTTCTCCTAAACAAATGCTCATGTGGAAGTGGGATGGGGGCTGGGCATATCTGAGGCAGAGCTTAAGGGGGCTTCTCATGGCGTTGAGAACGTTCCTTGCGACTTCAGGCATGCAGTAGGATGTTTTAAATGGCCATTGTGAGATGGATGGAATAAGACTGGAGACAAGATGAATGCTGGGATCCTGCAATGCTCTTGCATGAGTGGCTGGTGGCTCACCTGAAAGAACTAATTATGTCTAAAAAAGAAATCAGGAATTTGTTTTGATTAGATAATACCTGTAATCCGAGGCATATTCAGGATCCTGATCTTAGTATTGTGGTTTAAAACCAACCCAGCAAAGGGAAAAATGCATGAGACTCTTACTCCCAGTTTAGAGCAAGAACAAATATTGAAGTAGAGCTGTGGCTTAAGAGCTAGAGTGCTACCTTGAGCAAAGAAAAGCTAAGAAAAAGCTCCAGGTCTTGAGTTCAAGGCCAGGAATGAAAGAAGGAAGGTAAAAAAGGGAAGTATGTGAGGAAGGGAAATATATAAATGAAAGAGAGAAGGAACTAGAAATTTAAAACTAGAGAGTATTTAAAAGTCATCAGTCCTTCTAAGAAAAGTGTTGGAGTATGGGTTCTATATGTGGTGAACTGGAAGCCCAGCAGTGACTTGGTAACCAAAGAGTCACCATGATGAGCAAAGGATAGAAATCTGCATGAGCCTCTTAGCGGATGGAGTCACAGAAGAGAACCTCAGCTCCCATCCCATAGTTAGAAGTATATAGAGATGGGGAAGTTGGCATCACCTTGATGTCATTGTGTCCATGGAGACTGGAATCCATGGCTCTGTGAAAGCACTATGTTATGGTTACTGAGCTGGGAGGCTGAGGAGAGCCAAGTCCTGGCCATGAAGAAATCTGGGTGGCAGCAGAGCAATTCTGCTGCAGTGTGTGCCTGCTTGGCTGTTTTATTCTGTGGTGGATCAGGCCGGAGTGGGTGATAGTAACTGTTTTGTGGTCACAAGCCCTTCACCAAGACCTTCCTCTGGGATCCTCATAAGCTAGAGGGTGGCTGGTGGTGGGATGTGTGTGGGGTGGAAGTGACAGAGGGATGTACGCATGGCAAGGTGGGTGAAGAGATGAGAGGAATGAAGAGAGCCCAGTTCATTGGTTTCCAAGGTTAATGGGTGGGAGGTAGAGAGGCATGATGGAGGAATGATGGAAGCAGGGGAAGGTGGTGACAGAGTGAGGCCATCTGTAGTGCCAGCCTGGCCATCATCTGAAGCCCCTAGGCAGCTTCCTGATCCCTCACTTTGTCCTGCTCCTTGTGGAGGGAATGTCACGTGTACCCAGAGCTAGGGGTGGGGCAATGTTAGTAGCACCTGGAGAACCATTGGTCTCTACCTGGGTGAGGGGTGGTTATGGCTCCCATGCTGGGTGGCCTGATAGCTATGGAACAGATCTCTCCTTAGCTACCACAGTCAGTGGCTGCTCTCCATCTAGGGTTAGGGCACCTGCTCAGCCATCAGGACACCCCATGCCAGGACAGAGGCCTACAATTCAGATGGCAGCACAGGGGTGACGATGATCTCACCGTAGCCCTAGTTACATGGCTGTCCCTGCATACAGGACAGGATGAGCTGGGGGAAGATGTTCTCTGTGTTTTTCCACAGCCTATCCCGGCCTCTTCTTGTGTCTGATTAGACCATGAGAGTACCAGGTTCTCTCTCATAGTCCTGGTTGTTTTTCTTTTACAGTCATGAGGCTTGAACTCAGGTCCTGGGTACTGTCCCTGAGCACTTTTGCTCAAGGTTGATGCTCTACCATTTGAACAATAGTGCCATTTCCAGCTTTTCCTTTTCATGTGGATCTCTGATATGTCCAGTGCTGTGCCTGCAGGGAGGCACTCACCCCACAGACAGAGCCACCTCTGCCGTGACTGTGACTGCCCACAACCCTCACACCCACTCCTTGCACACCCCTCGACTCCAGTTTTAGCTCCTCTTGGACTGGGTGTCCAGCCTACCCCTACCTACACTCACAAAGGTTCTACAATTGTCTTCAAAGGGTCCTTTCTTCTTCCAGCCAGAGTACAGACTGTGCACATCTTGACGATCACAGAGCTCAAAGCCAAAGTCTGAGATGCAGAAGGGGGTGACCCAGTAGCTGCACAGGGCCCATGGATCATCCTGTGCATCCCCCAGCCTGTGACTTCCCCCACCCCCTTGGCAGGGAAGCTCCATGCCCACATCCTGATCCCTGGTCCCCTCCAATTCCATTCTCCCTTGGATTTTGCAGACTGTCTACCATCAGGATCTAAAATTCTATTCATCACTTTATGTCCTTATCACTGACTTGCTACTTTGGCAGGATCTCCCCGTGCCTGGAGAGTAGGCATGTCATGTACTCTCTGTGGAGAAGTTGCCCCAGGAAAAGAAATATGCACTTCATGTGAGTGTAGGACAGGGCAGGGGGGCTCCCTAGGATCAGAAGCCACAGGAGGGGTGCAGATGGGGGAATGCTAGGGGCCCCAGGGTACAGTGGGAGTTAGGGCACAGTTGGTTCCTTCTGCAGGGTTGACAGCGCTTCCCAAACCCAACAGAATGAGGTTCACATTACAGATGTCAGAGACAGTGCAGATTGCCAATGGGCGCAGGGGTCACTGTCACCCCCAGATGCTGGCTGCATGCTGGGATGCACGCAGAGATGTTTTCAAGATCAGATAATGAGGATGTTGCAGGGTGTAACCATTCTTTTCAGATGGCTCTCTAGCTCTTTTGAGCTTCATCTGTATCTTTGGCTTTTTCTTGGCAGTTAACTGGAAATGAGAGTTTCATGGACTTTCCTTTCTGCACTGGCTTCAAACAGAAGCTATGCACAGTTTTCCAACCATACCCTACTGAAGAAGGGAAGCTTGATCTGGTGCTTAACTGGGTTGCACTTTGGCTCCGTTTGCTATGCCTCACAGGAGGGGGCTCATCATTTGTAGACTAAGATCTCATGACCTTCAAAGCCAAATGCTACCTGAAAGTTCAGGGTCCCAGCCTATGTGTTGGGCCGGGGTGAATACATTCTCTGTTATTCTGGGTCATCAACCCATGTTTTAAGCTGGAAGTAGGCAGTGCCACATTTGATAAGAACATCTGCCAGAGATTGTCACCTCATGAAAGCAGATTCTAAATTTGTATTCCATTTCCTGTGGTGGAGAAATCCCCTCCAAGTTAGACAGGCTCACATCCACCTGCAGGTCACACTCCGAATGCACCCTTGAGTGTCCTCATGGTATTGGGATCTAATTTTGTAGGGAATGCTGGTTTAGTCCATGAATTAGCTGGACAAGTGATGACAAACGTGTTGTGGATTAATATGAGAACAATTTAAGAAGCCCGGGAGGAGCATCAACCTGACCCTCTGTGGTGCTATAAATCTGAAAGGATGTTCCAGACTGAGAAACAATCACATGGCTTTGTGTTTGGCATCCAGACAAGTGAGTGCATGTCTTAGCTGTCAGCCGATACAGAGGAGGACATGAATAAGTGGGTGGAAAGCATCTGTCAGACCCCTGTGTGGGGGCAGGTGGAGAGAACATAGGAAGGTAGATACCATGGCTGTGGTGGGGCCAAAAAAAAGGGTAAAAGAGGCAAAGGAACCAGGTACTGGTAGCTCATGTCTGTCATCCTAGCTACTCAGGAGTTTGAGATCTGAGGATCACAATTCAAAGCCAGCCCAGGACAGAAACTCCATGAGACTCTTATCTGCAATAAACTACTGAATGCAAGAAGCTCAAGCTCAGTGACAGCATCCAGGCCTAGCGTTCAAAACCGAGGACTGGCAGAAAAAAGTATCAAAGGACAAGAAGCTGGCCAAAAGTTAGAGGGACTCTATCTTGACAAACAATACAAGGGTAAGTTGCACTCAGAAGACTTGCACAAAATCTGGAAATGCCTGAGACCTATCTATGTATGTTTCCTGTTTGTCTAAATACATATGTTTATGCATTTATATATTAGTATAGAGAGACAGATCAATACATATGAATATACATATATACATAGCCAGACACTAATGGGTGGGTGGTATACTGTGTGAGAGTTTGTGTTTGTGTTTTGTGGATGGCTATCTCTGTTTAAGAAAGATAGAAAATATGTAAATATCTTTTAAAAAACTTGATAAAATATAGAGAGACATAAGCTCTTGAGGGAATCGGAAATGAGAAGATTATTCACAGGCACGTTTATCCTTATGGATTCCTCAGCAAGTTTTAATTTTTTCATTATTTTATTTCTTTTTTTGAACCAGTGCTAAGGATTTCTCTCAGGGACCAGGTGCTGCCAATTACTAATTTTCTCATGGCTGGTACAAGAGGAACTGAGCCACAGTTCCACTTTTGCCTTATTTATTCGTACTTAACTGAAGATAAAGATTTCTATCAGTGACTTTCTTTCAGGGGCTGGATTCTAACGAGGATCCCTAGACCTCAGCCTTCTCTATAGCTACAATTAACAATATGAGAACCCAGCACTGGGTTCCAATGCACAGGGCAAGAAATTGAGTGAATCTCTCAACTCCAATTAGCTATCATAAGCTAGAAGTGAAAGACCAATACCTTTGCTGAAAAGATCCTGAGGGTTATCACACAGGCCCTATGAGTAAGCCCTAAACCCTGTACACATGTGTGCATGCACACATTGGCAGATACACACACACATGCACACACACAATATCTCAGGCAATATTGTATTTTGAATTAATATCCAAAGATTGGACAACAGGATAGCAAGTAATAAAATCTGTTTTTCTTGTCTACATTGAGGGAAAGGGATAAGTCACAAGATGCAGAAGCGAAGAATTCAGAGGCAAATGCTGTGAGTGAATAACTTGTAAAAAGCACATTTCTTTTCTTTTGTTTTTTCTGCCATTCCTGGGGCTTGAACTCAGGGCCTGAGCACTGCTCTTGGCTTTTCCCAAGTCTAGCCCTCTGCCACTTGAGCCACATTGCCATATGGATTTTTATATCTGTGTGATATTAAGGACTCAAACCTAGATTTTCATGGATGCTAGGCAAGCACTCTACCACTGGGCCAAACTCTAAACCCCGATAAAGTATTTATAAATAGTCATCATCATCATATCAAAATATCCTTTCTCCTACAAAGAATGAACACTTATCTATGTCTCTAAGACTTTTTTTTATGTCACCAATGCTTCTGTGATTTTCCCACTTGCATTTTTACAGATGACAGCACAGATATTCATCAGGAAGAAAAATAGATTAGGATACAGAAACCTAACAACGTCGTAGTAGATTGAGATGAAAAATATGTGCAAGATGGCCTGGGTGTTTCATCTATTTGTAGAGTGCTGGGCTACCACACAAAAAGACTCCGGTTTGAAAACGCTGGAAGTGGTGCTGTGGCTTGGTGGGACAGCTATAGCCTAAAGAAAGCCTAAGAACAATGGTCAGGCTCTGAGGTCAAGTCCCAGGACTAGCAAAAAAAAGGTGCAAGAGGCAAAATGCAAGCTGAGAAGGCACTGTGAAGCAAAATGTCTTGTGAAGGGTAAGGGGAATAGTGACAGTTAAGTTTGGATCTTACCTAAGAAAGGCTCCTTGAGCCTGAGACCAGGCTAGCACTTACGCCTAGTTAATGACTTGGGATTTGAACAAAAAGGTGTGCTGTTTAATACATCCATATGTGAGGTGGGAAGGGAGATTCAGCCTCCAGTATGTCTTTGGGGAGGTCTTCTGTGAGCAAGGAGCTTTGGTCATTGGGCCTTGAAAGGTGACCCTACCTCCCTCACAATGGAACAGAATATGGAACCCTGGTAACCAAGCCACAGTATGTGACAACCAGCTCAAGCCAGCTCCCTTGGCCTGTGGCTCAGGAACCAGAAAGATGTTGCTGTGCTGTTGCCAAAGGTCAGGAGGCTCGCATCTCAGGCATGAGAGATATGGATGTCTCACTTGAAGAAGTAGATGCTGGATCAGTGCCAAGCCAAAATTCCAGTATATCAGGCATTTCTCTAGGAAGAGAGCCAGGAAACTCCAGGGCAACTCAGATGAGGTATATTGAGAGGAAACCTATTTGAACCCATCATCCTGCCCACACACTACAACCTTCTTTTGTGCTTTCAAGTGACTCTACTGAGATTAGAGTGTGTCATTTCCAATCTACTCTATTCCAATTCCTCAGTGTGAAGTGTGGTCCCATTCCTACGTTTGAAATATCCACTGTTTTGCCAACATAGTGTGATGGTAAGTCAGCTCAGACTCTGAATGAGCCTTGTAACCTATGGATCCTGGAGGAAGGCCTGTTGGAGAAGCTGCTGACAAAGCTGATCGCTGCCTACCAGAAAGGTGATCTCTTTTATGTGGGAAACTTCCTGCACAATTTCAAATAGTGGAGGACAATGTAGTAGTTGCTGGAAATTCTCTTGAAAAAGTGAGTGTTCCCTTCCAAACCCAGGTTTGCTCACCCCTCCTGGCCAAGTCTTGGAATACTTGGCTCCTCTCTGAGCCTGTTTGTTTCACTGGGGTGTTCACAGGGGAGCTAAGCATGATACAAGTGCCCAAACTACTTCATTAAGACTGGGACACCATGCCATTTCATTTCCCTCACAAGCTACTGGAGTCTCAACAGTGTGCTTACTGAGAAGTTGGATTTCAGGCATGAGTAAGTGGCTCCCAACTGCAGCCCTCACCTAGGTGACATCCTAGGAAATCCCATTTCCCAGTAAGAAATGAGGTGTCAGTACTAATGGCAGAGGCCTGTGAAATACTGGAGTCAGAGGAAAAGCTGGGGGTTGAATCACTTTTGAGCCATCAGGGAGGGATTGTGATAGCTTTGCCTGTTAGAACCTGAAAGCATTTACATTTTGGTGTGTGGTCCAGTGCTGCCACTTGAACCTGAACCCAGGTCTAAATGCCATCCCTTTGGTGTTCAAAAATTAGCACTGTACCATTTGAGTCATAGGACAAGTTCTGGCTCTTTGCTGCCTAATTGAATACAAGTGCCTTTAGACTTTTACTGACTAGACTGGCTTTCCACTGTGATCTTCAGAGCTCAGCCTGCTGGGTGGCTAAGATTAGAGGAATGAGCATTTAGTTCTTTATTTAGAGCATTCACTTATTGATTTATTTAGAGCATTTACTTAGTTAATTTAAGGTGCGTTTACTTTGGACAGATGCATAGAGGCCTCTCTCAGAAGCTTCTGGAAGTGGGGTGTAAAAGTCATCCTGTTCTCGAGTGTCTCTTACCCCCCTCCCAGCACATAAGTGCACATCTCTGCAGGACAGCCACAGCATTAGAGTCCTGCAAGAAAGGGGCTTTGGTAGAAGGCTCAGGATGGAGAGAGAAGGCTCTCACTTTCCTTGTACCGAATGTGCCCACAGCATCATGTGTCCCATCTATACAATGTGAATGGACTTCTACCCCAGTGATTTCTACGAGTTCAAGAACTGCCACACCCTGACACAACTCAAGCTCTATATGAGGCTCCACATGCCGGCTTTGGACCTGCTCTTCTAAACACATACTTTTTGACCAGCTGGAGGAATGTGCGACCAGTAAGACCAAGAAAAAGCAGAAGTCCTGGTGTGGGTGCCTCAGAGCCTGTGAGTAGGAAGCTCATGTGGTCTAGATATTGGTTGGCCCTTACTTCTACAGAGCTTGGCAAAATGCCCTTTATGGGTGGTGTCAGCCAGGTAATGTCTGTCCTCTGAATGGACTTGGGAATAAGCACTCATTAGAAAGACCCTACACCTCCTCAGTGTTCAGTCCAAACTCCAGTTCTACAGGTTCCTCCATTAGATCCTCATGGAAGTTGAGTGACACTTCAACTTGCAGAGTCCACTCTGTCCACTCTGTACCTATTTCCATTCTTAGGTTTGGGTCATCATGGAAGAGCTTATCCTGAACTCTGGATGAAAAACCCACCAATGGAGCTGGTGACTGATGGAGAATGAGAATCATCACTGCACTCCAGAAAGCATGGGCCTTCTGTAGAAATTACCACACAGGTTTAGAGTCCTGTGGATATACCTTTTGCTCTGAACCCCATGTGTGACACAGTTGAACCTGCAGATACTATGGAGGAAGAAAAAGAGCAGCCAGATTTCCTTCCGTTTCCTTTCACACTCCACCCAGAGTCAGTCCATCTGAGTCAGAGTAACACTCCACTTATTGTGCAAGCTGAAGGGGCACACGCTGGGCTCATGGAAAATGTCCCCATGGGAAGCAGCAAGTGTACTCTCAATACTGGATTCATTGGAGGAAAATGAATCCATCCTCACAGAATATCCAGACCCATCCATCTCGCTAACAGAGACTCAATCTCCATTCGACAAACCAGAATCCATCCCCCTCTTAACTCAGGAAGGACATTCTTTTTCTCATGAGGAAGGAGACCCTTCTGAGGACTCTGAAGTAGAATTTCTGTCTGAAGGCAACTTGGAGGCCAGTCTGGATTTAGAGCTTCCCTGTCCCCTTCCTAAAAAGACATCTCTTTATCTTGCTCTCATGATTCTTGTCAAGTATTCATTGTATTTACTTTGCTAACTATTAAACTCTCATTGTTAATATTATGGTGTGCAGTTCTTCAGTGCTTATTATACTGCGTTTTATTTTCCACTTATAATGTGAGACCTCAGACACATAGGTCCTGGGTGGGCCAAAAACCAGACAGGTCTGGTCCCATAGAACACAACCTTACTGGATATACAGGGAACTATGAAATGCATGGAATCACCAGGAATCCAGGCCAGGCCTCCATGGAAAGACAAGTCAGCTACCAAAGCTTAAGGACAGAGCAGATGCCTGGAAATGTGTTTTGTCAATCGGGAGAAGTGCCAGAGTAACTGTAATATTATGTGGGACTCTGTTCTGTGAGTTCAAGTCTGTTTATATATCCATTGTGCTTTGTACAAATATTTAAGAAAATTAAAACTCCACAATAGCATCAAAAATCTACTTTGGCTTTGAATGTGGCCTAGTTGTAGTGTGCTCGCCTAGTATACAAGAAGACCTTGATTCAATTCCTCGGCACTGCATACACAGAAAAAGCAGATGGGGCACTGTGGCTCAGGTGTCAGAGTGCCACCCTTGAACAAATGTGGGCAAGGACAGTTCCTGGTCCCTCAGTTCAAGCCCCAGGACTAGCCAAACAAGAAATCATACCATTTTCCACACATTTGGAAATAAATCTGTTTTATCTAACCCTACTTCTTTTTTGCCAGTCCAGGGTGTGTGCCACCAAGCCAAACTACTGGCCCCCAACCTTACTATTTTTAATCATTTAATTTTTTTACATAATCATATTTCATGCTGTCTGTATTAATACCATAAACAGTACGCTTAGTGTAATAATGTTAAAGGTAAAACATAAGAAATTAATAACTAAAATTCCTTTTTTATTATTTTTATAGCATTACTACAATTTTATGAGAAAAATTACCTTGAATGTTTATTTTAGAGTTCAAGTAATCCATTTTGATAAATATATCATCCTACATCATTTATTTGAACACATTTTAAACTATTTTTTCAGGAATGAAAATACATATATATTTGTTATAATTGAAATTTATGACTTGGGGGGAAGGGAAAGAGAAAACTGGGAAGGGGGTAACAGTGTTTACAAGAAATGTACTCATTACATATGTAAGAGCAATCTCTTTGTATATCACCTTGACAACAAATTTTTTGAAAAGTACAATAAGTTTATATGTCTACTTTAGGCAGAATTTTTTTTTGCCATTACTAGGCTTAGACTCAGGACCTGAGCACGATCCTTGTTTTTGTTTTTGTTTATTCTTAAGGCGCAAGTTCTATCACATGTGCCACAGCACCACTTTTATCTTTTTTTATCTATGTTGTGCTGAGGAATTGAACTTGGGTCTTCATTCATGCTCGGCAAGAACTCTTCCACTAGGCTTAACTTATGGCCCCAGTGGGAAGGAAGTTTTCCATAAAATATGTAGGAAATATGTACACTTAGGAAAAGCCATCAAAAATAGAAGAAAAATTATATACTTAGATAACGACATGCCAGTATTATGGCAGATCTCTGTAATTCAAGCTTCAAGAGTGGCCTATTTGGACCGGGAGTTGGCTGGCTGAAGTAAAGTGCTATCCTTGAGCAAGCCCTAGGACAGTGCTCTGGCCATGAGTTGAAGCCATAGGAAATGCAAAAAATAATAATTTAATGCCCGTGACTGGTGGCTCACCCTGGTAATCCTAGCTACCCTGGAGGATCGAGGTTCAAAGACGGCCCAGGCATAAAAATCTGTGAGAATCTTATTTCCAAATAATCCAGAAAATTCAAAATGACAATGTGCCTCAAGTGGTAGAGCTCTTGCCTTGAGCTGAAGAGCTTAAGGTAAACACCAGGCCCAGAGTTCAAGCACCATGAGTGAAAAAAAGAAAAAGAAAAAGAAAGCCCTTATCTAAGGCTGGAGTGCACACTAGTGGTAGTTTCCTTGCCTAGTATGCACAAAGCCCTGTGTTCAATTACTCTATTCCACTTACACCAAAAAAAAGCTGGAAATGATCTCAGAAGCTTGGGTTCTGAGGATCACAGTTCAAGCCAGGCCAGACACTAAAGTCCATGAAACTGTTACTTCCACTTAAGCACCAGAAAACCAGAAGTGACACTGTGGCTCAAGGTGTTTAAGGTTGTAGCCTTGAGCTGAAGAGCCCAGGGACACTGCCCAGGTGCACAATTAAAGTCTTACAACCAAAAGAGAGGGAGAGAGAGAGAGAGAGAGAGAGAGAGAGAGAGAGAGAGAGAGAGAGAGAGACAGACAGAGAGAGAGACAGAGAGAGAGAGAGACAGAGAGAGAGAGACAGAGAGAGAGGCAGAGAGAGAGGCAGAGAGAGAGAGAGAGACAGGCAGACAGACAGAGACAGACAGAGACAGAGAGACAGAGACAGAGACATCAAACAGTCAGGCACTGCTGGCTGAAGAGTGTAATTCTACCTACTATGGAGGCTAAGATTGGAGGATCTTGGTTCAAAGCCCAAAGCCAGCCTGGACACATGTTTGTGAGACTTACATCACCAATTAACTACCAGAAACCAAAAATGGAGCTGTAGAGGAAGAGCGCTAGCCTTGAGCTGAAGAGGTCAGGGACAGTCCAGGGCCAAAGTCCAAGCAACATGACGAATCAATAATAAAAAAAGAAGATAGCTAATAGTAATGATGAATAATTTTGGGCTGGGAGTTTGGCCTAGTGGTAGAGTGCTTGCCTAGCATGCACGAATACCTGGGTTCAATTCCTCAATACCACATACATAGAAAAATCTTGGAAGTGGTGCTGAGGCTGAAGTGGTAGAGCCCTAGCCTTGAGAAAATATAAGGACAGTGCTCAGTCCCTGAGTTCAAGTCCAGGACTTTTCATATCAAAAGTAGTAGAGCACTGGCATTGAACTGAAGATCTGAGGAACAGCCCAGGCACAGAGTTCAAGCACCGCAAACAACAACAACAAAATCTATGAAATGGCAGTGGTGGTTTTAAGCTAAGCAAAAATAGAGTAGAAACTGGTAAAATACATATTTGTGTGTAAGCAAAATACCAGACTTATGCATTAGAACAGGATAGCAACTTGAAAAAAAATTTTGTTTTCCATCTCACTAGGTCCTGTCTCTTAATTTATTCAAGTAAGTAAAATGCTGGGTTTTATAATCATTGCTCTGAATATTAGAAAATCATAATATCTCTCATTAACCAACAAAGACCAGGAACTGGGGCTTCGTTCAAATGGCAGAGTATCAGGCAAGAGAAGAAAAAATTGAAGTAAGAACTTGAAGTTCTTGATCCAGAACCTGCATAGTAACAGAGCAGCAGCCTGGTAATTGTACCTCACACTTATAATCTTAGCTACTCAGGAGGCTAAGGTCTGAGAATCAAAGTTTAAAGCCAGCCAAAGTACCCAGTTAACTTCCAGAAAAACCAGAAGTGGCACTGTGGCTCACAGATTAAAGCACTAGCCGTGAGCTGAAGAGCTCAGGGACAGTGCCCAGGCCCAGAGTTCAAGCCCCACAATTGACAAAAATCAAACAAGCAAACAAAACTCACAAAGAAGCCTGCAGACCACAGTGGTTCTGCTGTGTCTCTTCTCTATGGGGATCAGGAAACATTTCACTTTTTCTGTCTCTTCCCATCTCAACATTCATACTAAAATAAGACTGTGTTGAAAGTTTCAATTTATAAAAATGTTTTTCATGAAGCACCCTGAAATATTCATCCCTTTTATCTCAATTGAAGATAGTTGATTTGGGGCTGCATTGGTACAGTGCTAGCCTTGAGCAGAAAAGGTCAGGGATAGAGCTGAAGCACTCAGTTGAAGACCCAGTGCCAACACACCAAAGAAATTATGCACTTTATACATATTTTCTAATTTCTTAATGAATTTTTCAGTCTGTATAAATATAGGGTACATTCCTTGTTACTTAAGTAAGATTGCTCTTTTTTTTTCTTTTTGCCAGTCCTACGGCTTGGACTCAGGGCCTAGACATTTTCATTGGACTCGCTTGCCCAAGGTGAGTGCTCTGCCTCTTGAGACACAGCGCCACTTCTAGCTTTTTTTCTGAGTATGCGGTACCGGTGAATAGAACCTAGGTCTTCATGCATTCTAGGTGAGCACTCTACCATTAGGGTACATTCCCAGGCAGTGAGATTCCTCTTACAGTCATTGTATGTTCACAGAGTTTGATCTCACACACTGTTGGGCCCTGGTTGGCTTTGACCTGTGATCCTAAGCCCTGAGCATCCTAAGTAGCTGAAATTAAGTTGTGAGCCAGCATGATGACTTCCATTCTTTTTTCTACAAAAATATATGTAGTTATCTAAAATATATCTATAGCTGAAAAAAATGAATCTCTCCCAAACAAATCTTCAAAGAAACAACCATCCTATTAAAAGGTGGGCTAAAGACTTAAAAGAGTATTCTCTGAAGAAAAAATTAAAATGGGCTTTAGACACATGAAGAAATGCTCCATATCTCTAGCAATAAGGGAAATGAAAATCAAAACAACTTTGAGATTCCTCCTGACTCCAGTCAGAATGGCCATTATCAAAAAATCTAATAAGAGATACTGGTGGGGAAGTGACCAGGGGGATCACACCTACACTGTTGGTGTGAGTGTAAACTCGTTCAACCACTAGGGAAAGCAGTGTGGTGGTTCCTCAAAAGACTGAACATAGAGCTCCCCTATGATCCAGCAAATCCACTACTTGGCATCTACCCAATTGTCCAGAAAAAAGGACATACTAAAGCCACTACCACAATGATGCTCATTGCAGCACTATTTACCATAGCAAAGCTATGAAACCAACCCAGATGCCACTCAGTAGATGACTGAATCAAGAAGATGTGGTACTTATACACAATGGAATGCTATGCTGCCATCAGAAGGAAAGACATCGCCCCATTTGTTAGGAAATGGAAAGACTTGGAAAAATTCATATTAAGTGAAGCAAGCCAGACCCAAAGAAACATAAGCTCAATGGTTTCCCTCATTTGTAACAATTAGTTCACATCTAGGACTCTCCTAGCACAGGATTACAATAACTCAAAAACCTAGGTATATAAGGTCATATAGGATGAGACTAAATGAAAGGATCTCTAGGATATGGGAACAAGAGCTATATCTTGTGTCATCGTTGCTCTTAATCTTGTGTGATTTTTGTCCTTAAACTACTATGTTATTTCTCATCTCTTATTTTGCCCTTTGGTTAATGTCAGATTGTTACTGTATCTGATTTTTTCCCTGGCATATTGTATATATGTTTATTTGTTTATGTCAAATAGGAAAGGGAAGGGGGGAAACAAGATGATTGGGAAGGGGAGGGGAGAGGGAACTGGGGACAAAAACATGTGGAGTGGAATAAATGTGTGAGAAGTAATGCAGTCCACTACCTGTAAATGTAATCGTAACCCCTCTATACATTACCCTGAAAATAAAAAAGAGACTATAAAAATATCTGTAGAAAATGAGGCTGGATGATGGAAACAACCAGATGCCCTACTACAAAAAATGTGATACACGCACACACACACGCACACACACACACACACACACACACACACACACACACACACACACACAATGGAATGATACATAGCCAACCGACAAGATAAAATAATGGCATTCTCGGGGAAGTGGATGAAAAGAAAAAAATCATATTAAGTGAAGTAAGCCAAACTCAAAGCAACATAGGCCCAAGAGTCTCCCTCATTTGTCAAATTCAGTAGAAACCTTGGGCTCTGCTACCAGAGATTTATAATAGAACAAAATCTAGAGACATCGTGACAAATAGTATGACACTAAATGTAAGGACCTCCAAGATAAAGAAACAAAACTCATATAATGAGTGATTGTTGTCCTTAATGAACTATGTGATCTCTTATCTCTTTTGCTATCCCTTGGTTATATCATATTGTTACAATATTTCACCTTGTTTTCTGATATATTTCATATGTGCCTAATTGGTTATTTGAAATTGGATAGGGAAGGGGGGAAATGAACATGAGTGGGGGTAGGGGAAGGGAAATGGGGACCATATCATTGCATGGGGTATCAAAGTTTGAGAAGTAATGCACCTTCTATCTGGTGAATATAATGTACCCCTTCTATAAATTACAATAAAAATAAATACATAAAAAGAAGATCTGCACAGAAAAAAAAATAATGGCATTTTTGGGGTAGTGGATGAAATTAGAGTGAATCCTGTTGAGTGAGATAAGTCAAGACCAAGGAACAAAAGGTACATGGTATCCTTAATATATGGATATTAGTTTCAAACAGTAGTAGAGCGATGATTGAATAGTTGATACCCAAAGTTCTGGACATAATTTTGGAGATATAAACATAACTACATAGACATAAAAATCTAGGATATACTATACACTCTATAGACATGTGTTTTATTATAGATTAATCTGTATCTATGACATACAAAGACTCAGCTTAATTTTTACTATATTCTAAAATCTATGTGCCAGTGATTGTATAGCGATTCCCTTCTTGAATACTTGTTGGTTAAACGTGACATTTGAAATATGATGTAAAATTCAATGTTAATAATTTTTTTCTAAAAAAAGAGGCTAGAGGTAAATACCACTAATGTACTTGCTCTAAGAGGTACAGAAATTTTCTTAATGAATCAAGGGGTTTTATTAGATCTTTATGCAATTATTTTAGTTCTGAGTGTTCTACACTCAATGATACTTCTGGAAAGATGATATAGCTGACTGTGTAGATGGTATGAAGACATACTGGCCTAAACGTAGAATAAAGCATTGGTAAGTGGCTGTTAGCTGTCCAAATTCTACTGGAATATGTGGAATGAATTTATTAAGCACAATGCAGGCTCTTAGTCAGATCAGGATCAAGATTATGTGGTTCCATCAGATGAATGAGGAGAGATCAGAAAAATCTACTAAGATATCCAGATATACTTTTGAAACTAAGGTATCTGGACTCCTTTTTTTTCTTTCTTGGTGGGGAGCTTGAACTTTGGACCTGGGCAAGGTCTCTTAGTTCTTTTTCCTCAAGGCTAATGCTGTACCAGTTTTAGCCACAACTCCACTTAGTTTTTGGGTGGATAAGTGGAGAGAAGTATCTTACAGTTTTTTTTTGTTTTCGTTTTTTTGCTTGCAAAGGCTTTGAATCACCTTCTCCCTGGCTAGTAGAATGACAATTATGACAGTCCAGGGCCTGGCTAGTGATTTTTTGAAAATTGGACTTTCTTCCAAATCACGTAACTGGTTCCTAGCAAAGTTTTGAAGCCTGACTTAAATGTGACAGATTTTTGTCACTTGGAGATACTCTGTGCTGAACGTTAGAAATCTACCAGCTGAGTCACAGTGGCACTTCCAGTTTTTGTTTATGTGGTGCTGAGGAATGGAATCCAGGGTTTCATACAGGCTAGGCAAGCTTTATTTTCAGCCCAAGGTTTTATGTTTTGTTTTTTCAGTGTTGTTGCTTCTAAGGTACTGTATGATGTTCTTTCATTTTCTTTGCTTTTTACCTCTTTTCTTCTTTTTCCCTTTAGTTTTATTCTCTGTAGTCACTGTGTTGAATTCGGGTACCCTGTGTCTTGTACATAGGTTTAGGTGATTTGGGGAATGGAGAGGGTATAATAAAATGGTAAAAAAAAACAAAGGAAAAAGGGTGAACCAATTGAACAGTGATACTTGGAAGACACTAAACGGAAATGAACTGAACAATCTGGGTGGAGAGGGGGCTGAGGGTAGGAAAACAGAGAAAAAGGAGGGAGGGGATAACAATTTTCTTAAGAAATGTGTTCATTACTTATGTAACCATATGCCAACTATAGATTGACTTAACAAAAAATTAACTTAAAAAATAATTTAGCCGGGTATGGTGGCTCACACTTGTAAATGTAGCTACTCAAGAGGCTGGGATCCAAGGATAGCAGTTCAAAGTCAGCCTGGGCACTGAAGTCCATGTGACTCTTATCTCCAATTAACCAACAGAAACCCAGAAGTGGCCTTATGGCTCAAGGAATAGGGAAGTAGTCTTGAGCTGAAAAGCTCAGTGACAAGACCCAGGTGCAGAATTGCAGTCCCTTGACTTGAATGATGAATGATACTAGCCAGGCTCTGTGCGCTCACACTTGGAATCCTATCTACAGAGAATCTGGTTTGAATCCAGCCCAAACAAATTGCATGATATTCTTATTTACAGTTCATTACCAAAATCTGGAGGTGGAGCTGTGGATCAAGTGGTAGAACACTAGCCTGAAGCAAAAAAAAAATTTAAGGACAGTTCCAAGGCCCTGGGTTCAAGTCCCAGGACTTGCATAAAACAAACAAAATGTGACGCTGAGTCCTCCATCATTTGGTGTTATAGTTCAATATTCTTGATATGCGTCTTAGAAATTAAGTCCCTAGCAAATACTCTCCCCTGAAATTCTGCTTCATAGCTGATTCATAGAATTTCAGCATCATTACTATCACCTTCCCGTTAGCATAGCAGTCTACTACTGAAAATTTGAACAAAACTTTTGAGTAATCCTAATAAATCTGTGTATCATCTGCACACACATCAAATCAGCAGCAGCTATGATCTACTATTATCTAAATGTCTTTAATCCCTTCTTGAGTTAATGAGCCTTAAAGAGTAAAAAATATGAAATAGTTATGAAACTAACAGTCACCATTCTTCTACCTAATATTGTAATATAAGTTTATAAATGCAAGGACTATTCTGAAGTGTGCAGAAGATAGATTCTAATTATAATATTCTCATGAAGTATAGTTTTTAAGAAACATGTTGCTTGCTTTGGGAAGGCAAAGGCAAGGAAAAATGATATAAGTAAGTTCCCTATTTATCAGAAGGAAAATACTATTGGGTTTAGATCAACTTTCATTCATTCCGTGCTGATGAAACAAATATTTGCAATTCCTGAGGCCAATCACTTCATTGAGATGCACAATCAGCCAGCTTAGATCAATCTTCCAAAAAAGGAAAGGAACAAATGAGAAGCAATTAAGGTTTCCAAAATGAACCAGGTGGTGGTGGCAGCTCACACTTGTAATTCTATCTTCTCAAGGCCTGAAATCCAAGGATGGATTACGTCTGTCTGTTATGAAAATATTCCTGTCTGAAACATCATCTCTATTATCACAGCCCCGCTGATACACTCTGCTCAACAGGTTCCAAACACCAAAGTACATCTCCTATCTGAAATACTAGCAAACGTACTCACTCATTATTTCCTCTTTGGGAGATAGTTGAAACATGTACCAGAAATGTTTCCCTGGCTTCAGAGTGGACGTGGAAATATATACTCACTGGAAGCCCATCTAGTAAATTACAGTCAATCATCTTTCCTCACATCTTGTTAGTTAAATTGAACAATGAGTGTTTGGATCAGAAGCTATGTGTATGAGCATACAGGTTGTAAAAGTACTGTAATCATAGCTACTCAAGATAAGCTGAGACCTGAGGATTCCAGTTCAAAATCAGTCATGCAATAAATTCCATAAGATTTTTACCTCTAATTAACCAGCAAAAAACAGAGCGTTGAATTGTGCTTAAAATGCCACAAGCCTAAGCTTTGCATAAAAGGGGTAAGGGGTAGCATTCAGGATGCCCACTCTCTCCACTCCTTTTTAACATCCTACTAGAATTCCTAGGCAGTGCAATAAGGCAAGAAGCAAGCATAAAGGTGATCCAAGTAGGGAAAGAGGAAATAAAACTATCCCTCTTTGCAGATGACATGATTCTGTATTTAAAGAATCCTATAGACTCTACTCCCAAGTTCCTTGAGCTGATTCAAAGCTTTGGAAGGGTAGCAGGCCATAAAATCAACCCTCACAAATCAACTGCCTTCCTTTATGCCAACAGTGAGAGGAACGAGGCAATAATCAGGAAAGAAAGTCCTTTCACAATAGCCTCAAAGAAAATAAAGTACCTAGGAATTAGCTTAACTAAGAATGTAAAGGACCATTTAGATGAAAATTTTAAAACCCTAAAAGAGGAAATTAAAGCAGAACTAAGGAAATGGAAAAACCTCCCATGCTCCTGGATTGGAAGAATCAACATTGTGAAAATGACAATCTTGCCAAGGGCTATCTACAAATTCAATGCAATACCCATCAACATCCCAATGTCATTCTTTAAAGAAATAGAAGAGGCAATTCAAAATTTCATATGGATTAATAAAGAGCCATATAGCAAAAACACTTCTTAGCAGAAAAAACAGCGCTGGAGGAATTTCAATTCCAAACTTTAGACTCTATAAAAGAGCAATAATTCTCAAAACAGCTTGGTACTGGCACAAGAACAGGCCTGAAGTCCAATGGAATACAACTGCGGACCCAGATATTAAACCACAGACCTATGGCCACCTAATCTTTGAGAAGGGAGCCAAAAAAAGATAGCCTCTTCAACAAGTTGTGCTGGCAGAACTGGTTAAGCACCTGCAGAAAACTAAAGTTGGATCCTTCTTTGTCACCTTGCACTAGAATTAACTCCAAATGAATCAAAGACCTGGAGGTAAAAGCTGACACACTGAAAAGTTTACAGGAAGGAGTAGGAGATACATTAGGTCTCCTTGGCACAGGTCGAAACTTACTTAATAAGGACCAAGAATCACAACAAATCAGAGAAAGGCTAAACATAGAACTCCCCTATGACCCAGCAATTCCACTACTTGGCATTTACCCAACAATCAAGAAACAAGGGCATACTAAACCCACTAGCACAACAATGTTCATTAAGCACTATTCACCATAGCAAAGATATGGAACCAACCCAGATATCCCTCAGTTGATGAGTGGATCAACAAGTTGTGGTATTTGTACACAAAGGAATTCTATGCTGCTGTCAGAAAGAATGACATCGCCCCATTTGTTAGGAAATGGAAAGACTTAGAACAAATCATATTAAGTGAAGTAAGCCAGACTCAAAGGAACTTAGGCTCAGTGGTTTCCCTCATTCGTCATAATCAGTAGAAACCTTGGGCTCTACTAGCAGAGATTTGCAATAGAGCAAAAGACCATATATAAGGCCATATAATGTGAAGCTAATTGAAAGGACCTCCAGGATATTGAAACAAAAGCCACCTAATGAATGATTGTTGTCCTTCATGTACTATGTTTTCTCTCATCTCCATTGCTGTCCCTTGGTTCTCCCATATTGGTATAGTATCTCACTTTGTTATCTGATATATTGAATTTATTTGTATTTGGATATTTGAAATTTGATAGGGAAGGGGGAAAACCAAGACGGGTGGGGGGTGTGGGGTTGGAGGGAAAAGGGTAACAAGACATGTGAAAGGGTATCAATGTATGTGAATTAATGCACTTTCTATCTGGCAAAAATCATGTAACCATTTTACTAATTACAATAAAAAAATTAAAAAAAAAGAATGTTGTAGTGTGTGGGGAGGGTGATGGGGTCAAATACATTTCTTCTTAGAAATATACCTCATCTGCTTACCCTGGATTTTCCTGGCCTTCTTCTTAGAGAAAGGCCTGTTATACTGGATTTGTGGCTTGGCAATGATCTAGCATGTACATCTTCGTGTAAGACATCCACAACTTCCATGCCTGAGACTCGAGTTTCCTGACCTTTGGCAACAGCACAGCAACATCTTTCTTCCTCCTGAGCCACAGGCCAAGTGATCTTAGGCTTGAGTTGGTTGTTAGTTACAGTGGCTTGGTTACCAGGGTTCCATATTCTGTTCCATTGTGAGGGAGGCAGGGTCACCTTTCAGGGCCCAATGACCAAAGATCCTTGATCACAGAAGACCTCACCAAAGACATACTGGAGACTGAATCTCTCCTTCATTCTCACAATATACATGTGGATGTAGTAAACACCAAACCTTATTTGCCCAATCCCAATGTCTTCCACTAGGCCCAACTACCAGTCTGGTCTCAGGCTCAAGGAGCCTTTCTTAGGTAAGATCCAAACTTAAGGGTCCATATTGCCCTCATCCTTTACAAAACATTTGCTTCACAGTGCCTTCTCTGCCTGCATTTTGCCCCTTTTCGAAATTTTTTTTGTTTTTGCTAGTCTTGGGGCTTGACCTCAGAGTGTGAACATTGTTCTTGGGCTTTCTTTAGGCTTTAGCTGTCCCACCGAGCCACAGCACCACTTGCAGCGTTTTCTATGTATGTGTTAATGAGGAATCAAACCTGAGGCTTTTGGCGTGGTAGCCAAGGACTCTACCACTAGGTCAAACACACAGGGCATCTTGCACATATTTTTCACGTCAATCTACTAGGATATTATTAGGTTTCTGTATCCTAATCACTTTTTTCCTGATGATTAGCTTTGCTGTCATGTGTAAAAATGCAAGAGAGAAGAACACAGAAGAATTAGTGAAATTTAAAAAAAAGCATTACACACATAGATAAGTGTTCATTCTTTGTAGGAGAAAGGATATTTGGATATGATGATGATGACTATATAATTTCTATGTCTGGCTTGAGAGTTTGGCATAGTGTTAGAGTGCTTGCCTAGCATCCATGAAGATCTAGGTTTGATTGCTCAGTATCACATAGATAGAAAATCTAGATGTGGCACCATGGCTCAAGTGGCAGAGGGCTAGATTGAGAAAACCCGAGGACAGTGCTCAGGCCCTGAATTCAAGCAACAAGACTGGCAGAAAGATAAAAGAAAATAAAAATGCTTTTTACGAGCTAATTCACTCACAGCATTTGCTTCTGAAATCTTCGCTTCTGCGTCTTGTGAAATACCCCTTTCCCTAAACGAAGACAAGAAAACAGATCCATCCCATGGTCCACTGTGAGGCCACTGGTTGGGCTAAGAACTAGTCGTGCAGCAACACATAAATTTTATTTTAATACTTTCCAAACTTTGTACTCAAACATGCTACCTACTTACCAACTTAGGTCAGTTATCCTTATGCTATACCTTTTCTTCATGACTACAATATTCTTACACTCCTACGTTAATCCTCTTGTACCTCCCCTGACCTCTCTCATTCTTTTTTTCTATCTCTGGACCTCTTCTCCTCTTTCAACCCTTATACTGCACTGATCTACACTTGATGGCTGTTGAGCAATATTGTATATGTATGTGGTTAATTATTCTCTAGGCTCAGAGTGACTTAACGACAATAGAGATTGGATTGAGAGGCTTATTGTTTTGGGTATAAATCGCTTATCAGTGGTTGTATTAGACTGGTCTGTAAGTGCACAAAAAGAAAGAGTGATAATACCAATCAAAACTTGTGAACATCTAGTGTCTGCCAGCTACAGAGGTCTAGGTTGGTTATATCTGAAAAACTATAATCGTATTTAGTAGTAATCTTGCTCCCATTTTCAAATGGGCAGAACAAGAAACTCAAGAAAAATGTCAAATCAAGAAACAACATCCCCCACCCAATGTAAACAGACAGTGGAACAGTCACTGGCACACCTAGAGGAGAGTCTTCCAAGTGCTACACAAATGCAATTGATAAACATCATTAATGAAAAATGTGAAAATATAAATAAAGAGATAATGGAGGAAGCCATAGCTGAACAAGAGGAAAGCATAAACAAGGTGATAAGTGAAAAAGAAGAAGCCATAAAGGAGGCCATAATAAAGGTTTTTCAAAGAAAGATGGATGAATTCATAGAATCTACAAATAAAAACGTGACCAATCTCTAGCAAATGTCCAAAGAAAATAAAGCTACTGAGCTAACCACTCAAAAGGAAATCAAGGAGATAAAGAAATCCATACATGATCTAAAACAAGAGATGCAAGTCATCAAAAGTGAGCAATTAGAAGCAAGGGAGATGAAAATAAAGTCGATAGTTTTGATAGCAGGTTAGACAATGCAGAGGAGAGAATTTCCGGGGCTGAAGATAATTTAGGTATTATAGAGAAAAAAACAGAAAATGAGTAAACCCAAATCTAGGAAATATAAGAGAGCACTTCAGGAGGTCCAAGGTACAATTAGGAAGCATAATTTAAGGCTAGTTGGTATTGAGGAGGGCGTGGAGAAAGAGGTCAATTGTATTGGAAATATACTTCAGGGAATCATCTCAGAGAATTTCCCAAATATCCAGAAGGGCAGGCCCATCCAGATACGAGAAGCTTTCAGAACCCCAAACAGACCTGACCAGAAAAGAACATCCCACCGCCACATTGTGATCCGAACTGGATCAATAGAAACGAAAGGAAAGATCCTAAAGGCAGCCAGGGAAAAGGGATCAGTAACCTATTAAGGCAAACCAATCAGAATAACCCCAGATTTCTCAGCAGAGACCATGCTAGCACGAAGTGACTGGAAGCATATATGTGATGCCCTTAAATCAAATAACTACCAATCAGTAATACCAGCTAAGCTCTCATTCATAACTGAGGGAAAAATAAAAACATTCCATTCCAGGGAAAAGCTGCAACAATATGTCGAAACAAAACCAACACTACAGAGAATTCTCAAAGATGCTCTATACATAGAAAACCAAAATAAATGCAATATAGGGAAAGAAATGGCACCTAAACAGCATACCACCTAAGTACCACAAGAACTGTCAAGACACAGGCACTACTAAAACTTTTAAAAATTGTAGGAACTAATAAATATCTCTCAATCCTAACTCTCAATATCAATGGACTTAACTCTCCAATTAAACGGCATAGGCTGTCTAGTTGGATCAAAAAGCAAGAGCCATCGTTCTGCTGTCTTCAAGAGACACATCTTACCCAAAAACAATCATCTTTTGAAAGTGAGAGGTTGGAATAAACTCTATCAAGCTAACTGCCCCCATAAACAGGCTGGAGTTGCCATCCTCATATCAGATACAATAGACTTCAAACTAAAATTAGTAAGAAAAGACAAAGAAGGTTACTACATACTACTAAAGGGATCATTCCTCCAGGAAGACATAACGATCCTAAATATTTACACACCCAATCCCGGAGCTCCAAACTTCATCAAGCAAACTTTACTTTCTGAAACCATACATAGATCGAAATACAGTGATTGTTGGTGAGTTTAACACACGACTCTCACCTATGGACAGATCAACAAGGCAAAAACTCAAAAGAGAAAATTTAGAACTGAACAAGTATATAGACCAACTAGATCTAACAGACATCTGCAGAATATTCCACCCACTAACACCACAATACACGTTTTTCTCAGCAGCACATGGAACATTTTCCAAAATAGACCACATCTTAGGCCATAAAGCAAACCTGGACAGATTCAGAAACACTGAAATTATTCCATGCACACTCTCAGACCATAAATGCATCATATTGGAGCTGAACACACATCTCCACCAAAGAAAACCCTGTAACTCATGGAGACTGAACAACACATTGTTGAATCAAAAACAATGGGTAATCGAAGAGATCAGAACAGATATCCAACTGTTTATGAAATTTAACAATAAGGAGCACACAAATATCAACTCCTTAGGGACACAACAAAGGCAGTACTCAGAGGAAAATTTATAGCGCTGAGTGCCTACAACAGCAAGTTGGAAAAATGGCAAACCAACTAGTTAATGTCTCACCTAAACCTCCTGGAAAAAGAGCAACAAACCAACCCTAAACCCATTAGGAGAAAGCAAATTATTAAAATCAAAGCAGAATTAAATGACTTGGAATAAAAGAACTATAGAAAGAATCAACAAAACAAGGAGTTGGTTCTTTGTAAGAATTAACAAAATTGACAAGCCCTTAGCAAATCTTACGAAAAAAAGAAGAGAGCATATCGAAATAAACAAAATCGCAGATGAAAATGGTAATATCACGACAGAAATTACCAAGATCCAGAATATCATGAGGGAATACTTCTCAAACCTTTACGCCAACAAATTTGAGAATCTAGAAGAAATGGATGAATTCCAAGACAATATTAACATACCCACACTGAACCAAGAAGAGCTAACCCAACTCAACAGGCCTATTTCAAGCTCTGAAATAGAAATGGAAATTAGACAACTTCCACTTAAAAAGAGCCCAGGGCCAGATGGATTCACAGCTGAATTCTATAAGGTCTTCAGAGCACATCTCACACCAATATTCCTCAAGCTCTTCAACGAAATTGAAATTGAAGGTTCTTTACCAAACTCATTCTGTGAAGCCAGTATATCCCTCATCCCCAAATCAGACAGAGATTCATCAAAGAAAGAGATCTATAGACCCATTTCTTTGATGAACATCGATGCAAAACTTCTCAACAAAATACTGGCCAACCATCTACAACAACTCATCAAAAAAATTATACACTATGATCAAACTGGATTCATCACAGGGAGGCAAAGCTGGTTCAACATATACAAATCAATTAATGTAATTCAACACATCAACAGGAGCAGGGATAAAATCACATGATTGTCTCAATAGATGCGGAAAAGGCATTTGACAAGATCCAAACTCGTTTATGTTAAAAGATGTGGAGAAACTAGGAATCCATGGAACATTTCTGAATGTAATAAAGGCTGTGTATGAGAAACCCACTGCAAGTATTATACTTAATGGTGAAAATCTAAAGCCATTCCCTCTAAAATCAGTTACGAGACAAGGATGCCACTCTCTCCACTCCTTTTTAACATAGTACTAGAATTCCTAGGCAGTGCAATAAGGAAAGAAGCAAGCATAAAGGGGATCCAAGTAGGGAAAGAGGAAATAAAACTATCCCTCTTTGCCAATGACATGATTCTGTATTTAAAGAATCCTATAGACTCTACTCCCAAGTTCCTTGAGCTGATTCACAGTTTTGGAAGGGTAGCAGGCCATATAATCAACCCTCACAAATCAACTGCGTTACTTTACGCCAACAGTGAGAGGAACGAGGCAATAATCAGGAAAGAAAATCCTTTCACAATAGCCTCAAAGAAAATAAAGTACCTAGCAATTCGCTTAACTAAGAATGTAAAGGACAGTTTAGATGAAAACTTTAAAACCATGAAAAAGGAAATTAAAGCAGAACTAAGGAAATGGAAAAACCTCCCATGCTCCTGGATTGGAAGAATCAACATTGTGAAAATGACAATCTTGCCAAGGGCTATCTACAAATTCAATGTAATACCAATCAACATCCCAATGTCATTCTTTAAAGAAATACAAGAGGCAATTCAAAATTTCATATGGAATAATAAAAGACCCCGTATAGCAAAAACACTACTTAGCAGAAAGGACAGCGCTGGAGCACTTTCAATTATAAACTTAAGACTCTATTACAGAGCTATAATTCTCAAAACAGCTTGGTACTGACACAAGAACAGGCCTGAAGTCCAATGGAGTAGACTTGCGGACCCAGATATTAAACCACAGACCTATGGCCACCTAATCTTTGACCAGAGAGCCAAAAAAATAGAATGGAAGAAAGATAGCCTCTTCAACAAGTTGTGCAAGCAGAACTGGTTAAACACCTGCAGAAAACTAAAGTTGGATCCTTCTTTGTCACCTTGCACTAGAATTAACTCCAAATGGATCAAAGACCTGGAGGTAAAAGCTGACACACTGAAAAGTTCACAGGAAGGAATAGGAGATACACTAGGCCACCTTGGCACAGGTCGAAACTTTCTTAATAAGGACCAAGAATCACAACAAATCAGAGAAAGGCTGGAAAAGTGGGACTGCATTAAACTGCAGAGCTTTTGTATGGCAACGGATATAGCTAGTAAACTAATCAGGAAGCCTACAGAGTGGGAGAAGATCTTCACCACCAAAACAACGAACAAAGGCCTCATATCTAAAATATATCAACAACTCAAAAAATTGAATCACTCCAAAACTAACCTCCAAAGTAACACCCATCCCATTAAAAATGGGCCAAAGACTTAAAGAGAGTCTTCTCTGAAGAAGAAACAAAAATGGCCTATAGACACATGAAGAAATGCTCCACATCTCTGGTCATAAAAGAAATGCAAATCAAAACAACTCTAAGATTCCACCTCACTCCAGTTAGAATGGCCAGGATCAGGAAAACGAATGACAACAGATGCTGGAGGGGATGTGGCCAGGAGGGGTCACTACTACACTGTTGGTGGGAGTGCAAACTCGTTCAACCAGTATGGAAACCAGTGTGGCAGTGCCTCAAAAGGCTACACATAGAACTCCCCTATGACCCAGCAATTCCACTACTTGGCATTTACCCAACAATCCAGAAACAAGGGCATACTAAACCCACTAGCACAACAATGTTCATTGCAGCACTATTCACCATAGCAAAGATATGGAACCAACCCAGATGTCCCTCAGTTGATGAGTGGATCAACAAGTTGTGGTATTTGTACACAATGGAATTCTATGCTGCTGTCAGAAAGAATGACATCGCCCCATTAGTTAGGAAATGGTAAGAATTAGAACAAATCATATTAAGTGAAGTAAGCCAGACTCAAAGGAACTTAGGCTCAGTGGTTTCCCTCATTCGTCATAATCAGTAGAAACCTTGGGCTAAACTAGCAGAGATTGTCAATAGAGCAAAAGGCCATATATAAGGCCATATAATGTGAAGCTAATTGAAAGGACCTCCAGGATATTGACACAAAAGCCATATAATGAATGATTGTTGTCCTTAATGTACTACGTTGTCTCTCATCTCGTTTGCTGTCGCTTGGTTATCCCATATTGGTATAGTATCTCACTTTATCCTATATATTGAATTTATTTGTATTTGGATATTTGAAATTTGATAGGGAAGGGGGGAAAACCAAGACGGGTGGGGGGTGTGGGGTTGGAGGGAAATGGGTACCAAGACATGTGAAAGGGTATCAATGTATGTGAATTAATGCACCTTCTATCTGGCAAATATCATCTAACCCTTTTACTAATTACAATAAAAAATGAAAAAAAAGAAAGTTGTAGTGTGTGGGGAGGATGATGGGGTCAAATACATTTCTTCTTAGAAATTTAAGTCATCTGGTTGCCCTGGATTTTCCTGGCCTTCTTCTTAGAGAAAGATCTGTTATACTGGATTTGTGCCTTGGCAATGATCTAGCATGTACATCTTCGAGTAAGACATCCACAATTTCCATGCCTGAGACTCGAGTTTCCTGACCTTTGGCAACAGCACAGCAACATCTTTTTTCCTCCTGAGCCACAGGCCAAGTGAGCTGGCTTGAGCTGGTTGTTAGTTACCGTGGCTTGATTACCATGGCTCCATATTCTGTTCCATTGTGAGGGAGGCAGGGTCACCTTTCAGGGCCCAATGACCAAAGATCCTTGCTCACAAAAGACCTCATCAAAGACATACTGGAGGCTGGATCTCTCCTCCAATCTCACAATATACATGTGGATGTAGTAAACAGCACACCTTATTTGTCCAATCCAAATGTCTTCCACTAGGCCCAACTACCAGTCTGGTCTCAGGCTCAAGGAGCCTTTCTTAGGTAAGATGCAAACTTAAGGGTCAATATTGCCCTCATCCTTTACAAAACATTTGCTTCACAGGGCCTTCTCTGCCTGCATTTTGCCCCTTGTCGATTTTTTTTTGTTTTTGCTAGTCTATCAAGCTAACTGCCACCATAAACAGGCTGGAGTTGCCATCCTCATATCAGATAAAATAGACTTCAAACTAAAATTAGTAAGAAAAGACAAAGAAGGTTACTATATACCACTAACGGGATCTTTCCTCCAGGAAGACATAACGATCCTAAATATTTACACACCCTTTTGAAGATTCTCAAAAGATTGAAGATTCTGCCAGTGTAAGTTAGATTCCGGCATTGATATTAAATAATGCAGTGAGTAGGGATTTATATTTGAAATATCACTGTTGACAAAAGCTAACAGACATTTGCTTAGTAATTGCTTTTGATTTTCCAAGAAGTTCAGTACAAGCTAACATGTGTGGCATATATCGACTGGGAGAAATGATTCAGAATATGTGACTCATTTCAACAGGAGTCAGTGAAAGATACAGAAGCAGGATACCCATATTGTGATAATTTGTATCTTTTTCTTATTTTGTGTTTGTTATTAATTCTATTTGTAGTGTACATTTCTAGGTAAAAACTTTTAAAATATTTCCAAACGATTTATTTCAACAGCAAAAAAACATTTCTATGCCTGATAAAATTCACAGAATCCAAATTTTTCCATATTATTTTTTTTTGTTTTTTTTTTGGTGGGTCATAGATCTTGAACTCAGCCTGGTCACTATCCCTGAGCTCTTCAGCTCCAGGCTACCACCTTACCCTGGAGCCAAGCCCTACTTCCAATTTTCTAAAAGTAAATTGGAGATAAGAGTCTCAGGTCTTTTTGTGCCAGGATGGCTTTAAACCTTGATCCTCAGATCTCAGCCTCCTGAGTAGCTAGGATTATAGAAGTGAGCCACCACCCCATCATGCTCAGCTTTCTGGTTTTTTTTAAACAAGCCCTTTCGCTGGAACTCGGTCTGAGCACTGTCCTTCAGCTTTCCTCAAGCCTAGTGATCTTCTACTTGATCCACAGCACTACTTAAGGTTTTTTCTGTGTATGTGGTACTGCGGAATTGAACCTTCGTCTTCATACAAGCACTCTACAACTATGCCAAACTCCCAGCCCCTCCACATTAGTTTTTATGATAGATCTTTCCATGCATCCAGGTTGGCTAGAAATCCTTCTTGAGTTTCCCAAGATCAGGGAGTATAGGTGTGTCCCATCCTGTGTGGCTACATAACCATTGTTTAGGGTACAGTTCTCTCTTCATTCTACCCATCTAGAGCAATTTTCATCTTCCATGTATAATCATTAAACATTCAGCTCCTGTTCCTCTCTACTCCATTCTCTGGAACCATCCTGCTTTTTGGCTCTAAGGGTTTGTTGATCCTTGGAAGCTCTGTAAGGAAAAACATACCCTAGCTCTTCCTTTATGACTGCTGTATTTTTAGTTTACTGTAATCAAGATTCATCTGTAAAATATAGTAAAATGTTCTTCCTTTTCAATGCATTGTTTTGCATATTTCTACCTTTTGATTATTATTAATAGTTGTGAATGGATTCTCCACATATTTGTTCTAGTCTCTGCTTTCTCTTCCGTTAGGTACAAATCTAGAAATAGAAGTGTTGGACCATATTTCTATGTAATTCTATATTTAGTACTTTTTTAGCACTCTCCACGTAATTTTTGATTGTTTTATATTCCTTACAGAACTATTCCAAAGTTCTACTTCTTCTCACTACCTTCCCAGTAATAGTTAGACTTTGAAAGTTGTTTTTTTGTATGTGTGTATGTGTGTGTGTTTGTGTGTGTGTATGTGGATCTTTTTGTTTAAAATTATATTTATATTAACATATTTAAAGTAATGATTTCATTGTAATTTTAAATTTTCTCATGACTGTTAATATTGAACTTCTTTCTACATTTTGAACTACTATTTCTATATATTCTTTTTAGAAAATCCTCTCCAATCTCCAATTTTTTTCCCTTTTTTTGTGGGGTAGTGGGGAAAGTCATGGGGCTTGGACCTTGGGCAGTGAGCGCTTTAGTTTAAGGCTATTGTCCTACCCTGAGTATTGCCCCTCAGTTCTTCTGCTCACAGCTCCCTACCCCTCTTCCCATTATATACAGAACAAAGGTCATCCTCAGTCTTTTTGAAAAAGTAAAACATACAGTAAATTTGTAGTATAAAACAGCAAGAAATAAATTTCTTGCCAGGTGCAGTGACTTCTACCTGTAATCCTAGCTACTCAGATATCAGGCTGATATCTAAAGATTTGGTTCAAAGCCAGCCTGGGCATTAGAAAGTCTATGAGACTCTCATCTACAGTTAACCAATAGAATATGGGTAATGGCACTGTGGATTCAAAGGTAGTGTGATAGCCTTGAGTTGAAGAGCTCAGGACAGTGCCCAGGCCCAGAGTTCAAGCCTTACAAATCCCCCAGCCAAAAAAAAGGAAAAAAAGTTTCTTCCCCAAGTTATTATTATGCCAGACATAGAACATTAACATTCTGGGTGTACTTCACAGTATTATTACTTGATACCCAAAGATTTTGCAATATTCTCACAGTGCCAGCATATGTCATCATATAATGTAGTTCCTTTTCAATGGAATAATTCCATTTATAACCTAAATCTACTCCCCCGACTTATGTTTGTCGATACCACAATTGCTCTACCATGATATGCCACAAGCCATTAAACATTTTATGGTGGGTAATTGGAAAGGAGTCTCATGGAATTTTGTGCTAGGCTGGCTTTGAACCATGGTCCTCAGATCTCAGTCTCCTGAGTAGCTAGGATGACAGGCGTGAGCCACCAACACCTGGCTTGCCTTTTTATTTTTTTGTGGGTCTTGGGACTTGAACTCTGGGCCTAGGCACCATCCCTAAGCTTTTCAGGTCAATATTTCATGTAAGTCTAAACATTTAAGTAAAGGAATACAATTCCAACAAAAAAAGAATAAAATTCCAGACATGGTGTGTTTATAACTCAGTGCTAATTAGTTGATGAAAATGTGCCATTCCAGAAGCTGGTGTCATTTGATGATGTAGCTGTGGATTTCAGCTGGGAGGAGTGGCAGCATCTGGACAATGCTCAGAGAATCCTGTACAGAGATGTAATGCTGGAGACCTACAGCAACCTGGTGTCCTTAGGTGAGCAAAAGTCAAATTCACTTGCAAGGCCAAGTGCCTTGTTATTTTGCAGATACGTGAATGTTTATCAAACTTTCAATACTATTTAAATGAAAGATTCCAGGCCCTGAGAAGTATCATTACTTTCTAAAGAAAACCTAAGGTAATTTTGTACTCATTCTTCAGGATACCTTCAGGATACTTTGACAACAGTTCTAAATTATGTTTCCTCTAATGGAGACGACATTCCAAACTTACACAGTAATTGTAAGTGGATAAACCATCCAGAATAGAATATATATCATTATTGGAAATAGGATCTACAAATCACTAAACAGTGAGTTTATAATGGAAACCTTGCACTAGGTGCAATGTTTCATGCCTGTAATCTTAAAATATTCAGGAGGAAGAAATCTAAGAATTCTAATTTGAAGCCAGCAATGGCATAAAAATTGCCATGAAACTCTATAACTCCAAGTAACCCCTCAAAAATGTTAGTGGAGAGTCAAGAGTTTGACTTTGTGGTTGAGTGCTTGCCTAGCATGCATGAAGACCTATGCATGTAAGTAGAGCTGGGACACAAACTGGTATTTTTCTAGCCTTGAGCAAGACAGCTAAGTTCATGCCATACAAAATGAATCCAGAGCTGGGGAAAAGTCAACCATGGAGCCAGTGAGAAATGAGAAAAAAGATTTAATAGGTAACTTGTGAGTAGGATGTCTGCGAACTTAAAGAAATGATGACACAGCATAAGCAATAATTCTCTACTGTTTCTAATTTACAGGGCCCTGTGTTCCCAAACCTGTATTAATTGACAAGCTAGACCACTGTGCAGAACTCTCGATAGGAAATTCCTCTCACAAGAATATCACAGGTGAGTGAATTCATCTTCATATTGATGTTGGAGCCTGAGCCCCATTGGTAAGTTCATGTTGTGATGTACTGAGCAATAATATTCTTAGTTACCCTAAATCCTGTGTGGAACCTATGGAATTCTTTGTGAATGAATCAAGAATCATTTTATTTTCCCAATCCTATGCTTGGTCCTTGGGTTTTCTCAAGGCTAGCTCTCTACTTCTTGAGTCATAGCACCACTTCTGGCTTTTTCTTTGTATGTAGTACCAAGGAACTGAACCAGGTCTTTGTGCATGCTAGCCCAAACCCCCGGCACCAAGAATAATAGGGTAATATGATGAATTCTATGTGGCAGTAGAGTTAAAGTTAGATTTCTCTGTAGAAATCACTGTGAAACAAAATAAAATGAGAAAGCCATGAGCCCGGGGCTCATGCCTGTAATCCTAGCTACTTAGGAGGCTGAGATCTGAGGATCAAGGTTCAAAGACTGACCTATCACAAAAACACCTTAGACTCTTCTCTCCAATGAACCAATAGAAAATGGGAAGTGGGGTTGAGTCTAAAGACATAGGGCAGTAGCCTTGAGTTGAAGAGCTCAGGAAGAACAGCCAGGTCTAGAATTCAAGTTCCATGACTGCAAAACAAGAAAGAAAGAAAGAAAGAAAGAAAGAAAGAAAGAAAGAAAGAAAGAAAGAAAGAAAGAAAGAAAGAATGATATTTCATTTCTTTAAAACTAAGACTATAAATGATTGAGCAAACAAGGAATAAGTCAGGGCATTATTCTCTGATAAGGATAATATCTTTTTGCTGGTAGAAAGAGACTGGTATTCAGAACCAGACCTTTCAACCAGAAATTGAGCCTAGTGGTAGAGTGCTTGCCTAGCATGCACAAAGACACAGGTTTGATTCCTTATTACCACATACATAGAAAAAGCCAGAAGTAATGAATTCATTGGTAGGGTTCTAGTCTTGAGAAAACCCAAGGACAGTGGTTAGGTCCTAAGTTCAAACCCAGGAATGGAAGGGAAAAAAACAACAAAGTTTCAATCAACATAAGAAAATTAACTAGACAATGAGCTGGGGAATTTCTGGTCTTCCATGGTTCTAAGGGACAGGAGTGTTAGAAAAAGAATTTTTATAAGACTTCAAATGGAAAGAAATAAATTTCAAAATTCCCACAAATACCTAAATTGAGACTTTAGTGAGAAGTTGTAACTGAAGGGATATAGGTGTAAGTCCTTACTCTCAAGAATCGTTCTTGCTTGGATCAAAGCCAACAGACATATACACCAAACTTGTGGCCGCTGAATCTAGAAAAATTCGTGTTCCTCACTTAATGGTTAATAAGCAAACAGCATTGAAACTGAGTAAGGTAATCCTATCTGCTACTCAGGATCTGAGACTCCTATCTGTAGTTAACACTTGAAAAGAGGAAGTGGGGCTGTAGCTCAAGGATAGGGGTTATAGTCTTCTGCTGAAATGTTCAGGGACAGGGCCGAGGCATATGAACTACAAAAAAAAGAAAAGAAAATAAAAGAAAATTTTAAAAAGATGCAAAACAGCACAATATTTAGATTATTTCTCAAAAATAAAAGAAAGGCAGCTATACCTCAATGTATAAACAAAACAGTATTTGAAAAAAACAGCTGCAGGTATATTATAGGTAGTACTCAGCTTAAAACTGTAGCAATACATAGATGGGTAATTTCAATAAATATTTCCTGTGATATAAAAAGAGAACTATTATATAAGTACCGCGCTCTAACCGATTGCGCCACTGGAGCACTCCTTTGCTGTCCCTTGGTTATCTCAAATTGGTATAGTATCTCACTTTGTCATCTGATTTATTGAATTTATTTGTATTTGGATATTTGAAATTTGATAGGGAAGGGGGGAAAATCAAGACGGGTGGGGGTGTGGGGGGGAGGGATACGGGTACCAAGACATGTGAAAGGGTATCAATGTATGTGAATTAATGCACCTTCTATCTGGCCAATATCATGTAACCCTTTTACTAATTATAATTAAAAATATACAAAAAAAGAGAACTAAAACACAGAAAAACATTATTGGTCATTGTAAAATATCATTTTCTTAATATGTTAGGGAGAAAAGCATATATTTCTCACAAATCAATTTCCACTTTTATATTTTAAAATATCTAACACTTAGGATGGGAAAGTAAAGTCATTACCTTTACAGTAAGGAATATTTGTATCTCATGTATGTTTGTGTCTTTTTTTCTATAACTCATTTTAGATGTCCAGGTAATGGAAAATGTGTTCAAGACCTGCCAGGAAAGTCCACATGAATGTCTTTGTGAAGTAGCAGTTGCAAGTAGTATCGAAGTGGAGGAAAACGTGAGATTTGCAACAACTTTAAATTTGAGCTCTACACATAATCCAAAGCTGATTAGTAATAACGGTAACAACTTAGGGGTGAGGACTGAGGAGTTCATTAAGTGTCAGAACATGCTTCTGTCTCCTAAGCCTGATGAGATGCATGCTGCATATAGATCTCGTATGTCTCCTGTTCTTAAAAAATCCATCGGATATTCAGAGCATGTTATTCATGATTGTGACAGTCCAAAAGATCTGCAGTATCATAATTCGGTTCTCCCTGCCCAAGAAATTCTTCAGGGAGGGAGGAAAACTGCTAAATGTACTGTGTGATGAAAAATATTGTACTTAACACCGACCATCTCTACACATCCGAAAATGTACACAGGAGAGACTCCTCATACATGTAGTGAATGTGAGAAATCTTTCAGTAATGAAATACGCCTTACAATACCTCAGAGCAAATATCCTGAGATATGTGATGCGTACATCAAGTGTGAAAATTAATTTCTGAGAAGTCAGACCTGACGCTCCAACCTCGATCTCCAAGAGAAGACAAACCTTATGAATATGAGGAACGTAATAAAATTTCTGCCCAGAATTCAGCTCTCAGCACACATCAGAGATCTCACACAGAAGAGAAATCTTTAATGGGATAAATGTGGGAAGACTTTTAGACTGAAATCATACCTCACTTTGCACCAGAGAAGACACACAGAAGAGAAACCTTATGAATGTAACAAATGTGAAAAGTCTTTCACCCAGAAGATACACCTTCGGCTTCATCAAATAACACACACAGGAGAGAAATCTTATAAGTGCAATGAATGTGGAAAGTCTATCCAAGGGAAGGGAAAACTTCGTGTTCATCAGAGAATACACACAGGACTGAAACCTTATGAATATAACCAATGTGTAAAGTCTTTCAGACAGAAATCTTCCCTCAAATTGCATCAAAGAACACACACAGGAGAGAAACCTGATGTGTGCAACAAATGTGGAAAGACCTTCAAGTGGAAGTCATATCTTGATGGGCATAATAGAACACACACAGGAGAGAAAACTTATGCATGTAGTGAATGCGGAAAGTCTTTCAAATGGAAGGTAAAACTCCATGTTCATCAGAGAATATACTCAGGAGAAACACCTTATGAGTGTAACATATGTGGAAAGTCCTTCACACAGAAGCCAAACCTCAACATGCATAAGACAATTCAAACAGGAGGAAAACCTTATGAATGTAACCGATGTGGAATGTCTTTCAAATGGAAGTCTTCCCTCAAATTGCATCAGAGAACACACACAGGAGAGAAACTGTACGAGTGCATCAAATGTGGTAAGACCTTCAGATGGAAGTCACATTACAGGAGGCATAACAGAATTCACACATATTAGAAACCTTAGGAATATAACCAAAGTTGAAAGTCTTTCGTGCAGTATTCACTCTTCAGGAAGTGTAAGAGAGTTCACACATATGAGAATCCTTAGCAATGTAATAAATAGGAAAGACTTTTTAGTCTGTGGAAGAAAACTCAGCTTGTGTCACAGAACCAACACAAGATAAAACCCTTAATGAATGTAGCAAATGTTCAGTCTTTTCCCCAGAAGGCACAAGTCAAGATTTATCACTAAACACCCACAGGATAGAATCCTATGAATAAAATGAAAGGGAAATTTTTTTGAAGAACTCATAGTTGAGTTTGCATGATACCATACAGACACAGGATAAAAATCGTATGAATATAAGAATATGAAAAATCCATCATGAACGCATGACTAAGTATAAAATGCACATAGGAGAGAAAAACCTTATGAATATTACAAATGTGGAAAGTGTTTGACCTGGAAGGCATACTTCTGTGTTCATCACAAACCTGATTCCCATAGAGGAAAAGAAAACTAATGAATAGAACAAATGTGCAATGACTTTTAATCAGAAGTCAGTCTTCAGTACATTTCAGAACATACACAATAGAGAAATTCTGAGTAATGAAAAACATTTAGCTATATATAGAATCTCTGTATATGGGAGCATTAGGGTAAGTCTTCTAAACAAAGTCAACCTTCAGCAAGCATTAAGAGCACTCACAGAAGAAATAATAGCATGTAGGAAAACCTTTGTCAGAAACCTCTAAAAGCTGACTGTGTGGCTTAGTGGTAGAGTGCTAACCTATCAAGGATGAAGGCCTGGGTTAGATTCCTCAATACTACGTGAAAAGAGCAAGCCAGAAGCAGCACTGTGGTTCAAATGGTAGAGTGCTAACCTTGAGCAAAAGTAGCTCAGGCCCTGAGTTCAAGCCTAAGTATTGGAGAGAGAGAGAGAGAGAGAGAGAGAGAGAGAGAGAGAGAGAGAGAGAGAGAGAGAGAGACAGACAGACAGACAGACAAACAGAGACAGAAAGAGAGAGAGAAAGAGAGAAAAGAGAGAGAAAGGGGAACTTCTAAATTTTACAGAGATAGAGAATGCGAGAGAGAAGGAGACAGAAACTAATTTCTTAACTTTACAGTCTTTCTATTTCTTTACAAATTCGTCTATGTCATTCTTTCTGACAGAAGCACAGAATTCCATTGTGTAAAAATACCATATTTGATCTACTCATCAGATGACGGGCATCTGGGTTGTTTCCATACCTTTGCCATAGTAAATAGTGCTGTGATAAATGTTATTGTTCTAGTGAATTTAGCATGTCCTCTCTGGACGATTGGCAAGTAGTGAAATAGATGGATCACAGGGGAGCTCTATGTTTAGTCTTTTTGGGATACTGCCATAGTGCTTTCCATAGTGGTTGAACGAGTTTGCAATCCCACCAGCAGTGTAGTAGTGATCCCTCCTGGCCACATCCCCTCCAGCATACGTTATTAGATTTCTGGATCTTGTCCATTCTAACTGGAGTGAGGAGGAAAAGGGAAAGAGGAACTGAAACTTTCTCTCCTTACAGATGACATGATTCTGTATTTAAAGAACCCTATAGACTCTACTCCAAAGCTGCTTGAGCTGATATAAAACTTTGGTAAGGTAGGAGGTTATAAAATTAACCCTCAATGTCAACTGCCTTCCTATATGCCAACAAATGAGAGGAATGAGGCAAGAATCAGGATAGCAACTCATTTTGCTATCAAAGAAAATAAATACCTAGGAATTAACTTAGAATGTAAAGCACCTTTTTGATGGAACTATAAACCCTGGAGAAGGAAATTAACGCAGAACTGAGGAAATGCAAAAACCTATGCTCCTGGTTTGGAAGAAGTAATATTGTAAAAATGGCAATCTTGATAAGGAATATCTACAAATTCAGTGCAATATTCATCAAGATCAGAATGTCATTCTTTAAAGAAACAGAAGAGGAAATCCAAAATTTCACTTGGAATAATAAAAGACCCCTTATAGTCTGTCTTCTTGCATGATACATAATGTTTAATCTCACCTTCTCCACCAAAATCTCACCTTTCTCATTGAGACATAGGTGGCCCTGTTTACTAGCAGCAAAGGCTCAAACGCGCAGTTTCAGGTGTCACCACTGCCTCTGTTACTGGGTAGATCCAACTCTGTCATCGATTCTGAGGTCTGCTCTGGGAGTCTTGGTCACAAGTTGTTCTGTGGCATCTGCTGCCAGCATGTGCCTATTTGCTTCCTTTTCCTCCAGCAGTCTACAACAGGGAATGAAGTTCAGGCGCTGATGCTCTCCTTCATATGCAGGGCAGGATGAGCCCAACCCTCCCTCATCTTCCTCTTCCAATTTTTGGGAAAAAATGTGCTGGCTGAAGTCCTCAGGTGTGGCGCATGGCTGATCCACACTTTTAATCCAGGCTGGTCAGGAGGCTGAGATCTGAGTATGGAAGTTCCAAGTCACCTAGAACAGGAAAGTCTGATAGATTCTTACTACTAAAAATAAAAACAGCTGGGAATGGAGTTTGTGCTCCAGTGGTAAAGGGCTAGTCTTGAGTACAAATGCTTAGTGCCCAGACCCTGAGTTCAGGCTCCAGCACTGCCAACAACCTCACTTTAGTGAGATTTTAGCGTTATCCATGTAGGCACATCTCACTGGATTCTTTGCTGGTAGAGATAGTCTTCATAATTTTGTCTCAAGGTAAAGGTCCTCCTGGGGTAGTACACAAAAGGTGTCATGGAGAGAGGAGCCCCACTTGAAGATGGCATAGGTCAAGCCAGCATGGAGTTGGCACATCTGTCTTTTTCCTAGCACCACCTACCAGTGAATGTCAAATGACATTGATTGTTGTGGGATTGTGTGATTGAAGTGCCCCATTAAGGGCAGTGTTAGCACATCCAAACTTGGATACCAGGAATGCTGAAATCTCAAAGCTAAGATTTCTGTTGGCTACAGAAATGCTGGTGTGTCTGTGATTCACTAAAAGTTCAGGTGCAAAGATTCTGAAGCTGGATGCCATGTGTTTATTCCATTTAGTAAAATTATTTTAATGCACTGTATAAGTTAAAACATTTGATAAGAGTCAGGGGTAGTGAAAACTTTGTTCTTGAATTCAGGTGTCTGGCAGGGTAATGGGGGGGTGTTGGTAGCTGGGACTATGAAGCTGGAGCTGCTATCAAACCATGGATCATGTTCCTCTTTGTCTGAGAGAAATGACTCCAAAGATGAAATTTGAATGGTGAGGAAAAGATGATGATGTACTCAGGAAATTTCTCCTAAACAAATGCTCATGTGGAAGTGGGATGGGGGCTGGGCATGTCTGAGGCAGAGCTTAAGGGGGCTTCTCATGGCGTTGAGAATGTTCCTTGTGACTTCAGGCATGCAGCAGGGTGTTTTAGATGACCATTGTGAGATGGATGGAATAAGACTGGAGACAAGATGAATGCTGGGATCCTGCAATGCTCTTGCATGAGTGGCTGGTGGCTCACCTGAAAGAACTAATTATGTCTAAAAAAGAAATCAGGAATTTGTTTTGATTAGATAATACCTGTAATCCGAGGCATATTCAGGATCCTGATCTTAGTATTGTGGTTTAAAACCAACCCAGCAAAGGGAAAAATGCATGAGACTCATACTCCCAGTTTAGAGCAAGAACCAAGATTGAAGTAGAGCTGTGGCTCAAGAGCTAGAGTGGTACGTTGAGCAAAGAAAAGCTAAGAAAAAGCTCCAGGTCTTGAGTTCAAGGCCAGGAATGAAAGAAGGAAGGTAAAAAAGGGAAGTATGTGAGGAAGGGAAATATATAAATGAAAGAGAGAAGGAACTAGAAATTTAAAACTAGAGAATATTTAAAAGTCATCAGTCCTTCTAAGAAAAGTGTTGGAGTATGGGTTCTATATGTGGTGAACTGGAAGCCCAGCAGTGACTTGTTAACCAAAGAGTCACCATGATGAGCAAAGGATAGAAATCTGCATGAGCCTCTTAGCGGATGGAGTCACAGAAGAGAACCTCAGCTCCCATCCCATAGTTAGAAGTATATAGAGATGGGGAATTTGGCATCACCTTGATGTCATTGTGTCCATGGAGACTGGAAGCCATGGCTCTGTGAAAGCACAATGTTCTGGTTACTGAGCTGGGAGGCTGAGGAGAGCCAAGTCCTGGCCATGAAGAAATCAGGGTGGCAGCAGAGCAACTCTGCTGCAGTGTGTGCCTGCTTGGCTGTTCTTATTCTGTGGTGGATCAGGCCGGAGCGGGTGATAGTAACTGTTTTGTGGTCACAAGCCCTTCACCAAGAGCTTCCTCTGGGATCCTCATAAGCTACAGGGTGGCTGGTGGTGGGATGTGTGTGGGGTGGAAGTGACAGAGGGATGGACGCATGGCAAGGTGGGTGAAGAGATGAGAGGAATGATGAGAGCCCAGTTCATTGGTTTCCAAGGTTAATGGGTGGGAGGTAGAGAGGCATGATGGAGGAATGATGGAGGCAGGGGAAGGTGGTGACAGAGTGAGGCCATATGTAGTGCCAGCCTGGCCATCATCTGAAGCCCATAGGCAGCTTCCTGATCCTTCACTTAGTCCTGCTCCTTGTGGAGGGAATGTCACGTGTACCCAGGGCTAGGGGTGGCGCAATGTCAGTAGCACCTGGAGAACCATTGGCCTCTACCTGGGTGAGGAGTGGTTATGGCTCCCATGCTGGGTGGCCTGATAGCTATGGAACAGATCTCTCCTTAGCTACCACAGTCAGTGGCTGCTCTCCATCTAGGGTTAGGGCACCTGCTCAGCCATCAGGACACCCCATGCCAGGACAGAGGCCTACAATTCAGATGGCAGCACAGGGGTGAAGATGATCTCACCGTAGCCCTAGTTACATGGCTGTCCCTGCATGTAGGACAGGATGAGCTGGGGGAAGATGTTCTCTGTGTTTTTCCACAGCCTATCCCGGCCTCTTCTTGTGTCTGATTAGACCAAGAGAGTACCAGGTTCCCTCTCATAGTCCTGGTTCTTTTTCTTTTACAGTCATGAGGCTTGAACTCAGGTCCTGGTTACTGTCCCTGAGCTCTTTTGCTCAAGGTTGATGCTCTACCATTTGAACCATAGTGACATTTCCAGCTTTTCCTTTTCATGTGGATCTCTGATATCTCCAATGCTGTACCTGCAGGGAGGCACTCACCCCACAGACAGAGCCACCTCTGCCATGACTGTGACTGTCCACAACCCTCACACCCACTCCTTGCACACCCCTCGACTCCAGTTTTAGCTCCTCTTGGACTGGGTGTCCAGCCTACCCCTTCCTACACTCACAAAGGTTCTACAATTGTCTTCAAAGGGTCCTTTCTTCTGCCAGCCAGAGTACACACTGTGCACATCTTGATGATCACAGAGCTCAAAGCCAAAGGCTGAGATGCAGAAGGGGGTGACCCAGTAGCTGCACAGGGCCCATGGATCATCCTGTGCATCCCCAAGCCTGGGACTTCCCCCACCCCCTTGGCAGGGAAGCTCCATGCCCACATCCTGATCCCTGGTCCCCTCCAATTCCATTCTCCCTTGGATTTTGCAGACTGTCTACCATCAGGATCTAAAATTCTATTCATCACTTTATGTCCTTATCACTGATTTGGTAGTTTGACAGGATCTCCCCGTGCCTGGAGAGTGGGCATGTCTTCTACTCTCTGTGGAGAAGTTGCCCCAGGAGTAGAAATATGCACTTCATGTGAGTATTGGACAGGGCAGGAGGGCTCCCTAGGATCAGAAGCCACAGGAGGGGTGCAGATGGGGGAATGCGAGGGGCCCCAGGGGACAGGGGGAGTTAGGGCATAGTTGGTTCCTTCTGCGGGGTTGACACCGCTTCCCAAACCCAACAGAATGAGGTTCACATTACAGATATCAGAGACAGTGCAGATTGCCTATGGGCCCAGGGGTCACTGTCACCCCCAGATGCTGGCTGCATGCTGGGATGCACGCAGAGATGTTTTCAAGATCAGATAATGAGGATGTTGCAGGGTGTAACCATTCTTTTCAGATGGCTCTCTAGCTCTGTTGAGCTTCATCTCTATCTTTGGCTTTTTCTTGGCAGTTAACTGGAAATGAGAGTTTCATGGACTTTCCTTTCTGCACTGGCTTCAAACAGAAGCTATGCACAGTTTTCAAACCATACCCTACTGAAGAAGGGAAGTTTGATCTGGTGCTTAACTGGGTTGCACTTTGGCTCCGTTTGCTATGCCTCACGGGAGGGGGCTCATCATTTGTAGACTAAGATCTCATGACCTTCAAAGCCAAATGCTACCTGAAAGTTCAGGGTCCCAGCCTATGTGTTGGGCCGGGGTGAATACATTCTCTGTTCTGCTGGGTCATCAACCCATGTTTTAAGCTGGAAGTACGCAGTGCCACATTTCATAAGAACATCTGCCAGAGATTGTCACCTCATGAAAGCAGATTCTAAATTTGTATTCCATTTCCGGTGGTGGAGAAATCCCCTCCAACTTAGACAGGCTCACATCCACCTGCAGGTCACACTCCGAATGCACCCTTGAGTGTCCTCATGGTATTGGGATCTAATTTTGTAGGGAATGCTGGTTTAGTCCATGAATTAGCTGGACAAGTGATGACAAACATGTTGAGGATTAATATAAGAACAATTTAAGAAGCCCTGGAGGAGCATCAACCTGAATCTCTGTGGTGCTATAAATCTGATAGGATGTTCCAGACTGAGAAACAATCACATGGCTTTGTGTTTGGCATCCAGACAAGTGAGTGCATGTCTTAGCTGTCAGCCGATACAGAGGAGGACATGAATAAGTGGGTGGAAAGCATCTGTCAGACCCCTGTCTGGGGGCAGGTGGAGAGAACATAGGAAGGTAGATACCATGGCTGTGGTTGGGCCAAAAAAAGGGTAAAAGAGGCAAAGGAACCAGGTACTGGTAGCTCAAGACTGTCATCCTAGCTACTCAGGAGTTTGAGATCTGAGGATCACAATTCAAAGCCAGCCCAGGACAGAAACTCCATGAGACTCTTATCTGCAATAAACTACTGAATGCAAGAAGCTCAAGCTCAGTGACAGCATCCAGGCCTAGCGTTCAAAACCCAGGACTGGCAGAAAAAACTATCAAAGGACAAGAAGCTGGCCAAAAGTTAGAGGGACTCTATCTTGACAAACAATACAATGGTAAGTTGCACTCAGAAGACTTGCACAAAATCTGGAAATGCCTGAGACCTATCTATGTATGTTTCCTGTTTGTCTAAATACATATGTTTATGCATTTATATATTAGCATAGTGAGATATCAATACATATGACTATACATATATACATAGCCAGACACTTATGGGTGGGTGGTATACTGTGTGAGAGTTTGTGTTTGTGTTTTGTGGATGGCTATCTCTGTTTAAGAAAGATAGAAAATATGTAAATATCTTTAAAAAAACTTGATAAAATATAGAGAGACATAAGCTCTTGAGGGAATCTGAAATGAGAAGATTATTCACAGGCACGTTTATCCTTATGGATTCCTCAGCAAGTTTTAATTTCTTTCATTATTTTATTTCTTTTTTTGAACCAGTGCTAAGGATTTCTCTCAGGGACCAGGTGCTGCCAATTACTAATTTTCTCATGGCTGGTACAAGAGGAACTGGGCCACAGTTCCACTTTTGCCTTATTTATTCGTGCTTAACTGAAGATAAAGATTTCTATCAGTGACTTTCTTTCAGGGGCTGGATTCTTACGAGGATCCCCAGACCTCAGCCTTCTCTATAGCTACAATTAACAATATGAGAACCCAGCACTGGGTTCCAATGCACAGGGCAAGAAATTGAGTGAATCTCTCAACTCCAATTAGCTATAATAAGCTAGAAGTGAAAGACCAATACCTTTGAGGAAAAGATGCTGGGTTATCACACAGGCCCTATGAGTAAGCCCTAAACCCTGTACACATGTGTGCATGCACACATAGGCAGATACACACACACACACGCACACACAATATCTCAGGCAATATTGTATTTTGAATTAATATCCAAAGATTGAACAACAGGATAGCAAGTAATAAAATCTGTTTGTCTTGTCTACATTGAGGGAAAGGGATAAGTCACAAGATGCAGAAGCGAAGAATTCAGAGGCAAATGCTGTGAGTGAATAACTTGTAAAAAGCACATTTCTTTTCTTTTGTTTTTTCTGCCATTCCTGGGGCTTGAACTCAGGGCCTGAGCACTGCTTTTGGCTTTTCCCAAGTCTAGCCCTCTGCCACTTGAGCCACATTGCCATATGGATTTTTATATCTGTGTGATATTAAGGACTCAAACCTAGATCTTCATGGATGCTAGGCAAGCACTCTACCACTGGGCCAAATTCTAAACGCCGATAAAATATTTATAAATAGTCATCATCATCATATCAAAATATCCTTTCTCCTACAAAGAATGAACACTTATCTATGTCTGTAAGACTTTTTTTATGTCACCAATGCTTCTGTGATTTTCCCACTTGCATTTTTACAGATGACAGCACAGATATTCATCAGGAAGAAAAATAGATTAGGATACAGAAACCTAACAACGTCGTAGTAGATTGAGATGAAAAATATGTGCAAGATGGCCTGGGTGTTTCATCTATTTGTAGAGTGCTTGGCTACCACACAAAAAGACTCCTGTTTGATTCTGCAGTACCATATACATAGAAAACGTTGGAAGTGGTGCTGTGGCTTGGTGGGACAGCTATAGCCTACAGAAAGCCTAAGAACAATGGTCAGGCTCTGAGGTCAAGTCCCAGGACTAGCAAAAAAAGGTGCAAGAGGCAAAATGCAAGCTGAGAAGGCACTGTGAAGCAAAATGTCTTGTGAAGGGTAAGGGGAATAGTGACAGTTAAGTTTGGATCTTACCTAAGAAAGGCTCCTTGAGCCTGAGACCAGGCTAGCACTTACGCCTAGTTAATGACTTGGGATTTGAACAAAAAGGTGTGCTGTTTAATACATCCATATGTGAGGTGGGAAGGGAGATTCAGCCTCCAGTATGTCTTTAGGGAGGTCTTCTGTGAGCAAGTAGCTTTGGTCATTGGGCCTTGAAAGGTGACCCTACCTCCCTCACAATAGAACAGAATATGGAACCCTGGTAACCAAGCCACTGTATGTGACAACCAGCTCAAGCCAGCTCCCTTGGCCTTGTGGCTCAGGAGGAAGAAAGTTGTTGCTGTGCTGTTGCCAAAGGTCAGGAGGCTCGCATCTCAGGCATGAGAGATATGGATCTCTCACTTGAAGAAGTAGATGCTGGATCAGTGCCAAGCCAAAATTTCCGTATATCAGGCATTTCTCTAGGAAGAAAGCCAGGAAACTCCAGGGCAACTCAGATGAGGTATATTGAGAGGAAACCTATTTGAACCCATCATCCTGCCCACACACTACAACCTTCTTGTGTGCTTTCAAGTGACTCTACTGAGATTAGAGTGTGTCATTTCCAATCTACTCTATTCCAATTCCTCAGTGTGAAGAGTGGTCCCATTCCTACGTTTGAAATATCCACTGTTTTGCCAACATAGTGTGATGGTAAGTCAGCTCAGACTCTGAATGAGCCTTGTAACCTATGGATCCTGGAGGAAGGCCTGTTGGAGATGCTGCTGACAAAGCTGATCGCTGCCTACCAGAAAGGTGATCTCTTTTATGTGGGAAACTTCCTGCACAATTTCAAATAGTGGAGGACAATGTAGTAGTTGCTGGAAATTCTCTTGAAAAAGTGAGTGTTCCCTTCCAAACCCAGGTTTGCTCACCCCTCCTGGCCAAGTCTTGGAATACTTGGCTCCTCTCTGAGCCTGTTTGTTTCACTGGGGTGTTCACAGGGGAGCTAAGCATGATACAAGTGCCCAAACTACTTCATTAAGACTGGGACACCATGCCATTTCATTTCCCTCACATGCTACTGGAGTCTCAACAGTGTGCTTACTGAGAAGTTGGATTTCAGGCATGAGTAAGTGGCTCCCAACTGCAGCCCTCACCTAGGTGACATCCTAGGAAATCCCATTTCCCAGTAAGAAATGAGGTGTCAGTACTAATGGCGGAGGCCTGTGAAATACTGGAGTCAGAGGAAAAGCTAGGGGCTGAATCACTTTTGAGCCATCAGGGAGGGATTGTGATAGCTTTGCCTGTTAGAACCTGAAAGCATTTACATTTTGGTGTGTGGTCCAGTGCTGCCACTTGAACCTGAACCCAGGTCTAAATGCCATCCCTTTGGTGTTCAAAAATTAGCACTGTACCATTTGAGTCATAGGTCAAGTTCTGGCTTTTTGCTGCCTAATTGAAGACAAGTGCCTTTAGATTTTACTGACTAGACTGGCTTTCTGCTGTGATCTTCAGAGCTCAGCCTGCTGGGTGGCTAAGATTAGAGGAATGAGCATTTAGTTCTTTATTTAGAGCATTCACTTATTGATTTATTTAGAGCATTTACTTAGTTAATTTAAGGTGCGTTTACTTTGGACAGATGCATAGAGGCCTCTCTCAGAAGCTTCTGGAAGTGGGGTGTAAAAGTCATCCTGTTCTCGAGTGTCTCTTACCCCCCTCCCAGCACATAAGTGCACATCTCTGCAGGACAGCCACAGCATTAGAGTCCTGCAAGAAAGGGGCTTTGGTAGAAGGCTCAGGATGGAGAGAGAAGGCTCTCACTTTCCTTGTACCGAATGTGCCCACAGCATCATGTGTTCCATCTATACGATGTGAATGGACTTCTACCCCAGTGATTTCTACGAGTTCAAGAACTGCCACACCCTGACACAACTCAAGCTCTATATGAGGCTCCACATGCCGTCTTTGGACCTGCTCTTCTAAACACATACTTTTTGACCAGCTGGAGGAATGTGCGACCAGTAAGACCAAGAAAAAGTAGAAGTCCTGGTGTGGGTGCCTCAGAGCCTGTGAGTAGGAAGCCCATGTGGTCTAGATATTGGTTGGCCCTTACTTCTACAGAGCTTGGCAAAATGCCCTTTATGGGTGGTGTCAGCCAGGTAATGTCTGTCCTCTGAAAGGACTCGGGAATAAGCACTCATTAGAAAGACCCCATACCTCCTCAGTATTCAGTCCAAACTCCAGTTCTACAGGTTCCTCCATTAGATCCTCATGGAAGTTGAGTGACACTTCAACTTGCAGAGTCCACTCTGTCCACTCTGTACCTATTTCCATTCTTAGGTTTGGGTCATCGTGGAAGAGCTTATCCTGAACTCCGGATGAAAAACCCACCAATGGAGCTGGTGACTGATGGAGACTGAGAATCATCACTGCACTCCAGAAAGCATGGGCCTTCTGTAGAAATTACCAAACAGGTATAGAGTCCTGTGGATATACCTTTTGCTCTGAACCCCATGTGTGACACAGTTGAACCTGCAGATACTATGGAGGAAGAAAAAGAGCAGCCAGATTTCCTTCCGTTTCCTTTCACACTCCACCCAGAGTCAGTCCATCTGAGTCAGAGTAACACACCACTTATTGTGCAAGCTGAAGTGGCACACGCTGGGCTCATGGAAAATGTCCCCATGGGAAGCAGCAAGTGTACTCTCAATACTGGATTCATTGGAGGAAAATGAATCCATCCTCACAGAATATCCAGACCCATCCATCTCACTAAAAGAGACTCAATCTCCATTCGACAAACCAGAATCCATCCCCCTCTTAACTCAGGAAGGACATTCTGTTTCTCATGAGGAAGGAGACCCTTCTGAGGACTCTGAAGGAGAATTACTGTCTGAAGGCAACTTGGAGGCCAGTCTGGATTTAGAGCTTCCCTGTCCCCTTCCTAAAAAGACATCTCTTTATCTTGCTCTCATGATTCTTGTCAAGTATTCATTGTATTTACTTTGCTAACTATTAAACTCTCATTGTTAATATTATGGTGTGCAGTTCTTCAGTGCTTATTATACTGCGTTTTATTTTCCACTTATAATGTGAGACCTCAGACACATAGGTCCTGGGTGGGCCAAAAACCAGACAGGTCTGGTCCCATAGAAGACAACCTTACTGGATATACAGGGAACTATGAAATGCATGGAATCACCAGGAATCCAGGCCAGCCCTCCATGGAAAAACAAGTCAGCTACCAAAGCTTAAGGACAGAGCAGATGCCTGGAAATGTGTTTTGTCAATCGGGAGAAGTGCCAGAGTAACTGTAATATTATGTGGGCTCTGTTCCGTGAGTTCAAGTCTGTTTATATATCCATTGTGCTTTGTACAAATATTTAAGAAAATTAAAACTCCACAATAGCATCAAAAATCTACTTTGGCTTTGAATGTGGCCTAGTTGTAGAATGCTCGCCTACTATACAAGAAGACCTTGATTCAACTCCTCGGCACTGCATACACAGAAAAAGCAGATGGGGCACTGTGGCTCAGGTGTCAGAGTGCCACCCTTCAACAAATGTGGCCAAGGACAGTTCCTGGCCCTCAGTTCAAGCCCCAGGACTAGCCAAACAAGAAATCATACCATTTTCCACACATTTGGAAATAAATCTGTTTTATCTAACCCGACTTCTTTTTTGCCAGTCCAGGGTGTGTGCCACCAAGCCAAACTACTGGCCCCCAACCTTACTATTTTTAATCATTTAATTTTTTTACATAATCATATTTCATGCTGTCTGTATTAATAGCATAAACAGTATGCTTAGTGTAATAATGTTAAAGGTAAAACATAAGAAATTAATAACTAAAATTCCTTTTTTATTAGTTCTATAGCATTACTACAATTTTATGAGAAAAATTACCTAGAATGTTTATTTTAGAGTTCAAGTAATCCATTTTTTTAAATATGTCAACCTACATCATTTATTTGAACACATTTTAATCTATTTTTTCAGGAATGAAAATACATACATAGTTGTTGTAAATGAAATTTATGACTTGGTGGTATGGGAAAGAGAAAAGGGGAAGGGGGTAACAGTGTTTACAAGAAATGTACTCATTACATATGTAAAAGCAATCTCTTTGTATATCACCTTGACAACAAATTTTTTGAAAAGTACAATAAGTTTAAATGTCTACTTTGGGCAGAATTTTTTTTGCCAGTACTGGGCTTAGACTCAGGACCTGAGCACGATCCTTGTTTTTGTTTTTGTTTATTCTTAAGGCGCAAGTTCTATCACATGTGCCACAGCACCACTTATATTTTTTTTTATCTATGTTGTGCTGAGGAATTGAACTTGGGTCTTCATTCATGCTCGGCAAGAATTCTTCCACTAGGCTTAACTTATGGCCCCAGTGGGAAGGAAGTTTTCCATAAAATATGTAGGAAATAGGTACACTAAGGAAAAGCCATGAAAAATAGGAGAAAAATTATATACTTAGATAACGACATGCCAGTATTATGGCAGATCTCTGTAATTCTAGCTTCAAGAGTGGCCTATTTGGAACGGGAGTTGGCTGGCTGAAGTAAAGTGCTATCCTTGAGCAAGCCCTAGGACAGTGCTCTGGCCATGAGTTGAAGCCATAGGAAATGCAAGAAAAAGAAAAAGAAAGCCCTTATCTAAGGCTGGAGTGCACACTAGTGGTAATTTGCTTGCCTAGTATGCACAAAGCCCTGTGTTCAATTACTCTGTACCACTTACACCAAAAAAAAGTCGGAAATGATCTCAGAAGGTTGGGTTCTGAGGATCACAGTTCAAAGCCAGGCCAGACACTAAAGTCCATGAAACTGTTACTTCCACTTGAGCACCAGAAAACAAGAAGTGACACTGTGGCTCAAGGTGTTTAAGGTTGTAGCCTTGAGCTGAAGAGCCCAGGGACACTGCCCAGGTGCACAATTAAAGTCTTACAACCAAAAGAGAGAGAGAGAAACAGAGAGACAGAGAGAGAGACACACACAGAGACAGAGAGAGAGAGAGACAGACAGGCTGACAGACAGAGACAGACAGAGACAGAGAGACAGAGACAGAGACATCAAACAGTCAGGCACTGCTGGCTGAAGCGTGTAATTCTACCTACTATGGAGGCTGAGATTGGAGGATCTTGGTTTAAAGCCCAAAGCCAGCCTGGACACATATGTTTGTGAGACTTACATCACCAATTAACTACCAGAAACCAAAAATGGAGCTGTAGAGGAAGAGCGCTAGCCTTGAGCTGAAGAGCTCAGGGACAGTGTCCAGGCCCAAAGTCCAAGCACCATGACAAATCAATAATAAAAAAGAAGATAGCTAATAGTAATGATGAATAATTTTGGGCTGGGAGTTTGGCCTAGTGGTAGAGTGCTTGCCTAGCATGCACGAAGACCTGGGTTCAATTCCTCAATACCACATACATAGAAAAATGCTGGAAGTGGTCCTGAGGCTGAAGTGGTAGAGCCCTAGCCTTGAGAACATATAAGGACAGTGCTCAGTCCCTGAGTTCAAACCCAGGACTGGCCAAATCAAAAGTAGTAGAACACTGGCATTGAACTGAAGATCTGAGGAACAGCCCAGGCACAGAGTTCAAGCACCGCAAACAACAACAACAAAATCTATGAAATGGCAGTGGTGGTTTTAAGCTAAGCAAAAATAGAGGAGAAACCGGTAAAATATATATTTGTGTGTAGGCAAAATAGCCAGACTTATGCATTAGAACAGGATAGCAACTTGAAAAATCTAGGATAGACTATACACTCTATAGACATGTGTTTTATTATAGATTAATCTGTATCTATGACATACAAAGACTCAGCTTAATTTTTACTATATTCTAAAATCTATGTGCCAGTGATTGTATAGCGATTCCCTTCTTGAATACTTGTTGGTTAAACATGACATTTGAAATATGATGTAAAATTCAATGTTAATAAATTTTTTTAAAAAGAGGCTAGAGGTAAATACCACTAATGTATTTGCTCTAAGTGGTACAGAAATTTTCTTAATGAATCAAGGGGTTTTATTAGATCTTTATGCAATTATTTTAGTTCTGAGTGTTCTACACTCAATGATACTTCTGGAAAGATGATATAGCTGACTGTGTAGATGGTATGAAGACATACTGGCCTAAACGTAGAATAAAGCATTCGTAAGTGGCTGTTAGCTGTCAAGATTCTACTGGAATATGTGGAATGAATTTATTAAGCACAATTCAGGCTCTTAGTCAGATCAGGATCAAGATTATGTGGTTCCATGAGATGAATGAGGAAAGATCAGAAAAATCTACTAAGATATCCAGATATACTTTTGAAACTAAGGTATCTGTACTCCTTTTTTTTTCTTTCTTGGTGGGGAGCTTGAACTTTGGACCTGGGCAAGGTCTCTTAGTTCTTTTTCCTCAGGGCTAATGCTGTACCAGTTTTAGCCACAACTCCACTTAGTTTTTGGGTGGATAAGTGGAGAGTAGAATCTTACAGTTTTTTTTGTTTTCGTTTTTTGCTTGCAAAGGCTTTGAATCACCTTCTCCCTGGCTAGTAGAATGACAATTATGACCCTCCAGCGCCTGGCTAGTGATTTTTTGAAAATTGGACTTTATTCCAAATCACATAACTGGTTCCTAGCAAAGTTTTGAAGCCTGACTTAAATGTGACAGATTTTTGTCACTTGGAGACACTCTGTGCTGAACGTTAGAAATCTACCAGCTGAGTCACAGTGGCACTTCCAGTTTTTGTTTATGTGGTGCTAAGGAATGGAATCCAGGGTTTCATACATGCTAGGCAAGCTTCATTTTCAGCCCAAGGTTTTATGTTTTGTTTTTTCAGTGTTGTTGCTTCTAAGGTACTGTATGATGTTCTTTCATTTTCTTTGCTTTTTACCTCTTTTCTTCTTTTTCCCTTTAGTTTTATTCTCTGTAGTCACTGTGTTGAATTCGGCTACCCTGTGTCTTGTACATAGGTTTATGTGATTTGGAATGGAGAGGGTATAATAAAATGGTTAAAAAAAAACAAAGGAAAAAGGGTGAACCAATTGAACAGTGATACTTGGAAGACACTAAACGGAAATGAACTGAACAATCTGGGTGGAGAGGGGGCTGAGGGTAGGAAAACAGAGAAAAATGAGGGAGGGGATAACAATTTTCTTAAGAAATGTGTTCATTACTTATGTAACCATATGCCAACTGTATATTGACTTAACAAAAAAAATTAACTTAAAAAATAATTTAGCTGGGTATGGTGGCTCACACTTGTAAATGTAGCTACTCAAGAGGCAGTTCAAAGTCAGCCTGGGCACTGAAGTCCATGTGACTCTTATCTCCAATTAACCACCAGAAACCCAGAAGTGGCCCTATGGCTCAAGGGATAGGGCAGTAGTCTTGAGCTGAAAAGCTCAGTGACAAGAACCAGGTGCAGAATTGCAGTCCCATGACTTGAATGATGAATGATACTAGCCAGGCTCTGTGCGCTCACACTTGGAATCCTATCTACACAGAATCAGGTTTGAATCCAGCCCAAACAAATTGCAGGATATTCTGATTTACAGTTCATTACCACAAATCTGGAGGTAGAGCTGTGGATCAAGTGGTAGAACACTAGCCTGAAGCAAAAAAAAAAAACATTTAAGGACAGTTCCCAGGCCCTGCGTTCAAGTCCCAAGACTTGCATAAAACAAACAAAATGTGACGCTGAGTCCTACATCATTTACTGTTATAGTTCAATATTCTTGATATGCGTCTTAGAAATTAAGTCCCTAGCAAATACTCTCCCCTGAAATTCTGCTTCATAGCTGATTCATAGAATTTCAGCATCATTACTATCACCTTCCAGTTAGCATAGCAGTCTACTACTGAAAATTTGAAGAAAACTTTTGAGTAATCCTAATAAATCTGTGTATCATTTGCACACACATCAAATCAGCAGCAGCTATGTACTACTATTATCTAAATGTATTTAATCCCTTCTTGAGTTAATGAGCCTTAAAGAGTAAAACATATGAAATAGTTATGAAACTAACAGTCACCATTCTTCTACCTAATGTTGTAATATAAGTTTATAAATGCAAGGACTATTCTGAAGTGTGCAGAAGATAGCTTCTAATTATAATATTCTCATGAAGTATAGTTTTTAAGAAACATGTTGCTTGCTTTGGGAAAGCAAAGGCAAGGAAAAATGATATAAGTAAGTTCCCTATTTATCAGAAGGAAAATACTATTGGGTTTAGATCAACTTTCATTCATTCCGTGCTGATGAAACAAATATTTGCAATTCCTGAGGCCAATCACTTCATTGTGATGCACAATCAGCCAGCTTAGATCAATCTTCCAAAAAAGGAAAGGAACAAATGAGAAGCAATTAAGGTTTCCAAAATGAACCAGGTGGTGGTGGCAGCTCACACTTGTAATTCTATCTACTCAAGGCCTGAAATCCAAGGATCTGGACTAAGTCTGTCTGTTATGAAAATATTCCTGTCTGAAACATCATCTCTGTTATCACAGCCCAGCTGATACACTCTGCCCAACAAGTTCCAAACACCAAAGTCCATCTCCTATCTGAAATACTAGCAAACGTACTCACACATTATTTCCTCTTTGGGAGATAGTTGAAACAAGTACCAGAAACATTTCCCTGGCTTCAGAGTGGAAGTGGAAATATATACTCACTAGAAGCCCATCTAGTAAATTACAGTCAATCATCTTTCCTCACATCTTGTTAGTTAAATTGAACAATGAGTGTTTGGATCAGAAGCGATGTGTATGAGCATACAGGTTGTAAAAGTACTGTAATCCTAGCTACTCAAGATAAGCTGAGACCTGAGGATTCCAGTTCAAAATCAGCCATGCAATAAATTCCATAAGATTTTTACCTTTAATTAACCAGCAAAAAACAGAGCGTTGAATTGTGCGTAAAATGCCACAGGCCTAAGCTTTGCATAAAAGTGGTAAGGGGTAGCATTGAGGATGTCCACTCTCTCCACTCCTTTTTAACATAGTACTAGAATTCCTAGGCAGTGCAATAAGGCAAGAAGCAAGCATAAAGGGGATCCAAGTGGAGAAGGAGGAAATAAAACTATCCCTCTTTGCAGATGACATGATTCTGTATTTAAAGAATCCTATAGACTCTACTCCCAAGCTCCTTGAGCTGATTCAAAGCTTTGGAAGGGTAGCAGGCCATAAAATCTTCCCTCAAAAATCAACTGCCTTCCTTTACGCCAACAGTGAGAGGAACGAGGTAATAATCAGGAAAGAAACTCCTTTCACAATAGCCTCAAAGAAAATAAAGTACCTAGGAATTAGCTTAACTAAGAATGTAAAGGACCGTTTAGATGAAAATTTTAATACCCTAAAGAAGGAAATTAAAGCAGAACTAAGGAAATGGAAAAACCTCCCATGCTCCTGGATTGGAAGAATCAACATTGTGAAAATGACAATCTTGCCAAGGGCTATCTACAAATTCAATGCAATACCCATCAACATCCCAATGTCATTCTTTAAAGAAATAGAAGAGGCAATTCAAAATTTCACATGGAATAGTAAAAGATCCGTATAGCAAAAACATTTCTTAGCAGAAAGAACAGAGCTGGAGGAATTTCAATTCCAAACTTTAGACTATTACAGAGCTATAATTCTCAAAACAGCTTGGTACTGGCACAAGAACAGGCCTGAAGTCCAATGGAGTAGAACTGCGGACCCAGATATTAAACCACAGACCTATGGCCACCTAATCTTTGACCAGGGAGCCAAAAAAATAGAATGGAAGAAAGATAGCCTCTTCAACAAGTTGTGCTGGCAGAACTGGTTAAGCACCTGCAGAAAACTAAGGTTGGGTCCTTCTTTGTCACCTTGCACTAGAATTAACTCCAAATGGATCAAAGACCTGAAGGTAAAAGCTGACACACTGAAACGTTTACAGGAAGGAATAGGAGATACACTAGGCCTCCTTGGCACAGGTCGAAACTTTCTTAATAAGGACCAAGAATCACAACAAATCAGAGAAAGGCTGGATAAGTGGGACTGCATTAAACTGCAGAGCTTTTGTATGGCAACGGATATAGCTAGTAAACTAATCAGGAAGCCTACAGAGTAGGAGAAGGTCTTCACCAACGAAACAAAGGACAAAGGCCTCATATCTAAAATATATCAACAACTCAAAAAATTGAATCACTCCAAAACTAACCTCCAAAGTAACACCCATCACATTAAAAAATGGGCCAAAGACTTAAAGAGAGTCTTCTCTGAAGAAGAAACAAAAATGGCTTATTGACACATGAAGAAATGCTCAACATCTCTGGTCATAAAAGAAATGCAAACAAAACAACTCTAAGATTCCACCTCACTCCAGTTAGAATGGCCAGGATCAGGAAAACGAATGACAGCAGGTGCTGGAGGGGAGGTGGCCAGGAGGGATCAATACTACACTGTTGGTGGGAGTGCAAACTCGTTCAACCACTGTGGTAAGCAGTGTGGCAGTGCCTCAAAAGGCTAAACATAGAACTCCCCTATGACCCAGCAATTCCACTACTTGGCATTTACTCAACAATCCAGATACAAGGGCATACTAAACCCACTAGCACAACAATGTTCATTGCAGCACTATTCACAATAGCAAAAATATGGAACCAACCCATATGTCCCTCAGTTGATGATTGGATCAACAAGTTGCGGTATTTGTACACAATAGAATTCTATGCTGCTGTCAGAAAGAATGACATCGCCCCATTTGTTAGGAAATGGAATGACTTAGAACAAATCATATTAAGTGAAGTAAGCCAGACTCAAAGAACTTAGGCTCATTGGTTTCCCTCATTCGTCATAATCAGTAGAAACATTGGGCTCTACTAGCAGAGATTTGCAATAGAACAAAAGGCCATATATAAGGCCATATAATGTGAAGCTAATTGAAAGGACCTCCAGGATATTGAAACAAAAGCCACATTATGAATGATTGTTGTCCTTAATGTACTATGTTGTCTCTTATCTCCTTTGCTGTCCCTTGGTTATCCCATACTGGTATAGTATCTCACTTTGTTATGTGATAAATTGAATTTATTTGTATTTGAATATTTGAAATTTGATAGGGAAGGGGGCAAAACCAAGACGGGTGGGGGGTGTGGGGTTTGAGGGAAATAGGTACCAAGACATGTGAAAGGGTATCAATGTATGTGAATCAATGCACCTTCTATCTGGCAAATATCATGTAAGCCTTTTACTAATTACAATAAAAAAATTTAAAAACAAAGAAAGTTGTAGTGTGTGGGGAGGATGATAGGGTCAAATACATTTCTTCTTAGAAATATAACTCGTCTGGTTGCCCTGGATTTTCCTGGCCTTCTTCTTAGAGAAAAGCCTGTTATACTGGATTTGTGGCTTGGCAATTATCTAGCATGTACATCTTCGAGTAAGACATCCACAACTTCCATGCCTGAGACTTGAGTTTCCTGACCTTTGGCAACAGCACAGCAACATCTTTCTTCCTCCTGAGCCACAGGACAAGTGAGCTGGCTTGAGTTGGTTGTTAGTTACAGTGGCTTGGTTACCAGGGTTCCATATTCTGTTCCATTGTGAGGGAGGCAGGGTCACCTTTCAGGGCCCAATGATCAAAGATCCTTGCTCACAGAAGACCTCACCAAAGACATACTGGAGGCTGAATCTCTCCTCCAATCTCACAATGTACATTTGGATGTAGTAAACAGCACACCTTATTTGTCCAATCCCAATGTCTTCCACTAGGCCCAACTTCCAGTCTGGTCTCAGGCTCAAGGAGCCTTTCTTAGGTAAGATGCAAACTTAAGGGTCAATATTGCCCTCATCCTTTACAAAACATTTGCTTCACAGTGCCTTCTCTGCCTGCATTTTGCCCCTTGTCGAATTTTTTTTGTTTTTGCTAGTCTTGGGACTTGACCTCAGAGTTTGAACATTGTTCTTGGGCTTTCTTTAGGCTTTAGCTGTCCCACCGAGCCACAGCACCACTTGCAGCGTTTTCTATGTATGTGTTAATGAGGAATTAAACCTGAGGCTTTTTCCGTGGTAGCCAAGTACTCTACCACGAGGTCAAACACACAGGGCATCTTGCACATATTTTTGACGTCAATCTACTAGGATATTATTAGGTTTCTGTATCCTAATCAATTTATTCCTGATGATTAGCTTTACTGTCATGTGTAAAAATGCAAGAGGGTAAAACACAGAAGAAGTAGTGAAATTTAAAAAAAAACATTACACACATAGATAAGTGTTCATTCTTTGTAAGAGAAAGGTTATTTTGATATGATGATGATGACTTTATAATTACTATGTCAGGGTTGAGAGGTTGGCATAGTGGTAGAGTGTTTGCCTAGCAACCATGAAGATCTGGGTTTGATTGCTCAGTATCACATAGATAGAAAGTCTAGATGTGGCACTGGGGCTCAAGTGGCACAGGGCTAGACTTGAGAAAACCCGAGGACAGTGCTCAGGCCCTGAATTCAAGCCCCAAGAATGGCAGAAAGATAAAAGAAAATAAAAATGCTTTTTACGAGCTAATTCACTCATAGCATTTGCTTCTGAAATTTTTGCTTCTGCATCTTGTGAAATACCCCTTTCCCTCAACATAGACAAGAAAAACAGATCCATCCCATGGTCCACTGTGAGGCCACTGGTTGGGCTAAGAGCTAGTCGTGCAGCAACACACAAGTTTTATTCTAATACTTTCCAAACTTTGTACTCAAATATGTTACCTACTTACCAACTTAGGTCAGTTATCCTTATGCTATACCTTTTCTTTATTACTACAATATTCTTACACACTACGTTAATCTTCTTGTACCTCCCTGACCTCTCTCATTCTATTTTTCTATCTCTGGACCTCTGCTCGCCTTTCAACCCTTATACTGCACGGATCTACACTTGATGGCTGTTGAGCAATATTGTATATGTAGGTGGTTAATTATTCTCTAGGCTCAGAGGGACCTAAAGTCAATAGAGAATGGATTGAGAGGCTTATTGTTTTGGGTATAAATCGTTTATCAGTGGTTGTAATAGACTGGTATGTAAATGCACAAAAAGAAAATGTGATAATACCAATCAAAACTTGTGAACATCTAGTGTCTGCCAGCTACAGAGGTCTAGGTTGGTTATATCTGAAAAACTATAATCATATTTAGTAGTAATCTTGCTCCCATTTTCAAATGGGAAGAATAAGAAACTCAAGAAAAATGTCAAATCAAGAAACAACATCCCCCACCCAATGTAAATAGACAATGGAACAGTCACTGGCAAACCTAGAGGAGAGTCTTCCAGGTGCTCCACACATGCAATTGATAAACTTCATTAATGAAAAATGTGAAAATATAAAGAAAGAGATAATGGAGGAAGCCATAGCTGAACAAGAGGAAAGCAAAAACAAGGTGATAAGTGAAAAAGAAGAAGCCATAAAGGAGGCCATAATAAAGGTTTTTCAAAGAAAGATGGATGAATTCATTGAATCCACATATAAAAACGTGACCAAAATCCACCAAATGTCCAAAGAAAATAAAGCTACTGAGCTAACCACTCAAAAGGAAATCAAGGAGATAAAGAAATCCATACATGATCTAAAACAAGAGATGCAAGGCACCAAAAGTGAGCAATTAGAAGCAAGGGAGATGACAAATAAAGTAGGTAGCTTTGATAGCAGATTAGACAATGCCTAGGAGAGAAATTCCAGGGCTGAAGATAATTTAGTTATTATAGAGGAAGAACAGAAAATGAGTCAATCCAAATCTAGGAAATAATAGAGAGCGCTTCAGGAGGTCCAAGATGCGATTAGGAAGCCTAATTTAAGCCTAGTTGGTATTGAGGAGGGCGTGGAGAAAGAGGTCAATGGTATTGGAAATATACTTCAGGGAATCATCTCAGAGAATTTCCCAAATATCCAGAAGGGCAGGCCCATCCAGATACGAGAAGCTTTCAGAACCCCAAACAGACCTGACCAGAAAAGAACATCCCACCGTCAAATTGTGGTCCGAACTGGATCAATAGAAACGAAAGAAAAGATCCTAAAGGCAGCCAGGGAAAATGGATCAGTAACCTATAAAGGCAAACCAATCAGAATAACCCCAGATTTCTCAGCAGAGACCATGAAAGCACGAAGTGACTGGAAGCATATATGTCATGCCCTTAAACCAAATAATTACCAAATAATAATACTGTAGCCAGGTAAGCTCTCATTCATAACTGAGGGGACAAGAAAAACATTCAATTCCAGGGAAAAGCTGCAACAATATGTCGAAACAAAACCAACACTACAGAGAATTCTCAAAGATGCTCTATACATAGAAAACCAAAATAAATGCAATATAGGTATAAATAGCATACCATCTAAGTACCACAAGAACTGTCAAGACACAGGCCATACTAAAAGCTTTTAAAAATGGTAGGAACTAATAAATATCTCTCAATCCTAACTCTCAATATCAATGGACTTAACTCTCCAATTAAACGGCATACGCTGTCTAGTTGGATCAAAAAGCAAAAGCCATCGTTCTGCTGTCTTCAAGAGACACATCTTACCCAAAAACAAAAATCTTTTGAAAGGGAGGGGTTGGAATAAACTCTATCAGTCTAACTGCCCCCATAAACAGGCTGGAGTTGCCATCCTCATATCAGATACAATAGACTTCAAACTAAAATTAGTAAGAAAAGTCATAGAAGGTTACTACCTACTACTAAAAGGATCTTTCCTCCTGGAAGACATAACGATCCTAAATATTTACACACCCAATCCCGGAGCTCCAAACTTCATCAAGCACACTTTACTTACACTGAAAGCATACATAGATCGAAATACAGTGATTGTTGGTGAGTTTAACACACCACTCTCACCTATGGACAGATCAACAAGGCAAAAACTCAACAGAGAAACCTTAGAACTTAACAACTATATAGACCAACTAAATCTAACAGACATCTGCAGAATATTCCACCCAGTAACAACACAATATACGTTTTTCTCAGCAGCACATGGAACATTTTCCAAAATACACCACATCTTAGGCCATAAAGCAAACCTGGACAGATTCAGAAACACTGAAATTACTCCATGCACACTCTCAGACCATAAAGACATCAAATTGGAGCTGAACACACATCTCCACCAACGAATGCCCTGTAAGTCATGGAGACTGAACAACACATTGTTGAATCAAAAAAAAATGGGTAATCGAAGATATCAGAAAAGATATCCAACTGTTTATGAAATTTAACAATAAGGAGCACACAAATATCAACTCCTTAGGGACACAACAAAGGCAGTACTCAGAGGAAAATTTATAGCGCTGAGTGCGTACAACAGCAAGTTGGAAAAATGGCAAACCAACTAGTTAATGTCTCACCTTAACCTCCTGGAAAAAGAGCAACAAACCAAAACTAAACCCATTAGGAGAAAGAAAATTATTAAAATCAAAGCAGAATTAAATGATTTGGAATAAAAAAACTATAGAAAGAATCAACAAAACAAGGAGTTGGTTCTTTGAAAGAATTAACAAAATTGACAAGCCCTTAGCAAATCTTACCAAAAAAAGAAGAGAGCATATCAAAATAAACAAAATCGCAGATGAAAATGGTAATATCACGACAGAAATTACCAAGATCCAGAATATCATGAGGGAACACTTCTCAAACCTTTATGCCAACAAATTTGAGAATCTAGAAGAAATGGATGAATTCCTCGACAATATTAACATACCCACACTGAACCAAGAAGAGCTAACCCAACTCAACAGGCATATTTCAAGCTCTGAAATAGAAATGGAAATTAGACAACTTCCACTTAAATAGAGCCCAGGGCCAGATGGATTCACAGCTGAATTCTATAAGGTCTTCAAAGCAGAGCTCACACCAATACTCCTCAAGCTCTTCAACGAAATTGAAAATGAAGGTTCTTTACCAAACTGATTCGGTGAAGCCAGCATATCCCTCATCCCCAAACCAGACAGAGATTCATCAAAGAAAGAGATCTATAGACCCATTTCTTTGATGAATATCGATGCAAAACTTCTCAACAAAATACTGGCCAACCGTCTACAACAACTCATCAAAAAAATTATACACTATGATCAAACTGGATTCATCACAGGGAGGCAAAGCTGGTTCAACATACACAAATCAATTAATATAATTCAACACATCAACAGGAGCAGGGATAAAATCACATGATTGTCTCAATAGATGCGGAAAAGGCATTTGACAAGATCCAAAACCCCTTTATGTAAAAAGATGTGGAGAAACTAGGAATCCATGGAACATTTCTAAATGTAATAAAGGCTGTGTATGAGAAACCCACTGCTAGTATTATACTTAATGGTGAAAATCTAAAGCCATTCCCTCTAAAATCAGGAACGAGACAAGGATGCCCACTCTCTCCACTCCTTTTTAACATAGTACTAGAATTCCTAGGCAGTGCAATAAGGCAAGAAGCAAGCATAAAGGGGATCCAAGTAGGGAAAGAGGAAATAAAACTATCCCTCTTTGCCAATGACATGATTCTGTATTTAAAGAATCCTATAGACTCTACTCCCAAGTTCCTTGAGCTGATTCAAAGCTTTGGAAGGGTAGCAGGCCATAAAATCAACCCTCACAAATCAACTGCCTTACTTTACGCCAACACTGAGAGGAACGGGGCAATAATCAGGAAAGAAAATCCTTTCACCATAGCCTCAAAGAAAATAAAGTACCTAGCAATTAGCTTAACTAAGAATGTAAAGGACCGTTTATATGAAAACTTTACAACCATACAAAAGGAAATTAAAGCAGAACTAAGGAAATGGAAAAACCTCCCATGCTCCTGGATTGGAAGAATCAACATTGTGAAAATGACAATCTTGCAAGGGCTATCTACAAATTCAATGTAATACCAATCAACATCCCAATGTCATTCTTTAAAGAAATAGAAGAGGCAATTCAAAATTTCATATGGAATGATAAAAGACCCCGTATAGCAAAAACACTTCTTAGCAGAAAGAACAGCGCTGGAGGAATTTCAATTCCAAACTTAAGACTCTATTAGAGCTATAATTGCAAAACAGCTTGGTACTGGCACAAGAAGAGACCTGAAGTCCAATGGAGTAGACCTGCGGACCCAGATATTAAACCACAGACCTATGGCCACCTAATCTTTGACCAGGAAGCCAAAAAAATAGAATGGATGAAAGATAGCCTATTCAACAAGTTGTGCAGGCAGAACTGGTTAAGCACCTGCAGAAAACTAAAGTTGGATCCTTCTTTGTCACCTTGCACTAGAACTAACTCCAAATGAATCAAAGACCTGGAGGTAAAAGCTGACACACTGAAAAGTTTACAGGAAGGAATAGGAGATACACTAGGCCTCCTTGGCACATGTCGAAACTTTCTTAATAAGGACCAAGAATCACAACAAATCAGAGAAAGGCTGGAAAAGTGGGACTGCATTAAACTGCCGAGCTTTTGTATGGCAATGGATATAGCTAGTAAACTAATCAGGAAGCCTACAGAGTGGGAGAAGATCTTCACCACCCAAACAATGAACAAAGACCTCATATCTAAAATATATCAACAACTCAAAAAATTGAATCACTCCAAAACTAACCTCCAAAGTAACACCCATCCCATTAAAAATGGGCCAAAGACTTAAAGAGAGTCTTCTCTGAAGAAGAAACAAAAATGGCCTATAGACACATGAAGAAATGCTCCACATCTCTGGTCATAAAAGAAATGCAAATCAAAACAACTCTAAGATTCCACCTCACTCCAGTTAGAATGGCCAGGATCAGGAAAACGAATGACAACAGATACTGGAGGGGATGTGGCCAGGAGGGATCAATACTACACTGTTGGTGGGAGTGCAAACTCGTTCAACCACTATGGAAAGCAGTGTGGCAGTGCCTCAAAAGGCTACACATAGAACTCCCCTATGACCCAGCAATTCCACTACTTGGCATTTACCCAACAATCCAGAAACAAGGGCATACTAAACCCACTAGCACAACAATGTTCATTGCAGCACTATTCACCATAGCAAAGATATGGAACCAACCCAGATGTCCCTCAGTTGATGAGTGGATCAACAAGTTGTGGTATTTGTACACAATGGAATTCTATGCTGCTGTCAGAAAGAATGACATCGCCCCATTTGTTAGGAAATGGTAAGAATTAGAACAAATCATATTAAGTGAAGTAAGCCAGACTCAAAGGAACTTAGGCTCAGTGGTTTCCCTCATTCATCATAATCAGTAGAAACCTTGGGCTCTACTAGCAGAGATTGTGAATAGAGCAAAAGGCCATATATAAGGCCATATAATGTGAAGCTAATTGAAAGGACCTCCAGGATATTGACACAAAAGCCATATAATGAATGATTGTTGTCCTTAATGTACTATGTTGTCTCTCATCTCGTTTGCTGTCCCTTGGTTATCCCATATTGGTATAGTATCTCACTTTATCTTATATATTGAATTTATTTGTATTTGGATATTTGAAATTTGATAGGGAAGGGGGGAAAACCAAGACGGGTGGGGGGTGTGGGGTTGGAGGGAAATGGGTACCAAGACATGTGAAAGGGTATCAATGTATGTGAATTAATGCACCTTCTATCTGGCAAATATCATCTAACCCTTTTACTAATTACAATAAAAAATGAAAAAAAAGAAAGTTGTAGTGTGTGGGGAGGATGATGGGGTCAAATACATTTCTTCTTAGAAATTTACGTCATCTGGTTGCCCTGGATTTTCCTGGCCTTCTTCTTAGAGAAAGTTCTGTTATACTGGATTTGTGGCTTGGCAATGATCTAGCATGTACATCTTTGAGTAAGACATCCACAATTTCCATGCCTGAGACTCGAGCCAAAAAAATAGAATGGAAGAAAGATAGCCTCTTCAACAAGTTGTGCTGGCAGAACTGGTTAAACACCTGCAGAAAACTAAAGTTGGATCCTTCTTTGTCACCTTGCCCTAGAATTAACTCCAAATGGATCAAAGACGTGGAGGTAAAAGCTGACACACTGAAAAGTTCACAGGAAGGAATAGGAGATACACAAGGCCTCCTTGGCACAGCTCGAAACTTTCTTAATAAGGACCAAGAATCACAACAAATCAGAGAAAGGCTGGATAAGTGGGACTGCATTAAACTGCAGAGCTTTTGTATGGCAACGGATATAGCAAGTAAACTAATCAGGAAGCCTACAGAGTGGGAGAAGATCTTCACCAACCAAACAATATGGCTTCAACTCATGGCCAGAGCACTGTCCTAGGGCTTGCTCAAGGATAGCACTTTACTTCAGCCAGCCAACTCCCGGTCCAAATAGGCCACTCTTGAAGCTAGAATTACAGAGATCTGCCATAATACTGGCATGTCGTTATCTAAGTATATAATTTTTCTTCTATTTTTGATGGCTTTTCCTTAGTGTACATATTTCCTACATATTTTATGGAAAACTTCCTTCCCACTGGGGCCATAAGTTAAGCCTAGTGGAAGAGTTCTTGCCGAGCATGAATGAAGACCCAAGTTCAATTCCTCAGCACAACATAGATAAAAAAAGATAAAAGTGGTGCTGTGGCCCATGTGATAGAACTTGCGCCTTAAGAATAAACAAAAACAAAAACAAGGATCGTGCTCAGGTCCTGAGTCTAAGCCCAGTACTGGCAAGAAAAAATTCTGCCCAAAGTAGACATTTAAACTTATTGTACTTTTCAAAAAATTTTTGTCAAGGTGATATACAAAGAGATTGCTGTTACATATGTAATGAGTACATTTCTTGTAAACACTGTTACCCCCTCCCCCTTTTTCTCTTTCCCTTCCCCCAAGTCATAAATTTCATTTACAACAAATATATATGTATTTTCATTCCTGAAAAAAATAGATTAAAATGTGTTCAAATAAATGATGTAGGTTGATCTATTTATCAAAATGGATTACTTGAACTCTAAAATAAACATTCTAGGTAATTTTTCTCATAAAATTGCAGTAATGCTATAAAAATAATAAAAAAGGAATTTTAGTTATTAATTTCTTATATTTTACCTTTAACATTATTACACTAAGCGTACTGTTTATGGTATTAATACAGACACCATGAAATATGATTATGTAAAAAAATTAAATGATTAAAAATAGTAACGTTGGGGGCCAGTAGTTTGGCTTGGTGGCACACACCCTGGACTGGCAAAAAAGAAGTCGGGTTAGATAAAACAGATTTATTTCCAAATGTGTGGAAAATGGTATGATTTCTTGTTTGGCTAGTCCTGGGGCTTGAACTGAGGGACCAGAAACTGTCCTTGGCCACATTTGTTCAAGGGTGGCACTCTGACACCTGAGCCACAGTGCCCCATCTGCTTTTTCTGTGTATGCAGTGTCGAGGAATTGAATCAAGGTCTTCTTGTATACTAGGCGAGCACTCTACAACTAGGCCACATTCAAAGCCAAAGTATATTTTTGATGCTATTGTGGAGTTTTAATTTTCTTAAATATTTGTACAAAGCACAATGGTTATATAAACAGACTTGAACTCACAGAACAGAGTCACACATAATATTACAGTTACTCTGGCACTTCTCCCGATTGACAAAACACATTTCCAGGCATCTGCTCTGTCCTTAAGCTTTGGTAGCTGACTTGTCTTTCCATGGAGGCCTGGCCTGGATTCCTGGTGATTCCATGCATTTCATAGTTCCCTGTATATCCATTAAGGTTGTCTTCTGTGGGACCAGACCTGTCTGGTTTTTGGCCCACCCAGGACCTATGTGTCTGAGGTCTCACATTATAAGTGGAAAATAAAACAAAGTATAATAAGCACTGAAGAACTGCATACCATAATATTAACAATGAGAGTTTAATAGTTAGTAAAGTAAATACAATGAATACTTGACAAGAATCATGACAGCAAGATAAAGAGATGTCTTTTTAGGAAGGGGACAGGGAAGCTCTAAATCCAGACTGGCCTCCAAGTTGCCTTCAGACAGTAATTCTCCTTCAGAGTCCTCAGAAGGGTCTCCTTCCTCATGAGAAACAGAATGTCCTTCTTGAGTTAAGAGGGGGATGGATTCTGGTTTGTCGAATGGAGATTGAGTCTCTTTTAGTGAGATGGATGGGTCTGGATATTCTGTGAGGATGGATTCATTTTCCTCCAATGAATCCAGTATTGAGAGTACACTTGCTGCTTCCCATGGGGACATTTTCCATGAGCCCAGCGTGTGCCCCTTCTGCTTGCACAATAAGTGGAGTGTTACTCTGACTCAGATGGACTGACTCTGGGTGGAGTGTGAAAGGAAACGGAAGGAAATCTGGCTGCTCTTTTTCTTCCTCCATAGTATCTGCAGGTTCAACTGTGTCACACATGGGGTTCAGAGCAAAAGGTATATCCACAGGACTCTATACCTGTTTGGTAATTTCTACAGAAGGCCCATGCTTTCTGGAGTGCAGTGATGATTCTCAGTCTCCATCAGTCACCAGCTCCATTGGTGGGTTTTTCATCCGGAGTTCAGGATAAGCTCTTCCACGATGACCCAAACCTAAGAATGGAAATAGGTACAGAGTGGACAGAGTGGACTCTGCAAGTTGAAGTGTCACTCAACTTCCATGAGGATCTAATGGAGGAACCTGTAGAACTGGAGTTTGGACTGAACACTGAGGAGGTGTAGGGTCTTTCTAATGAGTGCTTATTCCCGAGTCCTTTCAGAGGACAGACATTACCTGGCTGACACCACCCATAAAGGGCATTTTGCCAAGCTCTGTAGAAGTAAGGGCCAACCAATATCTAGACCACATGGGCTTCCTACTCACAGGCTCTGAGGCACCCACACCAGGACTTCTACTTTTTCTTGGTCTTACTGTTCGCACATTCCTCCAGCTGGTCAAAAAGTATGTGTTTAGAAGAGCAGGTCCAAAGCCGGCATGTGGAGCCTCATATAGAGCTTGAGTTGTGTCAGGGTGTGGCAGTTCTTGAACTCATAGAAATCACTGGGGTAGAAGTCCATTCACATCGTATAGATGGAACACATGATGCTGTGGGCACATTCGGTACAAGGAAAGTGAGAGCCTTCTCTCTCCATCCTGAGCCTTCTACCAAAGCCCCTTTCTTGCAGGACTCTAATGCTGTGGCTGTCCTGCAGAGATGTGCACTTATGTGCTGGGAGGGGGGTAAGAGACACTCGAGAACAGGATGACTTTTACACCCCACTTCCAGAAGCTTCTGAGAGAGGCCTCTATGCATCTGTCCAAAGTAAACGCACCTTAAATTAACTAAGTAAATGCTCTAAATAAATCAATAAGTGAATGCTCTAAATAAAGAACTAAATGCTCATTCCTCTAATCTTAGCCACCCAGCAGGCTGAGCTCTGAAGATCACAGCAGAAAGCCAGTCTAGTCAGTAAAAGTCTAAAGGCACTTGTCTTCAATTAGGCAGCAAAAAGCCAGAACTTGACCTATGACTCAAATGGTACAGTGCTAATTTTTGAACACCAAAGGAATGGCATTTAGACCTGGGTTCAGGTTCAAGTGGCAGCACTGGACCACACACCAAAATGTAAATGCTTTCAGGTTCTAACAGGCAAAGCTATCACAATCCCTCCCTGATGGCTCAAAAGTGATTCAGCCCCCAGCTTTTCCTCTGACTCCAGTATTTCACAGGCCTCCGCCATTAGTACTGACACCTCATTTCTTACTGGGAAATGGGATTTCCTAGGATGTCACCTGGGTGAGGGCTGCAGTTGGGAGCCACTTACTCATGCCTGAAATCCAACTTCTCAGTAAGCACACTGTTGAGACTCCAGTAGCTTGTGAGGGAAATGAAATGGCATGGTGTCCCAGTCATAATAAAGTAGTTTGTGCACTTGTATCATGCTTAGCTCCCCTGTGAACACCCCAGTGAAACAAACAGGCTCAGAGAGGAGCCAAGTATTCCAAGACTTGGCCAGGAGGGGTGAGCAAACCTGGGTTTCGAGGGGGAACACTCACCTTTTCAAGAGAATTTCCAGCAACTACTACATTGTCCTCCACTATTTGAAATTGTGCAGGAAGTTTCCCACATAAAAGAGATCACCTTTCTGGTAGGCAGCGATCAGCTTTGTCAGCAGCATCTCCAACAGGCCTTCCTCCAGGATCCATAGGTTACAAGGCTCATTCAGAGTCTGAGCTGACTTACCATCACACTATGTTGGCAAAACAGTGGATATTTCAAACGTAGGAATGGGACCACACTTCACACTGAGGAATTGGAATAGAGTAGATTGGAAATGACACACTCTAATCTCAGTAGAGTCACTTGAAAGCACACAAGAAGGTTGTAGTGTGTGGGTAGGATGATTGGTTCAAATAGGTTTCCTCTCAATATACCTCATCTGAGTTGCCCTGGAGTTTTCTGGCTTTCTTCCTAGAGAAATGCCTGATATACTGGAATTTTGGCTTGGCACTGATCCAGCATCTACTTCTTCAAGTGAGACATCCATATCTCTCATGCCTGAGATCCGAGCCTCCTGACCTTTGGCAACAGCACAGCAACATCTTTCTTCCTCCTGAGCCACAGGCCAAGGGAGCTGGCTTGAGCTGGTTGTCACATACAGTGTCTTGGTTACCAGGGTTCCATATTCTGTTCCAATGTGAGGGAGGTAGGGTCACCTTTCAAGGCCCAATGACCAAAGCTCCTTGCTCACAGAAGACCTCCCCAAAGACATACTGGAGGCTGAATCTCCCTTCCCACCTCACATATGGATGTATTAAACAGCACACCTTTTTGTTCAAATCCCAAGTCATTAACTAGGCGTAAGTGCTAGCCAGTTCTCAGTCTCAAGGAGCCTTTCTTAGGTAAGATCCAAACTTAACTGTCACTATTCCCCTTACCCTTCACAAGACATTTTGCTTCACAGTGCCTTCTCAGCTTGCATTTTGCCTCTTGCACCTTTTTTTGCTAGTCCTGGGACTTGACCTCAGAGCCTGACCATTGTTCTTAGGCTTTCTTTAGGCTATAGCTGTCCCACCAAGCCACAGCACCACTTGCAGCGTTTTCTATGTATATGGTACTGCAGAATCAAACCGGAGCCTTTTTGTGTGGTAGCCCAGCACTCTATAAATAGATGAAACACCCAGGCCATCTTGCACATATTTTTCACCTCAATCTACTAGGACTTTGTTAAGTTTCTGTATCCTAATCTATTTTTCTTCCTGATGAATATCTGGCTGTCATCTGTAAAAATGCAAGTGGGAAAATCACAGAATCATTGGTGACATAAAAAAAGTCTTACAGACATAGATAAGTGTTCATTCTTTGTAGGAGAAAGGATATTTTGATATGATGATGATGACTATTTATAAATACTTTATCGGGGTTTAGAGTTTGGCCCAGTGGTAGAGTGCTTGCCTAGCATCCATGAAGGTCTAGGTTTGAGTCCTTAATATCACACAGATATAAAAATCCATATGGCAATGTGGCTCAAGTGGCAGAGGGCTAGACTTGGGAAAAGCCAAGAGCAGTGCTCAGGCCCTGAGTTCAAGCCCCAGGAATGGCAGAAAAAACAAAAGAAAAGAAAAGAAATATGCTTTTACAAGTTATTCACTCACAGCATTTGCCTCTGAATTCTTCGCTTCTGCATCTTGTGACTTATCCCTTTCCCTCAATGTAGACAAGACAAACAGATTTTATTACTTGCTATCCTGCTGTCCAATCTTTGGATATTAATTCAAAATACAATATTGCCTGAGACATTGTGTGTGTATGTGTGTGTGTATCTGCCAATGTGTGCATGCACACATGTGTACAGGGTTTAGGGCTTACTCATAGGGCCTGTGTGATAACCCTCAGCATCTTTTCCTCAAAGGTATTGGTCTTTCACTTCTAGCTTATTATAGCTAATTGGAGTTGAGAGATTCACTCAATTTCTTGCCCTGTGCATTGGAACCCAGTGCTGGGTTCTCATATTGTTAATTGTAGCTATAGAGAAGGCTGAGGTCTGGGGATCCTCGTTAGAATCCAGCCCCTGAAAGAAAGTCACTGATAGAAATCTTTATCTTCAGTTAAGCAAGAATAAATAAGGCAAAAGTGGAACTGTGGCTCAGTTCCTCTTGTAGCAGCCATGAGAAAATTAGTAATTGGCAGCACCTAGTTCCTGAGAGAAATCCTTAGCACTGGTTCAAAAAAAGAAAGAAAATAATGAAAAAAATTAAAACTTGCTGAGGAATCCATAAGGATAAACGTGCCTGTGAATAATCTTCTCATTTCAGATTCCCTCAAGAGCTTATGTCTCTCTATATTTTATCAAGTTTTTTTAAAGATATTTACATATTTTCTATATTTCTTAAACAGAGATAGCCATCCACAAAACACAAACACAAACTCTCACACAGTATTCCACCCACCCATAAGTGTCTGGCTATGTATATATGTATAGTCATATGTATTGATCTGTCTCTCTATACTAATATATAAATGTATAAACATGTATTTAGACAAACAGGAAACAAACATAGATAGGTCTCAGGCATTTCCAGATTTTGTGCAAGTCTTCTGAGTGCAACTTACCATTGTATTGTTTGTCAAGATAGAGTCCCTCTAACTTTTGGCCAGCTTCTTGTCCTTTGATAGTTTTTTCTGCCAGTCTTGGGTTTTGAACGCTAGGCCTGGATGCTGTCACTGAGCTTGAGCTTCTTGCATTCAGTAGATTATTGCAGATAAGAGTCTCATGGAGTTTCTGTCCTGGGCTGGCTTTGAATTGTGATCCTCAGATCTCAAACTCCTGAGTAGCTAGGATGACAGTCTTGAGATACCAGTACCTGGTTCCTTTGCCTCTTTTACCCTTTTTTTTGGCCCCACCACAGCCATGGTATCTACCTTCCTATGTTCTCTCCACCTGCCCCCAGACAGGGGTCTGACAGATGCTTTCCACCCACTTATTCATGTCCTCCTCTGTATTGGCTGACAGCTAAGACATGCACTCACTTGTCTGGATGCCAAACACAAAGCCATGTGATTGTTTCTCAGTCTGGAACATCCTATCAGATTTATAGCACCACAGAGGGTCAGGTTGATGCTCCTCCAGGGCTTCTTAAATTGTTCTTATATTAATCCTCAACATGTTTGTCATCACTTGTCCAGCTAATTCATGGACTATACCAGCATTCCCTACACACTTAGATCCCAATACCATGAGGACACTCAAGGGTGCATTAGGAGTGTGACCTGCAGGTGGATGTGAGCTTGTGTAACTTGGAAGGGATATCTCCACCACAGGAAATGGAATACAAATTTAGAATCTGCTTTCATGAGGTGACAATCTCTGGCAGATGTTCTTATCAAATGTGGCACTGCCTACTTCCAGCTTAAAACATGGGTTGATGACCCAGCATAACAGAGAATGTATTCACCCAGGCCCAACACATAGGCTGGGACCCTGAACTTTCAGGTAGCATTTGGCTTTGAAGGTCATGAGATCTTAGTCTACAAATGATGAGCCCCCTCCCGTGAGGCATAGCAAATGGAGCCAAAGTGCAACCCAGATAAGCACCAGATCAAGCTTCCCTTCTTCAGTAGGGTATGGTTTGAAAACTGTGCATAGCTTCTGTTTGAAGCCAGTCCAGAAAGGAAAGTCCATGAAAGTCTCATTTCCAGTTAACTGCCAAGAAAAAGCCAAAGATAGAGATGAAGCTCAAGAGAGGTAGAGAGCCATCTGAAAAGAATGGTTACACCCTGCAACATCCTCATTACCTGATCTTGAAAAGATCTCTGCGTGCATCCCAGCATGCAGCCAGCATCGGGGGTTGACAGTGAACCCTGCGCCCATTGGCAATCTGCACTGTCTCTGATATCTGTAATGTGAACCTCATTCTGTTGGGTTTGTGAAGCGGTGTCAACCCTGCAGAAGGAACCAACTGTGCCCTAAATCCCACTGTCCCCTGGGGCCCCTAACATTCCCCCATCTGCACCCCTCCTGTGGCTTCTGATCCTAGGGAGCCCTCCTTCCCTGTCCAACACTCACATGAAGTGCATACTTCTTCTCCTGGGGCAACTTCTCCACAGAGAATACATGACATGCCCACTCTCCAGGCACGGGGAGATCAGTGCTAAGGACATATAGTGATGAAAAGAATTTTAGATCCTGATGGTAGACAGTCTGCAAAATCCAAGGGAGAATGGAATTGGAGGTGACCAGGGATCAGGATGTGGGCATGGAGCTTCCCTGCCAAGGGGGTGGGGGAAGTCACAGGCTGGGGGATGCACAGGATGATCCATGGGCCCTGTGCAGCTACTGGGTCACCCCCTTCTGCACCTCAGCCTTTGGCTTTGAGCTCTGTGATTGTCAAGATGTGCACAGTCTGTACTCTGGCTGGCAGAAGAAAGGACCCTGGGAAGACAATTGTAGACCCTTTGTGAGTGTAGGAAGGGGTAGGCTGGACACCCAGTCCAAGAGGAGCTAAAACTGGAGTCGAGGGGTGTGCAAGGCTGGGGGTGAGGGTTGTGGGCAGTCACAGTCACGGCAGAGGTGGCTCTGTCTGTGGGATGAGTGCCTCCCTGCAGGCACAGCACTGGACATATCAGAGATCCACATGAAAAGGAAAAGCTCGAAATGTCACTATGGTTCAAATGGTAGAGCATCAACCTTGAGCAAAAGAGCTCAGGGACAGTACCCAGGACCTGTGTTCAAGCCTCATGACTGTAAAAGAAAAAGAACCAGGACTATGAGAGGAAACCTGGTACTCTCTTGGTCTAATCAGACACAAGAAGAGGCCGGGATAGGCTGTGGAAAAACACAGAGAACCTCTTCCCCCAGCTCATCCTGTCCTGCATGCAGGGACAGCCATGTAACTAGGGCTACGGTGAGATCATCTTCACCCCAGTGCTGCCATCTGAATTGTAGGCCTCTGTCCTGCATGGGGTGTCATGATGGCTGAGCAGGTGCCCTAACCCTAGATGGAGAGCAGCCACTGACTGTGGTAGCTAAGGAGAGATCTGTTCCATAGCTATCAGGCCACCCAGCATGGGAGCCATAACCACCCCTCACCCAGGTAGAGGCCAATGGTTCTCCAGGTGCTACTAACATTGCCCCACCCCTAGCTCTGGGTACACGTGACATTCCCTCCACAAGGAGCAGGACTAAGTGAAGGATCAGGAAGCTGCCTATGGGCTTCAGATGATGGCCAGGCTGGCACTACAGATGGCCTCACTCTGTCACCACCTTCCCCTGCCTCCATCATTCCTCCATCATGCCTCTCTACCTCCCACCCATTAACCTTGGAAACCAATGAACTGGGCTCTCATCATTCCTCTCATCTCTTCACCCACCTTGCCATGCGTCCATCCCTCTGTCACTTCCACCCCACACACATCCCACCACCAGCCACCCTGTAGCTTATGAGGATCCCAGAGGAAGTTCTTGGTGAAGGGCTTGTGACCACAAAACAGTTACTATCACCTGCTCCGGCCTGATCCACCACAGAATAAGAACAGCCAAGCAGGCACACACTGCAGCAGAGTTGCTCTGCTGCCACCCTGATTTCTTCATGGCCAGGACTTGGCTCTCCTCAGCCTCCCAGCTCAGTAACCAGAACATTGTGCTTTCACAGAGCCATGGCTTCCAGTCTCCATGGACACAATGACATCAAGGTGATGCCAACTTCCCCATCTCTATATACTTCTAACTATGGGATGGGAGCTGAGGTTCTCTTCTGTGACTCCATCCGCTAAGAGGCTCATGCAGATTTCTATCCTTTGCTCATCATGGTGACTCTTTGGTTAACAAGTCACTGCTGGGCTTCCAGTTCACCACATATAGAACCCATACTCCAACACTTTTCTTAGAAGGACTGATGACTTTTAAATATTCTCTAGTTTTAAATTTCTAGTTCCTTCTCTCTTTCATTTATATATTTCCCTTCCTCACATACTTCCCTTTTTGTACCTTCCTTCTTTCATTCCTGGCCTTGAACACAAGACCTGGAGCTTTTTCTTAGCTTTTCTTTGCTCAAGGTAGCACTCTAGCTCTTGAGTCACAGCTCTACTTCAATCTTTGTTCTTGCTCTAAACTGGGAGTATGAGAATCATGCATTTTTCCCTTTGCTGGGTTGGTTTTAAACCACAATACTAAGATCAGGATCCTGAATATGCCTCGGATTACAGGTATTATCTAATCAAAACAAATTCCTGATTTCTTTTTTAGACATAATTAGTTCTTTCAGGTGAGCCACCAGCCACTCATGCAAGAGCATTGCAGGATCCCAGCATTCATCTTGTCTCCAGTCTTATTCCATCCATCTCACAATGGTCATCTAAAACACCCTGCTGCATGCCTGAAGTCGCAAGGAACATTCTCAACGCCATGAGAAGCCCCCTTAAGCTCTGCCTCAGGCATGCCCAGCCCCCATCCCACTTCCACATGAGCATTTGTTTAGGAGAAATTTCCTGAGTACATCATCATCTTTTCCTCACCATTCAAATTTCATCTTTGGAGTCATTTCTCCCAGACAAAGAGGAACATGATCCATGGTTTGATAGCAGCTCCAGCTTCATAGTCCCAGCCACCAACACCCCCCCATTACCCTGCCAGACACCTGAATTCAAGAACAATGTTTTCACTACCCCTGACTCTTATCAAATGTTTTAACTTATACAGTGCATTAAAATAATTTTACTAAATGGAATAAACACATGGCATCAAGCTTCAGAATCTTTGCACCTGAACTTTTAGTGAATCACAGACACACCAGAATTTCTGTAGCCAACAGAAATCTTAGCTTTGAGATTTCAGCATTCCTGGTATCCAAGTTTGGATGTGCTAACACTGCCCTTAATGGGGCACTTCAATCACACAATTCCACAACAATCAATGTCATTTGACATTCACTGGTAGGTGGTGCTAGGAAAAAGACTGATGTGCCAACTCCATGCTGGCTTGACCTATGCCATATTCAAACCTGGAGCAAGTGGGGCTCCTCTCTCCATGACACCTTTTGTGTACTACCCCAGGAGGACCTTTACCTTGAGACAAAATTATGAAGACTATCTCTACCAGCAAAGATTCCAGTGAGATGTGCCTACATGGATAAAGCTAAAATCTCACTAAAGTGAGGTTGTTGGCAGTGCTGGAGCCTGAACTCAGGGCCTGGCCACTAAGCATTTGCACTCAAGACTAGCCCTTTACCACTTGAGCACAAACTCCATTCCCAGCTATTTTTATTTTTGGTAGTAAGAATCTATCAGACTTTCCTGTTCTAGGTGACTTGGAACTTCCATACTCAGATCTCAGCCTCCTGACCAGCCTGGATTAAAAGTGTGGATCAGCCATGCGCCACACCTGAGGACTTCAGCCAGCACATTTTTTCCCAAAAATTGGAAGAGGAAGATGAGGGAGGGTTGGGCTCATCCTGCCCTGCATATGAAGGAGAGCATCAGCGCCTGAACTTCATTCCCTGTTGTAGGCTGCTGGAGGAAAAGGAAGCAAATAGGCACAGGCTGGCAGCAGATGCCACAGAACAACTTGTGACCAAGACTCCCAGAGCAGACCTCAGAATCGATGACAGAGTTGGATCTACCCAGTAACAGAGGCAGTGGTGACACCTGAAACTGCGTGTTTGAGCCTTTGCTGCTAGTAAACAGGGCCACCTATGTCTCAATGAGAAAGGTGAGATTTTGGTGGAGAAGGTGAGATTAAACATTATGTATCATGCAAGAAGACAGACTATAAGGGGTCTTTTATTATTCCAAGTGAAATTTTGGATTTCCTCTTCTGTTTCTTTAAAGAATGACATTGGGATATTGATGAATATTGCACTGAATTTGTAGATATTCCTTATCAAGATTGCCATTTTTACAATATTACTTCTTCCAAACCAGGAGCATAGGTTTTTGCATTTCCACAGTTCTGCGTTAATTTCCTTCTCCAGGGTTTATAGTTCCATCAAAAAGCTGCTTTACATTCTAAGTTAATTCCTAGGTATTTTATTTTCTTTGATAGCAAAATGAGTTGCTATCCTGATTCTTGCCTCATTCCTCTCATTTGTTGGCATATGGGAAGGCAGTTGACATTGAGGGTTAATTTTATACCCTGCTACCTTACCAAAGTTTTATATCAGCTCAAGCAGCTTTGGAGTAGAGTCTATAGGGTTCTTTAAATACAGAATCATGTCATCTGTAAAGAGAGAAAGTTTCAGTTCCTCTTTCCCTTTTCCTCCTCACTCCAGTTAGAATGGCCAAGATCCAGAAATCTAATAACGTATGCTGGAGGGGATGTGGCCAGGAGGGATCACTACTACACTGCTGGTGGGATTGCAAACTCGTTCAACCACTATGGAAAGCACTATGGCAGTATCCCAAAAAGACTAAACATAGAGCTCCCCTGTGATCCAGCAATTTCACTACTTGCCAATCGTCCAGATAGGACATAATAAATTCACTAGAACAATAACATTTATCACAGCACTATTTACTATGGCAAAGGTATGGAACCAACCAAGATGCCCGTCAGTTGATGAGTAGATCAAATATGGTATTTTTACACAATGGAATTCTGTGCTTCTGTCAGAAAGAATGACATAGACGAATTTGTAAGGAAATAGAAAGACTGTAAAGTTTAGAAATTAGTTTCTGTCTCCTTCTCTCTCTCCTTCTCTATCTCTGTAAAATTTAGAAGTTCCTGTTTCTCTCTCTTTTTTCTCTTTCTTTCTCTCTCTCTCTCTCTCTCTCTCTCTCTCTCTCTCTCTCTCTCTCTCTCTCTCTCTCTCTCTCTCTCTCTCCTATCCTTAGGCTTGAACTCAGGGCCTGAGCTACTTTTGCTCAAGGTTAGCACTCTACCATATGAACCACAGTGCTGCTTCTGGCTTGCTCTTTTCACGTAGTATTGAGGAATCTAACCCAGGCTTTCATCCTTGATAGGTTAGCACTCTACCACTAAGCCACACAGTCAGCTTTTAGAGGTTTCTGACAAAGGTTTTCCTATATGCTATTATTTCTTCTGTGAGTGCTCTTAATGCTTGCTGAAGGTTGACTTTGTTTAGAAGACTTACCCTAATGCTCCCATATACAGAGATTCTATATATAGCTAAATGTTTTTCATTACTCAGAATTTCTCTATTGTGTATGTTCTGAAATGTACTGAAGACTGACTTCTGATTAAAAGTCATTGCACATTTGTTCTATTCATTAGTTTTCTTTTCTTCTATGGGAATCAGGTTTGTGATGAACACAGAGGTATGCCTTCCAGGTCAAACACTTTCCACATTTGTAATATTCATAAGGTTTTTCTCTCCTATGTGCATTTTATACTTAGTCATGCGTTCATGATGGATTTTTTATATTCTTATATTCATACGATTTTTATCCTGTGTCTGTGTGGTATCATGCAAACTCAACTATGAGTTCTTCAAAAAATTTCCCTTTCATTTTATTCATAGGATTCTATCCTATGGGTGTTTAGTGATAAATCTTGACTTGTGCCTTCTGGGGAAAAGACTGAACATTTGCTACATTCATTAAGGGTTTTATCTTGTGTTGGTTCTGTGACACAAGCTGAGTTTTCTTCCACAGACTAAAAAGTCTTTCCTATTTATTACATTGCTAAGGCTTCTCATATGTGTGAACTCTCTTACGCTTCCTGAAGGGTGAATACTGCACGAAAGACTTTCAACTTTGGTTATATTCCAAAGGTTTCTAATATGTGTGAATTCTGTTATGCCTCCTGTAATGTGACTTCATCTGAAGGTCTTACCACATTTGATGCACTCGTACAGTTTCTCTCCTGTGTGTGTTCTCTGATGCAATTTGAGGGAAGACTTCCATTTGAAAGACATTCCACATCGGTTACATTCATAAGGTTTTTCTCCTGTTTGAATTGTCTTATGCATGTTGAGGTTTGGCTTATGTGTGAAGGACTTTCCATATATGTTACACACATAAGGTGTTTCTCCTGAGTATATTCTCTGATGAACATGGAGTTTTACCTTCCATTTGAAAGACTTTCCGCATTCACTACATGCATAGGTTTTCTCTCCTGTGTGTGTTATATTATGCCCATCAAGATATGACTTCCACTTGAAGGTCTTTCCACATTTGTTGCACACATAAGGTTTCTCTCCTGTGTGTGTTCTTTGATGAAATTTGAGGGAAGATTTCTGTCGGAAGGACTTTACTCATTGGTTACATTCATAAGGTTTCACTCCTGTGTGTATTCTCTGATGAACACGAAGTTTTCCCTTCCCTTGGAAAGATTCTCCACATTCATTACACTTATAAGATTTCTCTCCTGTGTGTGTTATTTGATGAACTCGAAGGTGTATCTTCTGGGTGAAAGACTTTTCACATTTGTTACATTCATAAGGTTTCTCTTCTGTGTGTCTTCTCTGGTGCAAAGTGAGGTATGATTTCAGTCTAAAAGTCTTCCCACATTTATCCCATTAAAAGTTCTCTTCTGTGTGAGATCTCTGATGTGTGCTGAGAGCTGAATTCTGCGCAGAAATTTTATTACGTTCCTCATATTCATAAGGTTTGTCTTCTCTTGGAGATCGAGGTTGGAGCGTCAGGTCTGACTTCTCAGAAATTAATTTTCACACTTGATGTACGCATCACATATCTCAGGATATTTGCTCTGAGGTATTGTAAGGCGTATTTCATTACTGAAAGATTTCTCACATTCACTACATGTATGAGGAGTCTCTCCTGTGTACATTTTTGGACGTGTAGTGATGGTCGGTGTTAAGTACAATATTTTTCATCACACAGTACATTTAGCAGTTTTTCTCCCTCCCTGAAGAATTTCTTGGGCAGGGAGAACAGAATTATGATACTGCAGATCTTTTGGACTGTCACAATCATGAATAAAATGCTCTGAATATCCGATGGATGTTTTAAGAACAGGAGACATACAAGATCTATATGCAGCATGCATCTCATCAGGCTTAGGAAACAGAACCATGTTCTGACACTTAATGAACTCCTCAGTCCTCACCCCTAAGTTGTTACCGTTATTACTAATCAGCTCTGGATTGTGTGTAGAGCTCAAATTTAAAGTTGTTGCTAATCTCACGTTTTCCTCCACTTCGATACTACTTGCAACTGCTACTTCACAAAGACATTCATGTGGACTTTCCTGGCAGGTCTTGAACACATTTTCCATTAGCTGGACATCTAAAATGAGTCATAGAAAAAAAGACACAAACATACATGAGATACAAATATTCCTTACTGTAAAGTTAATGACTTTACTTTCCCATCCTAAGTGTTAGATATTTTAAAATACAAAAGTGGAAATTGATTTGTGAGAAATATATGCTTTTCTCCCTAACATATTAAGAAAATGATATTTTACAATGACCAATAATGTTTTTCTGTGTTTTAGTTCTCTTTTTATGTCACAGGAAATATTTATTGAAATTACCTAACTATGTATTCCTACCGTTTTAAGCTGAGTACTACCTATACTATACCTGCAGCTGTTTTTTTTCAAATACTGTTTTGTTTATACATTGAGGAATAGCTGCCTTTCTTTTATTTTTGAGAAATAATCTAAATACTGTGCTGTTTTGCATCTTTTTAAAACTTTCTTTTCTTTTCTTTTCTTTTTTTTTGTAGTTCATAGGCCTCGGCCCTGTCCCTGAACACTTCAGCAGAAGACTATCACCCCTATCCTTGAGCTACAGCCCCACTTCCTGTTTTCTAGAGTTAACTACAGATAAGAGTCTCAGGTCCTGAGTAGCAGATAGCATTACCTTACCCAGTTTCAATGCTGTTTGCTTATTAACCATTAAGTGAGGAACACGAATTTTTTCTAGATTCAGCGGCCACAAGTTTGGTTTATATGTCTGTTTGCCTTTGATCCAAGCAAGAATGATTCTTGAGAGTAAGGACTTACACCTATATCACTTCATTTACAACTTCTCACTAAAGTCTCAATTTAGGTATTTGTGGGAATTTCGAAATTTGTTTCTTTCCATTTGAAGTCTTATAAAAATTCCTTTTCTAACACTCCTGTCCCTCAGAACCATGGAAGACCAGAAAATCCCAAGCTCATTGTCTAGTTAATTTTCTTATATGATTGAAATTTCTTGTTTTTTTTTTCCTTCCATTCCTGGGTTTGAACTTAGGACCTAACCACTGTCCTTGGGTTTTCTCAAGACTAGAACCCTACCAATGAATTCATTACTTCTGGCTTTTTCTATGTATGTGGTAATAAGGAATCAAACCTGTGTCTTTGTGCATGCTAGGCAAGCACTCTACCACTAGGCTCAATTTCTGGTGGAAAGGTCTGGTTCTGAATACCAGTCTCTTCCTACCAGCAGAAAGATATTATCCTTATCAGAGAATAATGCCCTGACTTATTCCTTGTTTACTCAATCATTTATAGTCTTAGTTTTAAAGAAATGAAATATCATTCATTCTTTCTTTCTTCCTTTCCTTCCTTCCCTCTTTCTTCCCTCTTTCTTCTTTCTTTCTTTCTTTCTTTCTTTCTTTCTTTCTTTCTTTCTTTCTTTCTTTCTTGTTTTGCAGTCATGGGACTTGAATTCTAGACCTGGCTGTTCTTCCTGAGCTCTTCAGCTCAACGCTACTGCCCTATGACTTTAGCCTCAACCCCACTTCTCATTTTCTATTGGTTCATTGGAGAGAAGAGTCTAAGGTGTTTTTGTGATAGGTCAGTCTTTGAACCTTGATCCTCAGATCTCAGCCTCCTAAGTAGCTAGGATTACAGGCATTAGCCACGGGCTCATGGCGTTCTCATTTTATTTTGTTTCACAGTGATTTCTACAGAGAAATCTAACTTTAACTCTACTGCCACATACAATTCGTCATATCACCCTATGATTCTTGATACCGGGGGTTTGGGCTAGCATGCACAAAGACCTGGTTCAGTTCCTTGGTACTACATACAAAGAAAAAGCCAGAAGTGGTGCTATGACTCAAGAAGTAGAGAGCTAGCCTTGAGAAAACCCAAGGACCATGCTCAGGCCCTGAGACCAGGCATAGGATTGGGAAAAGAAAATGATTCTTGATTCATTCACAAAGAATTCCATAGGTTCCACACAGGATTTAGGGTAACTAAGAATATTATTGCTCAGTACATCACAACATGAACTTACCAATGGGGCTCAGGCTCCAACATCAATATGAAGATGGATTCACTCACCTGTGATATTCTTGTCAGAGGAATTTCCTATCCAGAGTTCTGCACAGTGCTCTAGCTTGTCAATTAATACAGGTTTGGGAACACAGGGCCCTGTAAATTAGAAACAGTAGAGAATTATTGCTTATGCTGTGTCATCATTGCTTTAAGTTCGCAGACATCCTACTCACAAGTTATCTATTAAATATTTTTTCTCATTTCTCACTGGCTCCATGGTTGACTTTTCCCCAGCTCTGGATTCATTTTGTATGGCATACACTTAGCTATCTTGCTCAAGGCTAGAAAAATACCAGTTTGAGTCCCAGCTCCACTTACATGCATAGGTCTTCATGCATGCTAAGCAAGCACTCAACCACAAAGTCAAACTCTTGACACTCCACTAACATTTTTGAGGGGTTACTTGGAGTAATAGAGTTTCATGGCAATTTTTATGCCATTGCTGGCTTCAAATTAGAATTCTTAGATTTCTTCCTCCTGAATATTTTAAGATTACAGGCATGAAACATTGCACCTAGTGCCAGGTTTCCATTATAAACTCACTGTTTAGTGATTTGTAGATCCTATTTCCAATAATGATATATATTGTATTCTCGATGGTTTATCCACTTACAATTACTGTGTAAGTTTGGAATGTCGTCTCCATTAGAGGAAACATAATTTAGAACTGTTGTCAAAGTATCCTCAAGGTATCCTGAAGAATGAGTACAAAATTACCTTTGGTTTTCTTTAGAAAGTAATGATAATTCTCAGGGCCTGGAATCTTTCATTTAAATAGTATTGAAAGTTTGATAAACATTCACGTATCTGCAAAATAACAAGGCACTTGGCCTTGCAAGTGAATTTGACTTTTGCTCACCTAAGGACACCAGGTTGCTGTAGGTCTCCAGCATTACATCTCTGTACAGGGTCCTCTGAGCATTGTCCAGATGCTGCCACTCCTTCCAGCTGAAATCCACAGCTACATCATCAAATGACACCAGCTTCTGGAATGCCACATTTTCATCAAGTAATTAGCACTGAGTTATAAACACACCATGTCTGGAATTTTATTCTTTTTTTGTTGGAATTGTATTCCTTTACTTAATTGTTTAGACTTACATGAAATATTGACCAGAAAAGCTTAGGGATGGTGCCTAGGCCCAGAGTTCAAGTCCCAAGACCCACAAAAAAATAAAAAGGCAAGCCAGGTGTTGGTGGCTCACGCCTGTCATCCTAGATACTCAGGAGACTGAGATCTGAGGACCATGGTTCAAAGCCAGCCTAGCACAAAATTCCATGAGACTCCTTTCCAATTAACCACCATAAAATGTTTAATGGCTTGTGGCATATCATGGTAGAGCAATTGTGGTATCGACAAAAATAAGTCGGGGGAGTAGATTTAGGTTATAAATGGAATTATTCCATTGAAAAGGAACTACATTATATGATGACATATGCTGGTACTGTGAGAATATTGCAAAATCTTAGGGTATCAAGTAATAATACTGTGAAGTACACCCAGAATGTTAATGTTCTATGGCTGGCATAATAATCACTTGGGGAAGAAACTTTTTTTTCTTTTTTTTTGGCTGGGGGATTTGTAAGGCTTGAACTCTGGGCCTGGGCACTGTTCCTGAGCTCTTCAACTCAAGGCTATCACCCTACCTATGAAGCCACAGTGCCATTTCCCATATTCTAGTGGTTAACTGTAGATGAGAGTCTCATAGATTTTCTAATGCCCAGGCTGGCTTTGAACCAAATCTTTAGATATCAGCCTGATATCTGAGTAGCTAGGATTACAGGTAGAAGTCACTGCACCTGGCAAGAAATTTATTTCTTGCTGTTTTATACTACAAATTTACTGTATGTTTTACTTTTTCAAAAAGACTGAGGATGACCTTTGTTCTGTATATAATGGGAAGAGGGGTAGGGAGCTGTGAGCAGAAGAACTGAGGGGCAATACTCAGGGTAGGACAATAGCCTTAAACTAAAGAGCTCACTGCCCAAGGTCGAAGCCCCATGACTTTCCCCACTACCCCACAAAAAAAGGGAAAAAAATTGGAGATTGGAGAGGATTTTCTAAAAAGAATATATAGAAATAGTAGTTCAAAATGTAGAAAAAAGTTCAATATTAACAGTCATGAGAAAAACTAAAATTACAATGAAATCATTACTTTAAATATGTTAATATAAATATAGTTTTAAACAAAAAGATCAACATACACACACACAAACACACACACACACACACATACAAAAAAAACTTTCAAAGTCTAACTATTACTGGGAAGGTAGTGAGAAGAAGTAGAACTTTGGAATAGTTCTGCAAGGAATATAAAACAATCAAAAATTGCGTGGAGAGTGCTAAAAAAGTACTAAATATGGAATTACATAGAAATATGGTCCAACAATTCTATTTCTAGATTTGTACCTAACGGAAGAGAAAGCAGATACTAGAACAAATATGTGGAGAATCCATTCACAACTATTAATAATAATCAAAATATAGAAATATGCAAAACAATGCATTGAAAAGGAAGAACATTTTACTATATTTTACAGATGAATCTTGATTAGAGTAAACTAAAAATACAGCAGTCATAAAGGAAGAGCTAGGGTATGTTTTCCCTTCCAGAGCTTCCAAGGATCAACAAACCCTTAGAGCCAAAATGCACGATGGTTCCAGAGAATGGAGTAGAGAGGAACAGGAGTTGAATGTTTAATGATTATACATGGAAGATGAAAATTGCTCTAGATGGGTAGAATGAAGAGAGAACTGTACCCTAAACAATGGTTATGTAGCCACACAGGATGGGACACACCTATACTCCCTGATCTTGGGAAACTCAAGAAGGATTTCTAGCCATCCTGGATGCATGGAAAGATCTATCATAAAAACTAATGTGGAGGGGCTGGGAGTTTGGCATAGTTGTAGAGTGCTTGTATGAAGACGAAGGTTCAATTCCGCAGTACCACATACACAGAAAAAACCAGAAGTAGTGCTGTGGCTCAAGTAGAAGATCACTAGGCTTGAGCAAAGCTGAAGGACAGTGCTCAGACCGAGTTCCAGCCAAAGGGCTTGTTTAAAAATAAAACCAGAAAGCTGAGCATGATGGGGTGGTGGCTCACTTCTATAATCCTAGCTACTCAGGAGGCTGAGATCTGAGGATCAAGGTTTAAAGCCATCCTGGCACAAAAAGACCTGAGACTCTTATCTCCAATTTACCTTTAGAAAATGGGAAGTGGGGCTTGGCTCCAGGGTAAGGTGGTAGCCTGGAGCTGAAGAGCTCAGGGATAGTACCCAGGCTGAGTTCAAGCTCCATGACCCACCAAAAAAAAAAACCCAAAAAACAAAAAATAATATGGAAAAATTTGGATTCTGTGAATTTTATCAGGCATATAAATGTTTTTTTTTTGCTGTTGAAACAACAAATTGTTTGGAAATATTTTAAAAGTTTTTACCTAGAAATGTCCACTACAAACGGAATTAATAAAAAACACAAAATATGAAAGAGATACAAATTTTCACAATATGGGTATCCTGCTTCCGTATCTTTCACTGACTCCTGTTCAAATGAGTCACATATTCTGAATCATTTCTCCCAGTCGATATATGCCACACATGTTAGCTTGTACTGAACTTCTTGGGAAACCAAAAGCAAATACTAAGCAAATGTGTGTTAGATTTTGTCAACAGTGATATTTCAAATATAAATCCCTACTCATTGCATTATTTAATATGAATGCTGGAATCTAACTTACACTGGCAGTATCTTCAATCTTTTGAGAATCTTCAAAAGGGTGTGTAAATATTTAGGATCGTTATGTCTTCCTGGAGGAAAGATCCCTTTAGTAGTATGTAGTAACCTTCTTTGTCTTTTCTTACTAATTTTAATTTGAAGTCTAATGTATCTGATATGAGGATGGCAACTCCAGCCTGTTTATGGGGGCAGTTAGCTTGATAGAGTTTATTCCAAACTCTCACTTTCAAAAGATGACAGTTTTGGGGTAAGATGTGTCTCTTGAAGACAGCAGAACCATGGCTCTTGCTTTTTGATCCAACTAGACAGCCTATGCCGTTTAATTGGAGAGTTAAGTCCATTGATATTGAGAGTTAGGATTGAGAGATATTTATTAGTTCCTACCATTTTTAACGCTTTTAGTAGGGCCTGTGTCTTGACAGTACTTGTGGTCCTTAGATGGTATGCTGTTTAGGTGCCATTTCTTTGCGTATATTGCATTTATTTTGGTTTTCTATGTATAGAGCACCTTTGAGAATTCCCTGAAGTATATTTCCAATACCATTGACCTCTTTCTCCACGCCCTCCTCAATTCCAACTAGCCTTAAATTAGGCTTCCTAATTGTATCTTGGACCTCCTGAAGCGCTCTCTCATATTTCCTAGATTTGGATTGACTCATATTCTGTTCTTTCTCTATAATAACTAAATTATCTTCAGCCCCGGAAATTCTCTCCTCTGCATTGCCTAACTGCTATCAAAACTATTTACTTTATTTTTCAACTCCATTGCTTCTAATTGCTCATTTTTGATGGCTTGCATGTCTTGTTTTAGATCATGTATGGATTTCTTTATCTCCTTGATTTCCTTTTGAGTGGTTAGCTCAGTAGCTTTATTTTTTTGGACATTTGCTGGAGTTTGGTCACGTTTTTATTTGTGGATTCTATGAATTCATCCATCTTTCTTTGAAAAACCTTTATATGGCCTCTTTTATGGCTTCTTCTTTTTCACTTATCACCTTGTTTATGCTTTCCTCTTGTTCAGCCATGGCTTCCTCCATTATCACTTTCTTTATATTTTCACATTTTCCATTAAGGATGTTTATCAATTGCATTTGTGTAGCACTTGGAAGACTCTCCTCTAGGTTTGCCAGTGACTGTTCCATTGTCTGTTTACAATGGGTGGGGGATGTTGTTTCTTGATTTGACATTTTTCTTGAGTTTCTTGTTCTGCCCATTTGACAATGGGAGCAAGATTCCTACTAAATACGATTATAATATTTCAGATATAACCAACCTAGACCTCTGTAGCTGGCAGACACTAGACGTTCGCAAGTTTTGATTGGTATTATCACTCTTTCTTTTTGTGCGCTTATAAACCAGTCTAATACAACCACTGATAAGCGATTTATACCCAAAACAATAAGCCTCTCAATCCAGTCTCTATTGTCTTTAAGTCTCTCTGAGCATAGAGAATAATTAACCACCTACATATACAATATTGCTCAACAGCCATCAAGTGTAGATCCGTGCAGTATTAGGGTTGAAAGACCAACAGAGGTCCAGAGATAGAAAAAAAGAATGAGAGAGGTCAGGGGAGGTACAAGAGGATTAACGTAGGAGTGTAAGAATATTGTAGTAAAGAAGAAAAGGCATAGCATAAGGATAACTGAAATAAGTTGGTAAGTAGATAGCATATTTGAGTACAAAGTTTGGAAAGTATTAGAATAAAACTTATGTGTTGCTGCACGACTAGCTCTTAGCCCAACCAGTGGCCTCACAGTGGACCATGGGATGGATCTGTTTTTCTTGTCTACGTTGAGGGAAAGGGGTATTTCACAAGATGCAGAAGTGAAGATTTCAGAAGCAAATGCTGTGAGTGAATTAGCTCGTAAAAAGCACTTTTATTTTCTTTTATTTTCTGCCAGTTTTGGGGCTTGAATTCAGGGCCTGAGCACTGTCCTCGGGTTTTCTCGAGTCTAGCCCTCTGCCACTTGAGCCACAGTGCCACATCAAGATTTTCTATCGATGTGGTACTGAGCAATCAAACCCAGGTCTGCATGGATGCTAGGCAAGCACTCTACCACTATGCCAAACTCTCAACCCTGACATAGTAATTATAAAGTCATCATCATCATATCAAAATATCCTTTCTCCTACGAAGAATGAACACTTATCTATGTGTGTAATGCTTTTTTTTAATAATTTCACTAATTCTTCTGTGTTTTTCCCTCTTGCATTTTTTACACATGACAGCAAAGCTAATTATCAGGAAAAAAGTGATTAGGATACAGAAACCTAATAATATCCTAGTAGATTGACGTCAAAAATATGTGCAAGATGCCCTGTGTGTTTGACCTAGTGGTAGAGTCCTTGACTACCACGCAAAAAGACTCAGGTTTGATTCCTCATTACCACATACATAGAAAACGCTGCAAGTGGTGCTGTGGCTCGGTGGGACAGCTAAAGCCTAAAGAAAGCCCAAAAACAATGTTCACACTCTGAGGTCAAGTCCCAAGACTAGCAAAATCAAAAAAAATTCGACAAGGGGCAAAATGCAGGCAGAGAAGGCTCTGTGAAGCAAATGTTTTGTAAAGGATGAGGGCAATATTGACCCTTAAGTTTGGATCTTACCTAAGAAAGGCTCCTTGAGTCTGAGACCAGACTGGTAGTTGGGCCTAGTGGAAGACATTGGGATTGGACAAATAAGGTGTGCTGTTTACTACATCCACATGTATATTGTGAGATTGGAGGAGAGATTCAGCCTCCAGTATGTCTTTGGTGAAGTCTTCTGTGAGCAAGGATCTTTGGTCATTGGGCCCTGAAAGGTGACCCTGCCTCCCTCACAATGGAACAGAATATGGAACCCTGGTAACCAAGCCACTGTAACTAACAACCAACTCAAGAAAGCTCACTTGGCCTGTGGCTCAGGAGGAAGAAAGATGTTGCTGTGCTATGGCCAAAGTTCTGGAAACTCGAGTCTCAGGCATGGAAGTTGTGGATGTCTTACTCGAAGATGTACATGCTAGATCATTACCAAGCCACATATCCAGTATAACAGTCCTTTCTCTAAGAAGAAGGCCACGAAAATCCAGGACAACCAGATGAGGTATATTTCTAAGAGGAAATGTATTTGACCCCATCATTATCTCCCCACACTACAACTATCTTTTTTTCATTTTTTTCTTGTAATTAGTAAAAGGGTTACATGATATTTGCCAGATAGAAGGTGCATTAATTCACATACATTGATACCCTTTCACATGTCTTGGTACCCATTTCCCTCCAACCCCACAACCCCCACCCATCTTGGTTTTCCCCCCTTCCCTATCAAATTTCAAATATCCAAATACAAATAAATTCAATATATCAGATAACAAAGTGAGATACTATACCAATATGTGATAACCAAGGGACAGCAAAGGAGATGAGAGACAACATAGTACATTAAGGACAACAATCATTCATTATATGGCTTTTGTTTCAATATCCTGGAGGTCCTTTCAATTAGCTTCACATTATATGGCCTTATATATGGCCTTTTGCTCTATTGACAATCTCTGCTAGTAGAGCCCAAGGTTTCTACGGATTATGACGAATGAGGGAAACCACTGAGCCTAAGTTCCTTTGAGTCTGGCTTACTTCACTTAATATGATTTGTTCTAAGTCTTTCCATTTCCTAACAAATGGGGCGATGTCATTCTTTCTGACAGCAGCATAGAATTCCATTGTGTACAAATACCACAACTTGTTGATCCACTCATCAACTGAGGGACATCTGGGTTGGTTCCATATCTTTACTATGGTGAATAGTGCTGCAATGAACATTGTTGTGCTAGTGGGTTTAGTATGCCCTTGTTTCTGGATTGTTGGGTAAACGCCAAGTAGTGGAATTCCTGGGTACTAGGGGAGTTCTATGTTTAGCCTTTTGAGGCACTGCCACCCTGCTTTCCATAGTGGTTGAACGAGTTTGCACTCCCACCAACAGTGTAGTAGTGATCCCTCCTGGCCACATCCCCTCCAGCATCTGTTGTCATTCGTTTTCCTGATCCTGGCCATTCTAACTGGAGTGAGGTGGAATCTTAGAATTGTTTTGATTTGCATTTCTTTTATGACCAGAGATGTGGAGCATTTCTTCATGTGTCTATAGGTCATTTTTGTTTTTTCTTCAGAGAAGACTCTCTTTAAGGCTTTGGCCCATTTTTAATGGGATGGGTGTTACTTTGGAGGTTAGTTTTGGAGTGATTCAATTTTTTGATTTGTTGATATATTTTAGATATGAGGCTTTGGTCCGTTGTTTGGTTGGTGAAGATCTTCTCCCACTCTGTAGGCTTCCTGATTAGTTTACTAGCTATATCCTTTGCCATACAAAAGCTCTGCAGTTTAATGCAGTCCCACTTATCCAGCCTTTCTCTGATTTGTTGTGATTCTTGATCCTTATTAAGAAAGTTTCGACCTGTGCCAAGGAGGCCTAGTGTATCTCCTTTTCCTTCCTGTAAACTTTTCAGTGTGTCAGCTTTTACCTCCAGGTCTTTAATCCATTTGGAGTTAATTCTAGTGCAAGGTGACAAAGAAGGATCCAACTTATTTTTCTGCAGGTTTTTAACCAGTTCTGCCAGCACAACTTGTTGAAGAGGCTATCTTTCTTCCATTCTATATTTTTGGCTCCCCGGTCAAAGATTAGGTGGCCATAGGTCTGTGGTTTAATATCTGTGTCCGCAGATCTACTCCATTGGACTTCAGGCCTGTTCTTGTGCCAGTACCAAGCTGTTTTGAGAATTATAGCTCTGTAATAGAGTCTTAAGTTTGGAATTGAAATTCCTCCAGCGCTGTTCTCTCTGCTAAGAAGTGTTTTTGCTATACGGGGTCTTTTATTATTCCATATGAAATTATGAATTGCCTCTTCTATTTCTTTAAAGAATGACATTGGGATGTTGATTGGTATTACATTGAATTTGTAGATAGCCCTTGGCAAGATTCATTTTCACAATGTTGATTCTTCCAATCCAGGAGCATGGGAGGTTTTTCCATTTCCTTAGTTCTGCTTCAATTTCCTTTTTTATAGTTTTAAAGTTTTCATCTAAACGGTCCTTTACATTCTTAGTTAAGCTAATTGCTAGGTACTTTATTTTCTTGGAGGCTATTGTGAAAGGAATTTCTTTCCTGATTATTGCCTCTTTCCTCTCAGTGTTGGCGTAAAGTAAGGCAGTTGATTTGTGAGGGTTGATTTTATGGCCTGGTACCCTTCCAAAGCTTTGAATCAGCTCAAGGAGCTTGGGAGTAGAGTCTATAGGATTCTTTAAATACAGAATCCTGTCATCTGCAAAGACGGATAGTTTTATTTACTCTTTCAATACTTGGATCCCCTTTATGCTTGTTTCTTGCCTTATTGCACTGCCTAGGCATTCTAGTACTATGTTAAAAAGGAGTGGAGAGAGTGGGCATCCTTGTCTCGTTCCTGATTTTAGAGGGAATGGCTTTAGATTTTCACCATTAAGTATAATACTAGCAGTGGGTTTCTCATACACAGCCTTTATTACATTGAGAAATGTTCCATGGATTCCTAGTTTCTCCACATCTTTTAACATAAGGGGGTTTTGGATCTTGTCAAATGCCTTTTCCGCATCTATTGAGACAATCATGTGATTTATCCCTGCTCCTGTTGATGTGTTGAATTATATTAATTGATTTGTGTATGTTGAACCAGCTTTGCCTCCCTGTGATGAATCCAGTTTGATCATAGTGTATAATTTTTTTGATGAGTTGTTGTAGACGGTTGGCCAGTATTTTGTTGAGAAGTTTTGCATCGATGTTCATCAAAGAAATGGGTCTATAGATCTCTTTCTTTGATGAATCTCTGTCTGGTTTGGGGATGAGGGATATACTGGCTTCACAGATTGAGTGTGGTAAAGAACCTTCATTTTAAATTTCGGTGAAGAGCCTGAGGAGTATTGGTGTGAGCTCTGCTTTGAAGAACTTATAGAATTCAGCTGTGAATCCATCTGGCCCTGGGCTCTTACGTGGAAGTTGTCTAATTTCCATTTCTATTTCAGAGCTTGAAATAGGCCTGTTGAGTTGGGTTAGCTCTTCTTGGTTCAGTGTGGGTATGTTAATATTGTCTAGGAATTCATCCATTTCTTCTAGATCGCAAATTTGTTGGCGTAAAGGTTTGAGAAGTATTCCCTCATGATATTCTGGATCTTGGTAATTTCTGTCGTGATATTACCATTTTCATCTGCGATTTTGTTTATTTCGATATGCTCTCTTCTGTTTTTGGTAAGATTTGCTAAGGGCTTGTCAATTTTGTTAATTCTTTCAAAGAACCAACTCCTTGTTTTGTTGATTCTTTCTATAGTTTTTTATTCCAAATCATTTAATTCTGCTTTGATTTTAATAATTTGCTTTCTCCTAATGGGTTTAGGGTTGGTTTGTTGCTCTTTTTCTAGGAGGTTAAGGTGAGACATTAAGTAGTTGGTTTGCCATTTTCCCAACTTGCTGTTGTAGGCACTCAGCGCTATAAATTTTCCTCTGAGTACTGCCTTTGTTGTGTCCCTAAGGAGTTGATATTTGTGTGCTCCTTATTGTTAAATTTCATAAACAGTTGGATATCTGTTCTGATCTCTTCGATTACCCATTGTTTTTGATTCAACAATGTGTTGTTCAGTCTCCATGAGTTACAGGGTTTTCTTTGGTGGAGATGTGTGTTCAGCTCCAATTTGATGCCTTTATGGTCTGAGAGTGTGCATGGAATAATTTCAGTGTTTCTGAATCTGTCCAGGTTTGCTTTATGGCCTAAGATGTGGTCTATTTTGGAAAATGTTCCATGTGCTGCTGAGAAAAACGTATATTGTGGTGTTACTGGGTGGAATATTCTGCAGATGTCTGTTAGATCTAGTTGGTCTATATAGTTGTTCATTTCTAAGGTTTCTCTGTTGAGTTTTTGCCTTGTTGATCTGTCCATAGGTGAGAGTGGTGTGTTAAACTCACCAACAATCACTGTATTTCGATCTATGTATGGTTTCAGTGTAAGTAAAGTTTGCTTGATGAAGTTTGTAGCTCCGGGATTGGGTGTGTAAATATTTAGGATCGTTATGTCTTCCTGGAGAAAAGATCCCTTTAGTAGTATGTTGTAACCTTCTTTGTCTTTTCTTACTAATTTTAGTTTGAAGTCTATTGCATCTGATATGAGGATGGCAACTCCAGCCTGTTTATGGGGGCAGTTAGCTTGATAGAGTTTATTCCAACCTCTCACTTTCAAAAGATGATTGCTTTTGGTTAAGATGTGTCTCTTGAAGACAGCAGAACGATGGCTCTTGCTTTTTGATCCAACTAGACAGCCTATGCCGTTTAATTGGAGAGTTAAGTCCATTGATATTGAGAGTTAGGATTGAGAGATATTTATTAGTTCCTACCATTTTTAAAAGCTTTTAGTAGGGTTTGTGTCTTGACAGTTCTTGTGGTCCTTAGATGGTACGCTGTTTAGGTGCCATTTCTTTCCCTATAATGCATTTATTTTGGTTTTGTATGTATAGAGCATCGTTGAGAATTCTCTGTAGTGTTGGTTTTGTTTCGACATATTGTTGCAGCTTTTCCCTGGAATGGAATGTTTTATTGTTCCCTCAGTTTGAATGAGAGCTTAGCTGGCTACAGTATTCTTGGTTGGTAGTTATTTGATTTAAGGGCATGACATATATGCTTCCAGTCACTTCGTGCTTGCATGGTCTCTGCTGAGAAATCTGGGGTTATTCTGATTGGTTTGCCTTAATAGGTTACTGATCCCTTTTCCCTGGCTGACTTTAGGATCTTTCCTTTCGTTTCTATTGATCCAGTTCGGATCACAATGTGGCGGTGGGATGTTCTTTTCTGGTCAGGTCTGTTTGGGGTTCTAAAAGCTTCTCGTATGTGGATGGGCCTGCCCTTCTGGATATTTGGGAAATTCTCTGAGATGATTCCCTGAAGTATATTTCCAATACCATTGACCTCTTTCTCCACGCCCTCCTCAATTCCAACTAGCCTTAAATTAGGCTTCCTAATTGTATCTTGGACCTCCTGAAGCTCTCTCACATATTTTCTAGATTTGGATTGACTCATTTTCTGTTCTTTATAATACCTAAATTATCTTCAGCCCCGGAAATTCTCTCCTCTGCATTGTCTAACCTGCTATCAAAGCTATCTACTTTATTTTTCATCTCCCTTGCTTCTAATTGCTCACTTTTTATGCCTTGCGTCTCTTGTTTTACATCATGTATGGATTTCTTTATCTCCTTGATTTCCTTTTGACTGGTTAGCTCAGTAGCTTTATTTTCTTTGGACATTTGCTGGAGTTTGGTCCAGTTTTTATTTGTGGATTCTATGAATTCATCCATCTTTCTTTGAAAAACCTTTATTATGGCCTCCTTTATGGCTTCTTCTTTTTCACTTATCACCTTGTTTTTGCTTTCCACTTGTTCAGCTATGGCTTCCTCCATTATCTCTTTATTTATATTTTCACATTTTCCATTAATGATGTTTATCAATTGCATTCGTGTAGCACTTGGAAGACTCCCCTCTAGGTTTGCCAGTGACTGTTCCATTGCCTATTTACTTTGGGTGGGGGATGTTGTTTCTTGATTTGACATTTTTCTTGAGTTTCTTGTTCTGCCCATTTGAAAATGGGAGCAAGATTACTACTAAATAAGATTATAGTTTTTCAGATATAACCAACCTAGACCTCTGTAGCTGGCAGACACTAGATGTTCACAAGTTTTGATTGGTATTATCACTCTTTCTTTTTGTGCACTTACAGACCAGTCTAATACAACCACTGATAAGCGATTTATTCCCAAAACAATAAGCCTCTCAATCCAATCTCTATTGTCTTTAAGTCCCTCTGAGCATAGAGAATAATTAACCACCTACATATACAATATTGCTCAACAGCCATCAAGTGTAGATCCGTGGAGTATAAGGGTTGAAAGACGAGCGGAGGTCCAGAGATAGAAAAAAAGAATGATTGAGGTCAGGGAAGGTACAAAAGGATTAACGTAGGAGTGTAAGAATATTGTAGTAATGAAGAACAGATATAGCATAAGGATAACTGACCTAAGTTGGTAAGTAGGTAGCATATTTGAGTACAAAGTTTGGAAAGTATTAGAATAAAACTTATGTGTTGCTGCACGACTAGCTCTTAGCCCAACCAGTGGCCTCACAGTGGACCATGGGATGGATCTGTTTTTCTTGTCTACGTTGAGGGAAAGGGGTATTTCACAAGATGCAGAAGCGAAGATTTCAGAAGCAAATGCTGTGAGTGAATTAGCTCGTAAAAAGCACTTTTATTTTCTTTTATTTTCTGCCAGTTTTGGGGCTTGAATTCAGGGCCTGAGCACTGTCCTCGGGTTTTCTCGAGTCTAGCCCTCTGCCACTTGAGCCACAGTGCCACATCAAGATTTTCTATCGATGTGGTACTGAGCAATCAAACCCAGGTCTGCATGGATGCTAGGCAAGCACTCTACCACTATGCCAAACTCTCAACCCTGACATAGTAATTATAAAGTCATCATCATCATATCAAAATATCCTTTCTCCTACAAAGAATGAACACTTATCTATGTGTGTAATGCTTTTTTTAATAATTTCACTAATTCTTCTGTGTTTTTCCCTCTTGCATTTTTTACACATGACAGCAAAGCTAATTATCAGGAAAAAAGTGATTAGGATACAGAAACCTAATAATATCCTAGTAGATTGACGTCAAAAATATGTGCAAGATGCCCTGTGTGTTTGACCTATTGGTAGAGTCCTTGACTACCACGCAAAAAGACTCAGGTTTGATTCCTCATTACCACATACATAGAAAACGCTGCAAGTGGTGCTGTGGCTCGGTGGGACAGCTAAAGCCTAAAGAAAGCCCAAAAACAATGTTCACACTCTGAGGTCAAGTCCCAAGACTAGCAAAATCAAAAAAAATTCGACAAGGGGCAAAATGCAGGCAGAGAAGGCTCTGTGAAGCAAATGTTTTGTAAAGGATGAGGGCAATATTGACCCTTAAGTTTGGATCTTACCTAAGAAAGGCTCCTTGAGTCTGAGACCAGACTGGTAGTTGGGCCTAGTGGAAGACATTGGGATTGGACAAATAAGGTGTGCTGTTTACTACATCCACATGTATATTGTGAGATTGGAGGAGAGATTCAGCCTCCAGTATGTCTTTGGTGAAGTCTTCTGTGAGCAAGGATCTTTGGACATTGGGCCCTGAAAGGTGACCCTGCCTCCCTCAAAATGGAACAGAATATGGAACCCTGGTAACCAAGCCACTGTAACTAACAACCAACTCAAGAAAGCTCACTTGGCCTGTGGCTCAGGAGGAAGAAAGATGTTGCTGTGCTATGGCCAAAGTTCTGGAAACTCGAGTCTCAGGCATGGAAGTTGTGGATGTCTTACTCGAAGATGTACATGCTAGATCATTACCAAGCCACATATCCAGTATAACAGGCCTTTCTCTAAGAAGAAGGCCACGAAAATCCAGGACAACCAGATGAGGTATATTTCTAAGAGGAAATGTATTTGACCCCATCATTATCTCCCCACACTACAACTATCTTTTTTTTTCATTTTTTTCTTGTAATTAGTAAAAGGGTTACATGATATTTGCCAGATAGAAGGTGCATTAATTCACATACATTGATACCCTTTCACATGTCTTGGTACCCATTTCCCTCCAACCCCACAACCCCCACCCGTCTTGGTTTTCCCCCCTTCCCTATCAAATTTCAAATATCCAAATACAAATAAATTCAATATATCAGATAACAAAGTGAGATACTATACCAATATGGGATAACCAAGGGACAGCAAAGGAGATGAGAGACAACATAGTACATTAAGGACAACAATCATTCATTATATGGCTTTTGTTTCAATATCCTGGAGGTCCTTTCAATTAGCTTCACATTATATGGCCTTATATATGGCCTTTTGCTCTATTGACAATCTCTGCTAGTAGAGCCCAAGGTTTCTACTGATTATGATGAATGAGGGAAACCACTGAGCCTAAGTTCCTTTGAGTCTGGCTTACTTCACTTAATATGATTTGTTCTAAGTCTTTCCATTTCCTAACAAATGGGGCAATGTCATTCTTTCTGACAGCAGCATAGAATTCCATTGTGTACAAATACCACAACTTGTTGATCCACTCATCAACTGAGGGACATCTGGGTTGGTTCCATATCTTTACTATGGTGAATAGTGCTGCAATGAACATTGTTGTGCTAGTGGGTTTAGTATGCCCTTGTTTCTGGATTGTTGGGTAAACGCCAAGTAGTGGAATTCCTGGGTACTAGGGGAGTTCTATGTTTAGCCTTTTGAGGCACTGCCACACTGCTTTCCATAGTGGTTGAACGAGTTTGCACTCCCACCAACAGTGTAGTAGTGATCCCTCCTGGCCACATCCCCTCCAGCATCTGTTGTCATTCGTTTTCCTGATCCTGGCCATTCTAACTGGAGTGAGGTGGAATCTTAGAATTGTTTTGATTTGCATTTCTTTTATGACCAGAGATGTGGAGCATTTCTTCATGTGTCTATAGGCCATTTTTGTTTCTTCTTCAGAGAAGACTCTCTTTAAGGCTTTGGCCCATTTTTAATGGGATGCGTGTTACTTTGGAGGTTAGTTTTGGAGTGATTCAATTTTTTGATTTGTTGATATATTTTAGATATGAGGCTTTGGTCCGTTGTTTGGTTGGTGAAGATCTTCTCCCACTCTGTAGGCTTCCTGATTAGTTTACTAGCTATATCCGTTGCCATACAAAAGCTCTGCAGTTTAATGCAGTCCCACTTATCCAGCCTTTCTCTGATTTGTTGTGATTCTTGGTCCTTATTAAGAAAGTTTCGACCTGTGCCAAGGAGGCCTAGTGTATCTCCTATTCCTTCCTGTAAACTTTTCAGTGTGTCAGCTTTTACCTCCAGGTCTTTGATCCATTTGGAGTTAATTCTAGTGCAAGGTGACAAAGAAGGATCCAACTTATTTTTCTGCAGGTTTTTAACCAGTTCTGCCAGCACAACTTGTTGAAGAGGCTATCTTTCTTCCATTCTATATTTTTGGCTCCCTGGTCAAAGATTAGGTGGCCATAGGTCTGTGGTTTAATATCTGTGTCCACAGATCTACTCCATTGGACTTCAGGCCTGTTCTTGTGCCAGTACCAAGCTGTTTTGAGAATTATAGCTCTGTAATAGAGCCTTAAGTTTGGAATTGAAATTCCTCCAGCGCTGTTCTTTCTGCTAAGAAGTGTTTTTGCTATACGGGGTCTTTTATTATTCCATATGAAATTATGAATTGCCTCTTCTATTTCTTTAAAGAATGACATTGGGATGTTGATTGGTATTATATTGAATTTGTAGATAGCCCTTGGCAAGATTTTCATTTTCACAATGTTGATTCTTCCAATCCAGGAGCATGGGAGGTTTTTCCATTTCCTTAGTTCTGCTTTAATTTCCTTTTTTATGGTTTTAAAGTTTTCATCTAAACGGTCCTTTACATTCTTAGTTAAGCTAATTGCTAGGTACTTTATTTTCTTTGAGGCTATTGTGAAAGGAATTTCTTTCCTGATTATTGCCTCTTTCCTCTCAGTGTTGACGTAAAGTAAGGCAGTTGATTTGTGAGGGTTGATTTTATGGCCTGCTACCCTTCCAAAGCTTTGAATCAGCTCAAGGCGCTTGGGAGTAGAGTCTATAGGATTCTTTAAATACAGAATCATGTCATCTGCAAAGACGGATAGTTTTATTTCCTCTTTCAATACTTGGATCCCCTTTATGCTTGTTTCTTGCCTTATTGCACTGCCTAGGCATTCTAGTACTATGTTAAAAAGGAGTGGAGAGAGTGGGCATCCTTGTCTCGTTCCTGATTTTAGAGGGAATGGCTTTAGATTTTCACCATTAAGTATAATACTAGCAGTGGGTTTCTCATACACAGCCTTTATTACATTGAGAAATGTTCCATGGATTCCTAGTTTCTCCACATCTTTTAACATAAGGGGGTTTTGGATCTTGTCAAATGACTTTTCCGCATCTATTGAGACAATCATGTGATTTTATCCCTGCTCCTGTTGATGTGTTGAATTATATTAATTGATTTGTGTATGTTGAACCAGCTTTGCCTCCCTGTGATGAAACCAGTTTGATCATAGTGTATAATTTTTTTGATGAGTTGTTGTAGACGGTTGGCCAGTATTTTGTTGAGAAGTTTTGCATCGATGTTCATCAAAGAAATGGGTCTATAGATCTCTTTCTTTGATGAATCTCTGTCTGGTTTGGGGATGAGGGATATACTGGCTTCACAGATTGAGTTTGGTAAAGAACCTTCATTTTCAATTTCGGTGAAGAGCCTGAGGAGTATTGGTGTGAGCTCTGCTTTGAAGACCTTATAGAATTCAGCTGTGAATCCATCTGGCCCTGGGCTCTTACGTGGAAGTTGTCTAATTTCCATTTCTATTTCAGAGCTTGAAATAGGCCTGTTGAGTTGGGTTAGCTCTTCTTGGTTCAGTGTGGGTATGTTAATATTGTCTAGGAATTCATCCATTTCTTCTAGATCGCAAATTTGTTGGCGTAAAGGTTTGAGAAGTATTCCCTCATGATATTCTGGATCTTGGTAATTTCTGTCGTGATATTACCATTTTCATCTGCGATTTTGTTTATTTCGATATGCTCTCTTCTGTTTTTGGTAAGATTTGCTAAGGGCTTGTCAATTTTGTTAATTCTTTCAAAGAACCAACTCCTTGTTTTGTTGATTCTTTCTATAGTTTTTTTATTCCAAATCATTTAATTCTGCTTTGATTTTAATAATTTGCTTTCTCCTAATGGGTTTAGGGTTGGTTTGTTGCTCTTTTTCTAGGAGGTTAAGGTGAGACATTAAGTAGTTGGTTTGCCATTTTCCCAACTTGCTGTTGTAGGCACTCAGCGCTATAAATTTTCCTCTGAGTACTGCCTTTGTTGTGTCCCTAAGGAGTTGATATTTGTGTGCTCCTTATTGTTAAATTTCATAAACAGTTGGATATCTGTTCTGATCTCTTCGATTACCCATTGTTTTTGATTCAACAATGTGTTGTTCAGTCTCCATGAGTTACAGGGTTTTCTTTGGTGGAGATGTGTGTTCAGCTCCAATTTGATGCCTTTATGGTCTGAGAGTGTGCATGGAATAATTTCAGTGTTTCTGAATCTGTCCAGGTTTGCTTTATGGCCTAAGATGTGGTCTATTTTGGAAAATGTTCCATGTGCTGCTGAGAAAAACGTATATTGTGGTGTTACTGGGTGGAATATTCTGCAGATGTCTGTTAGATCTAGTTGGTCTATATAGTTGTTCAGTTCTAAGGTTTCTCTGTTGAGTTTTTGCCTTGTTGATCTGTCCATAGGTGAGAGTGGTGTGTTAAACTCACCAACAATCACTGTATTTCGATCTATGTATGGTTTCAGTGTAAGTAAAGTTTGCTTGATGAAGTTTGTAGCTCCGGGATTGGGTGTGTAAATATTTAGGATCGTTATGTCTTCCTGGAGAAAAGATCCCTTTAGTAGTATGTTGTACCCTTCTTTGTCTTTTCTTACTAATTTTAGTTTGATGTCTATTGTATCTGATATGAGGATGGCAACTCCAGCCTGTTTATGGGGGCAGTTAGCTTGATAGAGTTTATTCCAACCTCTCACTTTCAAAAGATGATTGCTTTTGGTTAAGATGTGTCTCTTGAAGACAGCAGAACGATGGCTCTTGCTTTTTGATCCAACTAGACAGCCTATGCCGTTTAATTGGAGAGTTAAGTCCATTGATATTGAGAGTTAGGATTGAGAGATATTTATTAGTTCCTACCATTTTTAAAAGCTTTTAGTAGGGTTTGTGTCTTGACAGTTCTTGTGGTCCTTAGATGGTATGCTGTTTAGGTGCCATTTCTTTCCCTATAATGCATTTATTTTGTTTTTGTATGTATAGAGCATCGTTGAGAATTCTCTGTAGTGTTGGTTTTGTTTCGACATATTGTTGCAGCTTTTCCCTGGAATGGAATGTTTTATTGTTCCCTCAGTTTGAATGAGAGCTTAGCTGGCTACAGTATTCTTGGTTGGTAGTTATTTGATTTAAGGGCATGACATATATGCTTCCAGTCACTTCGTGCTTTCATGGTCTCTGCTGAGAAATCTGGGGTTATTCTGATTGGTTTGCCTTTGTAGGTTACTGATCCCTTTTCCCTGGCTGCCTTTAGGATCTTTCGTTTCGTTTCTATTGATCCAGTTCGGATCACAATGTGGCGGTGGGATGTTCTTTTCTGGTCAGGTCTATTTGGGGTTCTAAAAGCTTCTCGTATGTGGATGGGCCTGCCCTTCTGGATATTTGGGAAATTCTCTGAGATGATTCCCTGAAGTATATTTCCAATACCATTGACCTCTTTCTCCACGCCCTCCTCAATTCCAACTAGCCTTAAATTAGGCTTCCTAATTGTATCTTGGACCTCCTGAAGCTCTCTCACATATTTTCTAGATTTGGATTGACTCATTTTCTGTTCTTTATAATACCTAAATTATCTTCAGCCCCGGAAATTCTCTCCTCTGCATTGTCTAACCTGCTATCAAAGCTATCTACTTTATTTTTCATCTCCCTTGCTTCTAATTGCTCACTTTTCATGCCTTGCGTCTCTTGTTTTACATCATGTATGGATTTCTTTATCTCCTTGATTTCCTTTTGAGTGGTTAGCTCAGTAGCTTTATTTTCTTTGGACATTTGCTGGAGTTTGGTCCAGTTTTTATTTGTGGATTCTATGAATTCATCCATCTTTCTTTGAAAAACCTTTATTATGGCCTCCTTTATGGCTTCTTCTTTTTCACTTATCACCTTGTTTTTGCTTTCCACTTGTTCAGCTATGGCTTCCTCCATTATCTCTTTATTTATATTTTCACATTTTCCATTAATGATGTTTATCAATTGCATTCGTGTAGCACTTGGAAGACTCCCCTCTAGGTTTGCCAGTGACTGTTCCATTGCCTATTTACTTTGGGTGGGGGATGTTGTTTCTTGATTTGACATTTTTCTTGAGTTTCTTGTTCTGCCCATTTGAAAATGGGAGCAAGATTACTACTAAATACGATTATAGTTTTTCAGATATAACCAACCTAGACCTCTGTAGCTGGCAGACACTAGATGTTCACAAGTTTTGATTGGTATTATCACTCTTTCTTTTTGTGCACTTACAGACCAGTCTAATACAACCACTGATAAGCGATTTATTTCCAAAACAATAAGCCTCTCAATCCAATCTCTATTGTCTTTAAGTCCCTCTGAGCATAGAGAATAATTAACCACCTACATATACAATATTGCTCAACAGCCATCAAGTGTAGATCCGTGGAGTATAAGGGTTGAAAGACGAGCAGAGGTCCAGAGATAGAAAAAAAGAATGAGAGAGGTCAGGGAAGGTACAAAAGGATTAACGTAGGAGTGTAAGAATATTGTAGTAATGAAGAACAGATATAGCATAAGGATAACTGACCTAAGTTGGTAAGTAGGTAGCATATTTGAGTACAAAGTTTGGAAAGTATTAGAATAAAACTTATGTGTTGCTGCACGACTAGCTCTTAGCCCAACCAGTGGCCTCACAGTGGACCATGGGATGGATCTGTTTTTCTTGTCTACGTTGAGGGAAAGGGGTATTTCACAAGATGCAGAAGCGAAGATTTCAGAAGCAAATGCTGTGAGTGAATTAGCTCGTAAAAAGCACTTTTATTTTCTTTTATTTTCTGCCAGTTTTGGGGCTTGAATTCAGGGCCTGAGCACTGTCCTCGGGTTTTCTCGAGTCTAGCCCTCTGCCACTTGAGCCACAGTGCCACATCAAGATTTTCTATCGATGTGGTACTGAGCAATCAAACCCAGGTCTGCATGGATGCTAGGCAAGCACTCTACCACTATGCCAAACTCTCAACCCTGACATAGTAATTATAAAGTCATCATCATCATATCAAAATATCTTTTCTCCTACAAAGAATGAACACTTATCTATGTGTGTAATGCTTTTTTTAATAATTTCACTAATTCTTCTGTGTTTTTCCCTCTTGCATTTTTTACACATGACAGCAAAGCTAATTATCAGGAAAAAAGTGATTAGGATACAGAAACCTAATAATATCCTAGTAGATTGACGTCAAAAATATGTGCAAGATGCCCTGTGTGTTTGACCTAGTGGTAGAGTCCTTGACTACCACGCAAAAAGACTCAGGTTTGATTCCTCATTACCACATACATAGAAAACGCTGCAAGTGGTGCTGTGGCTCGGTGGGACAGCTAAAGCCTAAAGAAAGCCCAAAAACAATGTTCACACTCTGAGGTCAAGTCCCAAGACTAGCAAAATCAAAAAAAATTCGACAAGGGGCAAAATGCAGGCAGAGAAGGCTCTGTGAAGCAAATGTTTTGTAAAGGATGAGGGCAATATTGACCCTTAAGTTTGGATCTTACCTAAGAAAGGCTCCTTGAGTCTGAGACCAGACTGGTAGTTGGGCCTAGTGGAAGACATTGGGATTGGACAAATAAGGTGTGCTGTTTACTACATCCACATGTATATTGTGAGATTGGAGGAGAGATTCAGCCTCCAGTATGTCTTTGGTGAAGTCTTCTGTGAGCAAGGATCTTTGGTCATTGGGCCCTGAAAGGTGACCCTGCCTCCCTCACAATGGAACAGAATATGGAACCCTGGTAACCAAGCCACTGTAACTAACAACCAACTCAAGAAAGCTCACTTGGCCTGTGGCTCAGGAGGAAGAAAGATGTTGCTGTGCTATGGCCAAAGTTCTGGAAACTCGAGTCTCAGGCATGGAAGTTGTGGATGTCTTACTCGAAGATGTACATGCTAGATCATTACCAAGCCACATATCCAGTATAACAGGCCTTTCTCTAAGAAGAAGGCCACGAAAATCCAGGACAACCAGATGAGGTATATTTCTAAGAGGAAATGTATTTGACCCCATCATTATCTCCCCACACTACAACTATCTTTTTTTTCATTTTTTTCTTGTAATTAGTAAAAGGGTTACATGATATTTGCCAGATAGAAGGTGCATTAATTCACATACATTGATACCCTTTCACATGTCTTGGTACCCATTTCCCTCCAACCCCACAACCCCCACCCGTCTTGGTTTTCCCCCCTTCCCTATCAAATTTCAAATATCCAAATACAAATAAATTCAATATATCAGATAACAAAGTGAGATACTATACCAATATGGGATAACCAAGGGACAGCAAAGGAGATGAGAGACAACATAGTACATTAAGGACAACAATCATTCATTATATGGCTTTTGTTTCAATATCCTGGAGGTCCTTTCAATTAGCTTCACATTATATGGCCTTATATATGGCCTTTTGCTCTATTGACAATCTCTGCTAGTAGAGCCCAAGGTTTCTACTGATTATTTATGACGAATGAGGGAAACCACTGAGCCTAAGTTCCTTTGAGTCTGGCTTACTTCACTTAATATGATTTGTTCTAAGTCTTTCCATTTCCTAACAAATGGGGCGATGTCATTCTTTCTGACAGCAGCATAGAATTCCATTGTGTACAAATACCACAACTTGTTGATCCACTCATCAACTGAGGGACATCTGGGTTGGTTCCATATCTTTACTATGGTGAATAGTGCTGCAATGAACATTGTTGTGCTAGTGGGTTTAGTATGCCCTTGTTTCTGGATTGTTGGGTAAACGCCAAGTAGTGGAATTCCTGGGTACTAGGGGAGTTCTATGTTTAGCCTTTTGAGGCACTGCCACCCTGCATTCCATAGTGGTTGAACGAGTTTGCACTCCCACCAACAGTGTAGTAGTGATCCCTCCTGGCCACATCCCCTCCAGCATCTGTTGTCATTCGTTTTCCTGATCCTGGCCATTCTAACTGGAGTGAGGTGGAATCTTAGAATTGTTTTGATTTGCATTTCTTTTATGACCAGAGATGTGGAGCATTTCTTCATGTGTCTATAGGCCATTTTTGTTTCTTCTTCAGAGAAGACTCTCTTTAAGTCTTTGGCCCATTTTTAATGGGATGGGTGTTACTTTGGAGGTTAGTTTTGGAGTGATTCAATTTTTTGATTTGTTGATATATTTTAGATATGAGGCTTTGGTCCGTTGTCTGGTTGGTGAAGATCTTCTCCCACTCTGTAGGCTTCCTGATTAGTTTACTAGCTATATCCGTTGCCATACAAAAGCTCTGCAGTTTAATGCAGTCCCACTTATCCAGCCTTTCTCTGATTTGTTGTGATTCTTGGTCCTTATTAAGAAAGTTTCGACCTGTGCCAAGGAGGCCTAGTGTATCTCCTATTCCTTCCTGTAAACTTTTCAGTGTGTCAGCTTTTACCTCCAGGTCTTTGATCCATTTGGAGTTAATTCTAGTGCAAGGTGACAAAGAAGGATCCAACTTATTTTTCTGCAGGTTTTTAACCAGTTCTGCCAGCACAACTTGTTGAAGAGGCTATCTTTCTTCCATTCTATTTTTTTGGCTCCCTGGTCAAAGATTAGGTGGCCATAGGTCTGTGGTTTAATATCTGTGTCCACAGATCTACTCCATTGGACTTCAGGCCTGTTCTTGTGCCAGTACCAAGCTGTTTTGAGAATTATAGCTCTGTAATAGAGCCTTAAGTTTGGAATTGAAATTCCTCCAGCTCTGTTCTCTCTGCTAAGAATTGTTTTTGCTATACGGGGTCTTTTATTATTCCATATGAAATTATGAATTGCCTCTTCTATTTCTTTAAAGAATGACATTGGGATGTTGATTGGTATTACATTGAATTTGTAGATAGCCCTTGGCAAGATTTTCATTTTCACAATGTTGATTCTTCCAATCCAGGAGCATGGGAGGTTTTTCCATTTCCTTAGTTCTGCTTTAATTTCCTTTTTTATGGTTTTAAAGTTTTCATCTAAACGGTCCTTTACATTCTTAGTTAAGCTAATTGCTAGGTACTTTATTTTCTTTGAGGCTATTGTGAAAGGAATTTCTTTCCTGATTATTGCCTCTTTCCTCTCAGTGTTGATGTAAAGTAAGGCAGTTGATTTGTGAGGGTTGATTTTATGGCCTGCTACCCTTCCAAAGCTTTGAATCAGCTCAAGGAGCTTGGGAGTAGAGTCTATAGGATTCTTTAAATACAGAATCATGTCATCTGCAAAGACGGATAGTTTTATTTCCTCTTTCAATACTTGGATCCCCTTTATGCTTGCTTCTTGCCTTATTGCACTGCCTAGGCATTCTAGTACTGTGTTAAAAAGGAGTGGAGAGAGTGGGCATCCTTGTCTCATTCCTGATTTTAGAGGGAATGGCTTTAGATTTTCACCATTAAGTATAATACTAGCAGTGGGTTTCTCATACACAGCCTTTATTACATTGAGAAATGTTCCATGGATTCCTAGTTTCTCCACATCTTTTAACATAAGGGGGTTTTGGATCTTGTCAAATGACTTTTCCGCATCTATTGAGACAATCATGTGATTTTATCCCTGCTCCTGTTGATGTGTTGAATTATATTAATTGATTTGTGTATGTTGAACCAGCTTTGCCTCCCTGTGATGAATCCAGTTTGATCATAGTGTATAATTTTTTTGATGAGTTGTTGTAGACGGTTGGCCAGTATTTTGTTGAGAAGTTTTGCATCGATGTTCATCAAAGAAATGGGTCTATAGATCTCTTTCTTTGATGAATCTCTGTCTGGTTTTTGGGATGAGGGATATACTGGCTTCACAGATTGAGTTTGGTAAAGAACCTTCATTTTCAATTTCGGTGAAGAGCCTGAGGAGTATTGGTGTGAGCTCTGCTTTGAAGACCTTATAGAATTCAGCTGTGAATCCATCTGGCCCTGGGCTCTTACGTGGAAGTTGTCTAATTTCCATTTCTATTTCAGAGCTTGAAATAGGCCTGTTGAGTTGGGTTAGCTCTTCTTGGTTCAGTGTGGGTATGTTAATATTGTCTAGGAATTCATCCATTTCTTCTAGATTCTCAAATTTGTTGGCGTAAAGGTTTGAGAAGTATTCCCTCATGATATTCTGGATCTTGGTAATTTCTGTCGTGATATTACCATTTTCATCTGCGATTTTGTTTATTTCGATATGCTCTCTTCTGTTTTTGGTAAGATTTGCTAAGGGCTTGTCAATTTTGTTAATTCTTTCAAAGAACCAACTCCTTGTTTTGTTGATTCTTTCTATAGTTTTTTTATTCCAAATCATTTAATTCTTCTTTGATTTTAATAATTTGCTTTCTCCTAATGGGTTTAGGGTTGGTTTGTTGCTCTTTTTCTAGGAGGTTAAGGTGAGACATTAACTAGTTGGTTTGCCATTTTCCCAACTTGCTGTTGTAGGCACTCAGCGCTATAAATTTTCCTCTGAGTACTGCCTTTGTTGTGTCCCTAAGGAGTTGATATTTGTGTGCTCCTTATTGTTAAATTTCATAAACAGTTGGATATCTGTTCTGATCTCTTCGATTACCCATTGTTTTTGATTCAACAATGTGTTGTTCAGTCTCCATGAGTTACAGGGTTTTCTTTGGTGGAGATGTGTGTTCAGCTCCAATTTGATGCCTTTATGGTCTGAGAGTGTGCATGGAATAATTTCAGTGTTTCTGAATCTGTCCAGGTTTGCTTTATGGCCTAAGATGTGGTCTATTTTGGAAAATGTTCCATGTGCTGCTGAGAAAAACGTATATTGTGGTGTTACTGGGTGGAATATTCTGCAGATGTCTGTTAGATCTAGTTGGTCTATATAGTTGTTCATTTCTAAGGTTTCTCTGTTGAGTTTTTGCCTTGTTGATCTGTCCATAGGTGAGAGTGGTGTGTTAAACTCACCAACAATCACTGTATTTCGATCTATGTATGGTTTCAGTGTAAGTAAAGTTTGCTTGATGAAGTTTGTAGCTCCGGGATTGGGTGTGTAAATATTTAGGATCGTTATGTCTTCCTGGAGGAAAGATCCCTTTAGTAGTATGTTGTAACCTTCTTTGTCTTTTCTTACTAATTTTAGTTTGAAGTCTATTGTATCTGATATGAGAATGGCAACTCCAGCCTGTTTATGGGGGCAGTTAGCTTGATAGAGTTTATTCCAACCTCTCACTTTCAAAAGATGATTGCTTTTGGTTAAGATGTGTCTCTTGAAGACAGCAGAACGATGGCACTTGCTTTTTGATCCAACTAGACAGCCTATGCCGTTTAATTGGAGAGTTAAGTCCATTGATATTGAGAGTTAGGATTGAGAGATATTTATTAGTTCCTACCATTTTTAAAAGCTTTTAGTAGGGTTTGTGTCTTGACAGTTCTTGTGGTCCTTAGATGGTATGCTGTTTAGGTGCCATTTCTTTCCCTATAATGCATTTATTTTGGTTTTGTATGTATAGAGCATCGTTGAGAATTCTCTGTAGTGTTGGTTTTGTTTCGACATATTGTTGCAGCTTTTCCCTGGAATGGAATGTTTTATTGTTCCCTCAGTTTGAATGAGAGCTTAGCTGGCTACAGTGTTCTTGGTTGGTAGTTATTTGATTTAAGGGCATGACATATATGCTTCCAGTCACTTCGTGCTTGCATGGTCTCTGCTGAGAAATCTGGGGTTATTCTGATTGGTTTGCCTTAATAGGTTACTGATCCCTTTTCCCTGGCTGACTTTAGGATCTTTCCTTTCGTTTCTATTGATCCAGTTCGGATCACAATGTGGCGGTGGGATGTTCTTTTCTGGTCAGGTCTGTTTGGGGTTCTAAAAGCTTCTCGTATGTGGATGGGCCTGCCCTTCTGGATATTTGGGAAATTCTCTGAGATGATTCCCTGAAGTATATTTCCAATACCATTGACCCCTTTCTCCACGCCCTCCTCAATTCCAACTAGCCTTAAATTAGGCTTCCTAATTGTATCTTGGACCTCCTGAAGCTCTCTCACATATTTTCTAGATTTGGATTGACTCATTTTCTGTTCTTTATAATACCTAAATTATCTTCAGCCCCGGAAATTCTCTCCTCTGCATTGTCTAACCTGCTATCAAAGCTATCTACTTTATTTTTCATCTCCCTTGCTTCTAATTGCTCACTTTTTATACCTTGCGTCTCTTGTTTTACATCATGTATGGATTTCTTTATCTCCTTGATTTCCTTTTGAGTGGTTAGCTCAGTAGCTTTATTTTCTTTGGACATTTGCTGGAGTTTGGTCCAGTTTTTATTTGTGGATTCTATGAATTCATCCATCTTTCTTTGAAAAACCTTTATTATGGCCTCCTTTATGGCTTCTTCTTTTTCACTTATCACCTTGTTTTTGCTTTCCTCTTGTTCAGCTATGGCTTCCTCCATTATCTCTTTATTTATATTTTCACATTTTCCATTAATGATGTTTATCAATTGCATTTGTGTAGCACTTGGAAAACTCCCCTCTAGGTTTGCCAGTGACTGTTCCATTGCCTATTTACTTTGGGTGGGGGATGTTGTTTCTTGATTTGACATTTTTCTTGAGTTTCTTGTTCTGCCCATTTGAAAATGGGAGCAAGATTACTACTAAATACGATTATAGTTTTTCAGATATAACCAACCTAGACCTCTGTAGCTGGCAGACACTAGATGTTCACAAGTTTTGATTGGTATTATCACTCTTTCTTTTTGTGCACTTACAGACCAGTCTAATACAACCACTGATAAGCGATTTATTTCCAAAACAATAAGCCTCTCAATCCAATCTCTATTGTCTTTAAGTCCCTCTGAGCATAGAGAATAATTAACCACCTACATATACAATATTGCTCAACAGCCATCAAGTGTAGATCCGTGGAGTATAAGGGTTGAAAGACGAGCGGAGGTCCAGAGATAGAAAAAAAGAATGAGAGAGGTCAGGGAAGGTACAAAAGGATTACCGTAGGAGTGTAAGAATATTGTAGTAATGAAGAACAGATATAGCATAAGGATAACTGACCTAAGTTGGTAAGTAGGTAGCATATTTGAGTACAAAGTTTGGAAAGTATTAGAATAAAACTTATGTGTTGCTGCACGACTAGCTCTTAGCCCAACCAGTGGCCTCACAGTGGACCATGGGATGGATCTGTTTTTCTTGTCTACGTTGAGGGAAAGGGGTATTTCACAAGATGCAGAAGCGAAGATTTCAGAAGCAAATGCTGTGAGTGAATTAGCTCGTAAAAAGCACTTTTATTTTCTTTTATTTTCTGCCAGTTTTGGGGCTTGAATTCAGGGCCTGAGCACTGTCCTCGGGTTTTCTCGAGTCTAGCCCTCTGCCACTTGAGCCACAGTGCCACATCAAGATTTTCTATCTATGTGGTACTGAGCAATCAAACCCAGGTCTGCATGGATGCTAGGCAAGCACTCTACCACTATGCCAAACTCTCAACCCTGACATAGTAATTATAAAGTCATCATCATCATATCAAAATATCCTTTCTCCTACAAAGAATGAACACTTATCTATGTTTGTAATGCTTTTTTTAATAATTTCACTAATTCTTCTGTGTTTTTCCCTCTTGCATTTTTTACACATGACAGCAAAGCTAATTATCAGGAAAAAAGTGATTAGGATACAGAAACCTAATAATATCCTAGTAGATTGACGTCAAAAATATGTGCAAGATGCCCTGTGTGTTTGACCTAGTGGTAGAGTCCTTGACTACCACGCAAAAAGACTCAGGTTTGATTCCTCATTACCACATACATAGAAAACGCTGCAAGTGGTGCTGTGGCTCGGTGGGACAGCTAAAGCCTAAAGAAAGCCCAAAAACAATGTTCACACTCTGAGGTCAAGTCCCAAGACTAGCAAAATCAAAAAAAATTCGACAAGGGGCAAAATGCAGGCAGAGAAGGCTCTGTGAAGCAAATGTTTTGTAAAGGATGAGGGCAATATTGACCCTTAAGTTTGGATCTTACCTAAGAAAGGCTCCTTGAGTCTGAGACCAGACTGGTAGTTGGGCCTAGTGGAAGACATTGGGATTGGACAAATAAGGTGTGCTGTTTACTACATCCACATGTATATTGTGAGATTGGAGGAGAGATTCAGCCTCCAGTATGTCTTTGGTGAAGTCTTCTGTGAGCAAGGATCTTTGGTCATTGGGCCCTGAAAGGTGACCCTGCCTCCCTCACAATGGAACAGAATATGGAACCCTGGTAACCAAGCCACTGTAACTAACAACCAACTCAAGAAAGCTCACTTGGCCTGTGGCTCAGGAGGAAGAAAGATGTTGCTGTGCTATGGCCAAAGTTCTGGAAACTCGAGTCTCAGGCATGGAAGTTGTGGATGTCTTACTCGAAGATGTACATGCTAGATCATTACCAAGCCACATATCCAGTATAACAGGCCTTTCTCTAAGAAGAAGGCCACGAAAATCCAGGACAACCAGATGAGGTATATTTCTAAGAGGAAATGTATTTGACCCCATCATTATCTCCCCACACTACAACTATCTTTTTTTTCATTTTTTTCTTGTAATTAGTAAAAGGGTTACATGATATTTGCCAGATAGAAGGTGCATTAATTCACATACATTGATACCCTTTCACATGTCTTGGTACCCATTTCCCTCCAACCCCACAACCCCCACCCGTCTTGGTTTTCCCCCCTTCCCTATCAAATTTCAAATATCCAAATACAAATAAATTCAATATATCAGATAACAAAGTGAGATACTATACCAATATGGGATAACCAAGGGACAGCAAAGGAGATGAGAGACAACATAGTACATTAAGGACAACAATCATTCATTATATGGCTTTTGTTTCAATATCCTGGAGGTCCTTTCAATTAGCTTCACATTATATGGCCTTATATATGGCCTTTTGCTCTATTGACAATCTCTGCTAGTAGAGCCCAAGGTTTCTACTGATTATTTATGACGAATGAGGGAAACCACTGAGCCTAAGTTCCTTTGAGTCTGGCTTACTTCACTTAATATGATTTGTTCTAAGTCTTTCCATTTCCTAACAAATGGGGCGATGTCATTCTTTCTGACAGCAGCATAGAATTCCATTGTGTACAAATACCACAACTTGTTGATCCACTCATCAACTGAGGGACATCTGGGTTGGTTCCATATCTTTACTATGGTGAATAGTGCTGCAATGAACATTGTTGTGCTAGTGGGTTTAGTATGCCCTTGTTTCTGGATTGTTGGGTAAACGCCAAGTAGTGGAATTCCTGGGTACTAGGGGAGTTCTATGTTTAGCCTTTTGAGGCACTGCCACACTGCTTTCCATAGTGGTTGAACGAGTTTGCACTCCCACCAACAGTGTAGTAGTGATCCCTCCTGGCCACATCCCCTCCAGCATCTGTTGTCATTCGTTTTCCTGATCCTGGCCATTCTAACTGGAGTGAGGTGGAATCTTAGAATTGTTTTGATTTGCATTTCTTTTATGACCAGAGATGTGGAGCATTTCTTCATGTGTCTATAGGCCATTTTTGTTTCTTCTTCAGAGAAGACTCTCTTTAAGTCTTTGGCCCATTTTTAATGGGATGGGTGTTACTTTGGAGGTTAGTTTTGGAGTGATTCAATTTTTTGATTTGTTGATATATTTTAGATATGAGGCTTTGGTCCGTTGTCTGGTTGGTGAAGATCTTCTCCCACTCTGTAGGCTTCCTGATTAGTTTACTAGCTATATCCGTTGCCATACAAAAGCTCTGCAGTTTAATGCAGTCCCACTTATCCAGCCTTTCTCTGATTTGTTGTGATTCTTGGTCCTTATTAAGAAAGTTTCGACCTGTGCCAAGGAGGCCTAGTGTATCTCCTATTCCTTCCTGTAAACTTTTCAGTGTGTCAGCTTTTACCTCCAGGTCTTTGATCCATTTGGAGTTAATTCTAGTGCAAGGTGACAAAGAAGGATCCAACTTATTTTTCTGCAGGTTTTTAACCAGTTCTGCCAGCACAACTTGTTGAAGAGGCTATCTTTCTTCCATTCTATTTTTTTGGCTCCCTGGTCAAAGATTAGGTGGCCATAGGTCTGTGGTTTAATATCTGTGTCCACAGATCTACTCCATTGGACTTCAGGCCTGTTCTTGTGCCAGTACCAAGCTGTTTTGAGAATTATAGCTCTGTAATAGAGCCTTAAGTTTGGAATTGAAATTCCTCCAGCGCTGTTCTCTCTGCTAAGAATTGTTTTTGCTATACGGGGTCTTTTATTATTCCATATGAAATTATGAATTGCCTCTTCTATTTCTTTAAAGAATGACATTGGGATGTTGATTGGTATTACATTGAATTTGTAGATAGCCCTTGGCAAGATTTTCATTTTCACAATGTTGATTCTTCCAATCCAGGAGTATGGGAGGTTTTTCCATTTCCTTAGTTCTGCTTTAATTTCCTTTTTTATGGTTTTAAAGTTTTCATCTAAACGGTCCTTTACATTCTTAGTTAAGCTAATTGCTAGGTACTTTATTTTCTTTGAGGCTATTGTGAAAGGAATTTCTTTCCTGATTATTGCCTCTTTCCTCTCAGTGTTGATGTAAAGTAAGGCAGTTGATTTGTGTTGATTTTATGGCCTGCTACCCTTCCAAAGCTTTGAATCAGCTCAAGGAGCTTGGGAGTAGAGTCTATAGGATTCTTTAAATACAGAATCATGTCATCTGCAAAGACGGATAGTTTTATTTCCTCTTTCAATACTTGGATCCCCTTTATGCTTGTTTCTTGCCTTATTGCACTGCCTAGGCATTCTAGTACTATGTTAAAAAGGAGTGGAGAGAGTGGGCATCCTTGTCTCGTTCCTGATTTTAGAGGGAATGGCTTTAGATTTTCACCATTAAGTATAATACTAGCAGTGGGTTTCTCATACACAGCCTTTATTACATTGAGAAATGTTCCATGGATTCCTAGTTTCTCCACATCTTTTAACATAAGGGGGTTTTGGATCTTGTCAAATGACTTTTCCGCATCTATTGAGACAATCATGTGATTTTATCCCTGCTCCTGTTGATGTGTTGAATTATATTAATTGATTTGTGTATGTTGAACCAGCTTTGCCTCCCTGTGATGAATCCAGTTTGATCATAGTGTATAATTTTTTTGATGAGTTGTTGTAGACGGTTGGCCAGTATTTTGTTGAGAAGTTTTGCATCGATGTTCATCAAAGAAATGGGTCTATAGATCTCTTTCTTTGATGAATCTCTGTCTGGTTTTTGGGATGAGGGATATACTGGCTTCACAGATTGAGTTTGGTAAAGAACCTTCATTTTCAATTTTGGTGAAGAGCCTGAGGAGTATTGGTGTGAGCTCTGCTTTGAAGACCTTATAGAATTCAGCTGTGAATCCATCTGGCCCTGGGCTCTTACGTGGAAGTTGTCTAATTTCCATTTCTATTTCAGAGCTTGAAATAGGCCTGTTGAGTTGGGTTAGCTCTTCTTGGTTCAGTGTGGGTATGTTAATATTGTCTAGGAATTCATCCATTTCTTCTAGATCGCAAATTTGTTGGCGTAAAGGTTTGAGAAGTATTCCCTCATGATATTCTGGATCTTGGTAATTTCTGTCGTGATATTACCATTTTCATCTGCGATTTTGTTTATTTCGATATGCTCTCTTCTGTTTTTGGTAAGATTTGCTAAGGGCTTGTCAATTTTGTTAATTCTTTCAAAGAACCAACTCCTTGTTTTGTTGATTCTTTCTATAGTTTTTTTATTCCAAATCATTTAATTCTTCTTTGATTTTAATAATTTGCTTTCTCCTAATGGGTTTAGGGTTGGTTTGTTGCTCTTTTTCTAGGAGGTTAAGGTGAGACATTAACTAGTTGGTTTGCCATTTTCCCAACTTGCTGTTGTAGGCTCTCAGCGCTATAAATTTTCCTCTGAGTACTGCCTTTGTTGTGTCCCTAAGGAGTTGATATTTGTGTGCTCCTTATTGTTAAATTTCATAAACAGTTGGATATCTGTTCTGATCTCTTCGATTACCCATTGTTTTTGATTCAACAATGTGTTGTTCAGTCTCCATGAGTTACAGGGTTTTCTTTGGTGGAGATGTGTGTTCAGCTCCAATTTGATGCCTTTATGGTCTGAGAGTGTGCATGGAATAATTTCAGTGTTTCTGAATCTGTCCAGGTTTGCTTTATGGCCTAAGATGTGGTCTATTTTGGAAAATGTTCCATGTGCTGCTGAGAAAAACGTATATTGTGGTGTTACTGGGTGGAATATTCTGCAGATGTCTGTTAGATCTAGTTGGTCTATATAGTTGTTCAGTTCTAAGGTTTCTCTGTTGAGTTTTTGCCTTGTTGATCTGTCCATAGGTGAGAGTGGTGTGTTAAACTCACCAACAATCACTGTATTTCGATCTATGTATGGTTTCAGTGTAAGTAAAGTTTGCTTGATGAAGTTTGTAGCTCCGGGATTGGGTGTGTAAATATTTAGGATCGTTATGTCTTCCTGGAGGAAAGATCCCTTTAGTAGTATGTTGTAACCTTCTTTGTCTTTTCTTACTAATTTTAGTTTGAAGTCTATTGTATCTGATATGAGAATGGCAACTCCAGCCTGTTTATGGGGGCAGTTAGCTTGATAGAGTTTATTCCAACCTCTCACTTTCAAAAGATGATTGCTTTTGGTTAAGATGTGTCTCTTGAAGACAGCAGAACGATGGCACTTGCTTTTTGATCCAACTAGACAGCCTATGCCGTTTAATTGGAGAGTTAAGTCCATTGATATTGAGAGTTAGGATTGAGAGATATTTATTAGTTCCTACCATTTTTAAAAGCTTTTAGTAGGGTTTGTGTCTTGACAGTTCTTGTGGTCCTTAGATGGTATGCTGTTTAGGTGCCATTTCTTTCCCTATAATGCATTTATTTTGGTTTTGTATGTATAGAGCATCGTTGAGAATTCTCTGTAGTGTTGGTTTTGTTTCGACATATTGTTGCAGCTTTTCCCTGGAATGGAATGTTTTATTGTTCCCTCAGTTTGAATGAGAGCTTAGCTGGCTACAGTGTTCTTGGTTGGTAGTTATTTGATTTAAGGGCATGACATATATGCTTCCAGTCACTTCGTGCTTGCATGGTCTCTGCTGAGAAATCTGGGGTTATTCTGATTGGTTTGCCTTAATAGGTTACTGATCCCTTTTCCCTGGCTGACTTTAGGATCTTTCCTTTCGTTTCTATTGATCCAGTTCGGATCACAATGTGGCGGTGGGATGTTCTTTTCTGGTCAGGTCTGTTTGGGGTTCTAAAAGCTTCTCGTATGTGGATGGGCCTGCCCTTCTGGATATTTGGGAAATTCTCTGAGATGATTCCCTGAAGTATATTTCCAATACCATTGACCTCTTTCTCCACGCCCTCCTCAATTCCAACTAGCCTTAAATTAGGCTTCCTAATTGTATCTTGGACCTCCTGAAGCTCTCTCACATATTTTCTAGATTTGGATTGACTCATTTTCTGTTCTTTATAATACCTAAATTATCTTCAGCCCCGGAAATTCTCTCCTCTGCATTGTCTAACCTGCTATCAAAGCTATCTACTTTATTTTTCATCTCCCTTGCTTCTAATTGCTCACTTTTTATGCCTTGCGTCTCTTGTTTTACATCATGTATGTATTTCTTTATCTCCTTGATTTCCTTTTGAGTGGTTAGCTCAGTAGCTTTATTTTCTTTGGACATTTGCTGGAGTTTGGTCCAGTTTTTATTTGTGGATTCTATGAATTCATCCATCTTTCTTTGAAAAACCTTTATTATGGCCTCCTTTATGGCTTCTTCTTTTGCACTTATCACCTTGTTTTTGCTTTCCTCTTGTTCAGCTATGGCTTCCTCCATTATCTCTTTATTTATATTTTCACATTTTCCATTAATGATGTTTATCAATTGCATTTGTGTAGCACTTGGAAGACTCCCCTCTAGGTTTGCCAGTGACTGTTCCATTGCCTATTTACTTTGGGTGGGGGATGTTGTTTCTTGATTTGACATTTTTCTTGAGTTTCTTGTTCTGCCCATTTGAAAATGGGAGCAAGATTACTACTAAATACGATTATAGTTTTTCAGATATAACCAACCTAGACCTCTGTAGCTGGCAGACACTAGATGTTCACAAGTTTTGATTGGTATTATCACTCTTTCTTTTTGTGCACTTACAGACCAGTCTAATACAACCACTGATAAGCGATTTATTTCCAAAACAATAAGCCTCTCAATCCAATCTCTATTGTCTTTAAGTCCCTCTGAGCATAGAGAATAATTAACCACCTACATATACAATATTGCTCAACAGCCATCAAGTGTAGATCCGTGGAGTATAAGGGTTGAAAGACGAGCGGAGGTCCAGAGATAGAAAAAAAGAATGAGAGAGGTCAGGGAAGGTACAAAAGGATTAATGTAGGAGTGTAAGAATATTGTAGAAATGAAGAACAGATATAGCATAAGGATAACTGACCTAAGTTGGTAAGTAGGTAGCATATTTGAGTACAAATTTTGGAAAGTATTAGAATAAAACTTATGTGTTGCTGCACGACTAGCTCTTAGCCCAACCAGTGGCCTCACAGTGGACCATGGGATGGATCTGTTTTTCTTGTCTACGTTGAGGGAAAGGGGTATTTCACAAGATGCAGAAGCGAAGATTTCAGAAGCAAATGCTGTGAGTGAATTAGCTCGTAAAAAGCACTTTTATTTTCTTTTATTTTCTGCCAGTTTTGGGGCTTGAATTCAGGGCCTGAGCACTGTCCTCGGGTTTTCTCAAGTCTAGCCCTCTGCCACTTGAGCCCCAGTGCCACATCAAGATTTTCTATCTATGTGGTACTGAGCAATCAAACCCAGGTCTGCATGGATGCTAGGCAAGCACTCTACCACTATGCCAAACTCTCAACCCTGACATAGTAATTATAAAGTCATCATCATCATATCAAAATATCCTTTCTCCTACAAAGAATGAACACTTATCTATGTGTGTAATGCTTTTTTTAATAATTTCACTAATTCTTCTGTGTTTTTCCCTCTTGCATTTTTTACACATGACAGCAAAGCTAATTATCAGGAAAAAAGTGATTAGGATACAGAAACCTAATAATATCCTAGTAGATTGACGTCAAAAATATGTGCAAGATGCCCTGTGTGTTTGACCTAGTGGTAGAGTCCTTGACTACCACGCAAAAAGACTCAGGTTTGATTCCTCATTACCACATACATAGAAAACGCTGCAAGTGGTGCTGTGGCTCGGTGGGACAGCTAAAGCCTAAAGAAAGCCCAAAAACAATGTTCACACTCTGAGGTCAAGTCCCAAGACTAGCAAAATCAAAAAAAATTCGACAAGGGGCAAAATGCAGGCAGAGAAGGCTCTGTGAAGCAAATGTTTTGTAAAGGATGAGGGCAATATTGACCCTTAAGTTTGGATCTTACCTAAGAAAGGCTCCTTGAGTCTGAGACCAGACTGGTAGTTGGGCCTAGTGGAAGACATTGGGATTGGACAAATAAGGTGTGCTGTTTACTACATCCACATGTATATTGTGAGATTGGAGGAGAGATTCAGCCTCCAGTATGTCTTTGGTGAAGTCTTCTGTGAGCAAGGATCTTTGGACATTGGGCCCTGAAAGGTGACCCTGCCTCCCTCAAAATGGAACAGAATATGGAACCCTGGTAACCAAGCCACTGTAACTAACAACCAACTCAAGAAAGCTCACTTGGCCTGTGGCTCAGGAGGAAGAAAGATGTTGCTGTGCTATGGCCAAAGTTCTGGAAACTCGAGTCTCAGGCATGGAAGTTGTGGATGTCTTACTCGAAGATGTACATGCTAGATCATTACCAAGCCTCATATCCAGTATAACAGGCCTTTCTCTAAGAAGAAGGCCACGAAAATCCAGGACAACCAGATTAGGTATATTTCTAAGAGGAAATGTATTTGACCCCATCATTATCTCCCCACACTACAACTATCTTTTTTTTCATTTTTTTCTTGTAATTAGTAAAAGGGTTACATGATATTTGCCAGATAGAAGGTGCATTAATTCACATACATTGATACCCTTTCACATGTCTTGGTACCCATTTCCCTCCAACCCCACAACCCCCACCCGTCTTGGTTTTCCCCCCTTCCCTATCAAATTTCAAATATCCAAATACAAATAAATTCAATATATCAGATAACAAAGTGAGATACTATACCAATATGGGATAACCAAGGGACAGCAAAGGAGATGAGAGACAACATAGTACATTAAGGACAACAATCATTCATTATATGGCTTTTGTGTCAATATCCTGGAGGTCCTTTCAATTAGCTTCACATTATATGGCCTTATATATGGCCTTTTGCTCTATTGACAATCTCTGCTAGTAGAGCCCAAGGTTTCTACTGATTATGACGAATGAGGGAAACCACTGAGCCTAAGTTCCTTTGAGTCTGGCTTACTTCACTTAATATGATTTGTTCTAGGTCTTTCCATTTCCTAACAAATGGGGCGATGTCATTCTTTCTGACAGCAGCATAGAATTCCATTGTGTACAAATACCACAACTTGTTGATCCACTCATCCACTGAGGGACCTCTGGGTTCGTTCCATATCTTTGCTATGGTGAATAGTGCTGCAATGAACATTGTTGTGCTAGTGGGTTTAGTATGCCCTTGTTTCTGGATTGCTGGGTAAATGCCAAGTAGTGGAATTGCTGGGTCATAGGGGAGTTCTATGTTTAGCCTTTTGAGGCACTGCCACACTGCTTTCCATAGTGGTTGAACGAGTTTGCACTCCCACCAACAGTGTAGTAGTGATCCCTCCTGGCCACATCCCCTCCAGCATCTGTTGTCATTCGTTTTCCTGATCCTGGCCATTCTAACTGGAGTGAGGTGGAATCTTAGAGTTGTTTTGATTTGCATTTCTTTTATGACCAGAGATGTGGAGCATTTCTTCATGTGTCTATAGGCCATTTTTGTTTCTTCTTCAGAGAAGACTCTCTTTAAGTCTTTGGCCCATTTTTAATGGGATGGGTGTTACTTTGGAGGTTAGTTTTGGAGTGATTCAATTTTTTGAGTTGTTGATATATTTTAGATATGAGGCCTTGGTCCGTTGTTTGGTTGGTGAAGATCTTCTCCCACTCTGTAGGCTTCCTGATTAGTTTACTAGCTATATCCGTTGCCATACAAAAGCTCTGCAGTTTAATGCAGTCCCACTTATCCAGCCTTTCTCTGATTTGTTGTGATTCTTGGTCCTTATTAAGAAAGTTTCGACCTGTGCCAAGGAGGCCTAGTGTATCTCCTATTCCTTCCTGTAAACTTTTCAGTGTGTCAGCTTTTACCTCCAGGTCTTTGATCCATTTGGAGTTAATTCTAGTGCAAGGTGACAAAGAAGGATCCAACATATTTTTCTGCAGGTTTTTAACCAGTTCTGCCAGCACAACTTGTTGAAGAGGCTATCTTTCTTCCATTCTATTTTTTTGGCTCCCTGGTCAAAGATTAGGTGGCCATAGGTCTGTGGTTTAATATCTGTGTCCACAGATCTACTCCATTGGACTTCAGGCCTGTTCTTGTGCCAGTACCAAGCTGTTTTGAGAATTATAGCTCTGTAATAGAGTCTTAAGTTTGGAACTGAAATTCCTCCAGCGCTGTTCTTTTTGCTAAGAAGTGTTTTTGCTATACGGGGTCTTTTATTATTCCATATGAAATTATGAATTGCCTCTTCTATTTCTTTAAAGAATGACATTGGGATGTTGATTGGTATTACATTGAATTTGTAGATAGCCCTTGGCAAGATTGTCATTTTCACAATGTTGATTCTTCCAATCCAGGAGCATGGGAGGTTTTTCCATTTCCTTAGTTCTGCTTTAATTTCCTTTTTTTTATGGTTTTAAAGTTTTCATCTAAACGGTCCTTTACATTCTTAGTTAAGCTAATTGCTAGGTACTTTATTTTCTTTGAGGCTATTGTGAAAGGAATTTCTTTCCTGATTATTGCCTCTTTCCTCTCAGTGTTGACGTAAAGTAAGGCAGTTGATTTGTGAGGGTTGATTTTATGGCCTGCTACCCTTCCAAAGCTTTGAATCAGCTCAAGGAGCTTGGGAGTAGAGTCTATAGGATTCTTTAAATACAGAATCATGTCATCTGCAAAGACGGATAGTTTTATTTCCTCTTTCCCTACTTGGATCCCCTTTATGCTTGCTTCTTGCCTTATTGCACTGCCTAGGAATTCTAGTACTATGTTAAAAAGGAGTGGGGATAGTGGGTATCCTTGTCTCGTTCCTGATTTTAGAGGGAATGGCTTTAGATTTTCACCATTAAGTATAATACTAGCAGTGGGTTTCTCATACACAGCCTTTATTACATTGAGAAATGTTCCATGGATTCCTAGTTTCTCCACATCTTTTAACATAAGGGGGTTTTGGATCTTGTCAAATGCCTTTTCCGCATCTATTGAGACAATCATGTGATTTTATCCCTGCTCCTGTTGATGTGTTGAATTATATTAATTGATTTGTGTATGTTGAACCAGCTTTGCCTCCCTGTGATGAATCCAGTTTGATCATAGTGTATAATTTTTTTGATGAGTTGTTGTAGACGGTTGGCCAGTATTTTGTTGAGAAGTTTTGCATCGATGTTCATCAAAGAAATGGGTCTATAGATCTCTTTCTTTGATGAATCTCTGTCTGGTTTGGGGATGAGGGATATACTGGCTTCACAGATTGAGTTTGGTAAAGAACCTTCATTTTCAATTTCGTTGAAGAGCCTGAGGAGTATTGGTGTGAGCTCTGCTTTGAAGACCTTATAGAATTCAGCTGTGAATCCATCTGGCCCTGGGCTCTTTTTAAGTGGAAGTTGTCTAATTTCCATTTCTATTTCAGAGCTTGAAATAGGCCTGTTGAGTTGGGTTAGCTCTTCTTGGTTCAGTGTGGGTATGTTAATATTGTCTAGGAATTCATCCATTTCTTCTAGATCGCAAATTTGTTGGCGTAAAGGTTTGAGAAGTATTCCCTCATGATATTCTGGATCTTGGTAATTTCTGTCGTGATATTACCATTTTCATCTGCGATTTTGTTTATTTCGATATGCTCTCTTCTTTTTTTGGTAAGATTTGCTAAGGGCTTGTCAATTTTGTTAATTCTTTCAAAGAACCAACTCCTTGTTTTGTTGATTCTTTCTATAGTTTTTTTTATTCCAAATCATTTAATTCTGCTTTGATTTTAATAATTTGCTTTCTCCTAATGGGTTTAGGGTTGGTTTGTTGCTCTTTTTCCAGGAGGTTAAGGTGAGACATTAACTAGTTGGTTTGCCATTTTCCCAACTTGCTGTTGTAGGCACTCAGCGCTATAAATTTTCCTCTGAGTACTGCCTTTGTTGTGTCCCTAAGGAGTTGATATTTGTGTGCTCCTTATTGTTAAATTTCATAAACAGTTGGATATCTGTTCTGATCTCTTCGATTACCCATTGTTTTTGATTCAACAATGTGTTGTTCAGTCTCCATGGGTTACAGGGTTTTCTTTGGTGGAGATGTGAGTTCAGCTCCAATTTGATGCCTTTATGGTCTGAGAGTGTGCATGGAATAATTTCAGTGTTTCTGAATCTGTCCAGGTTTGCTTTATGGCCTAAGATGTGGTCTATTTTGGAAAATGTTCCATGTGCTGCTGAGAAAAACGTATATTGTGGTGTTACTGGGTGGAATATTCTGCAGATGTCTGTTACATCTAGTCGGTCTTTATAGTTGTTCTGTTCTAAGGTTTCTCTGTTGAGTTTTTGCCTTGTTGATCTGTCCATAGGTGAGAGTGGTGTGTTAAACTCACCAACAATCACTGTATTTCGATCTATGTATGGTTTCAGTGTAAGTAAAGTTTGCTTGATGAAGTTTGTAGCTCCGGGATTGGGTGTGTAAATATTTAGGATCGTTATGTCTTCCTGGAGGAAAGATCCCTTTAGTAGTATGTTGTACCCTTCTTTGTCTTTTCTTACTAATTTTAGTTTGAAGTCTATTTTATCTGATATGAGGATGGCAACTCCAGCCTGTTTATGGGGGCAGTTAGCTTGATAGAGTTTATTCCAACCTCTCACTTTCAAAAGATGATTGCTTTTGGTTAAGATGTGTCTCTTGAAGACAGCAGAACGATGGCTCTTGCTTTTTGATCCAACTAGACAGCCTATGCCGTTTAATTGGAGAGTTAAGTCCATTGATATTGAGAGTTAGGATTGAGAGATATTTATTAGTTCCTACCATTTTTAAAAGCTTTTAGTAGGGTTTGTGTCTTGACAGTTCTTGTGGTCCTTAGATGGTATGCTGTTTAGGTGCCATTTCTTTCCCTATAATGCATTTATTTTGTTTTTGTATGTATAGAGCATCGTTGAGAATTCTCTGTAGTGTTGGTTTTGTTTCGACATATTGTTGCAGCTTTTCCCTGGAATGGAATGTTTTATTGTTCCCTCAGTTTGAATGAGAGCTTAGCTGGCTACAGTATTCTTGGTTGGTAGTTATTTGATTTAAGGGCATGACATATATGCTTCCAGTCACTTCGTGCTTGCATGGTCTCTGCTGAGAAATCTGGGGTTATTCTGATTGGTTTGCCTTTATAGGTTACTGATCCCTTTTCCCTGGCTGCCTTTAGGATCTTTCCTTTCGTTTCTATTGATCAAGTTCAGATCACAATGTGGCGGTGGGATGTTCTTTTCTGGTCAGGTCTGTTTGGGGTTCTAAAAGCTTCTCGTATCTGGATGGGCCTGCCCTTCTGGATATTTGGGAAGTTCTCTGAGATGATTCCCTGAAGTATATTTCCAATACCATTGACCTCTTTCTCCACACCCTCCTCAATACCAACTAGCCTTAAATTAGGCTTCCTAATTGTATCTTGGACCTCCTGAAGCTCTCTCACATATTTTCTAGATTTGGATTGACTCATTTTCTGTTCTTTATAATACCTAAATTATCTTCAGCCCCGGAAATTCTCTCCTCTGCATTGTCTAACCTGCTATCAAAGCTATCTACTTTATTTTCATCTCCCTTGCTTCTAATTACTCATTTTTGATGCCTTGCATCTCCTGTTTTAGATCATGTATGGATTTCTTTATCTCCTTGATTTCCTTTTGAGTGGTTAGCTCAGTAGCTTTATTTTCTTTGGACATTTGCTGGAGTTTGGTCCAGTTTTTATTTGTGGATTCTATGAATTCATCCATCTTTCTTTGAAAAACCTTTATTATGGCCTCCTTTATGGCTTCTTCTTTTTCACTTATCACCTTGTTTTTGCTTTCCTCTTGTTCATCTGTGGCTTCCTCCATTATCTCTTTCTTTATATTTTCACATTTTCCATTAATGATGTTTATCAATTGCATTTATGTAGCACTTGGAAGACTCTCCTCTAGGTTTGCCAGTGACTGTTCCATTGTCTATTTACATTGGGTGGGGGATGTTGTTTCTTGATTTGAAATTTTCTTGAGTTTCTTGTTCTGCCCATTTGAAAATGGGAGCAAGATTACTACTAAATACGATTATAGTTTTTCAGATATAACCAACCTAGACCTCTGTAGCTGGCAGACACTAGATGTTCACAAGTTTTGATTGGTATTAACTCTTTCTTTTAGTGCACTTACAGACCAGTCTAATACAACCACTGATAAGCGATTTATACCCAAAACAATAAGCTTCACAATCCAATCTCTATTGTCGTTAAATCCCTCTGAGCCTAGAGAATAATTAACCACCTACATATACAATATTGCTCAACAGCCATCAAGTGTAGATCCGTGCAGTATAAGGGTTGAAAGACGAGCAGAGGTCCAGAGATAGAAAAAAAAATGAGAGAGGTCAGGGGAGGTACAAAAGGATTAACGTAGGAGTGTAAGAATATTTTAGTAATGAAGAAAAGGTATAGCATAAGGATAACTGACCTAAGTTGGTAAGTAGGTAGCATATTTGAGTACAAAGTTTGGAAAGTATTAGAATAAAACTTATGTGTTGCTGCACGACTAGCTCTTAGCCCAACCAGTGGCCTCACAGTGGACCATGGGATGGATCTGTTTTTCTTGTCTTCGTTGAGGGAAAGGGGTATTTCACAAGATGCAGAAGCGAAGATTTCAGTAGCAAATGCTGTGAGTGAATTAGCGCGTAAAAAGCATTTTTATTTTCTTTTATCTTTCTGCCAGTCTTGGGGCCTGAATTCATGGCGTGAGAACTGTCCTCGGGTTTTCTCAAGTCTAGCCCTCTGCCACTTGAGCCACAGTGCCACATCTAGATTTTCTATCTATGTGATACTGAGCAATCAAACCCAGATCTTCATGGATGCTAGGCAAGCACTCTACCACTATGCCAAACTCTCAACCCTGACATAGTAATTATAAAGTCATCATCATCATCATCATATCCAAATATCCTTTCTCCTACGAAGAATGAACACTTAACTCTGTCTAATGCTTTTTTTTAATTTCACTAATTCTTCTGTGTTTTTCCCTCTTGCATTTTTTCCACATGACAGCAAAGCTAATCATCAGGAAAAAATTGATTAGGATACAGAAACCTAATAATATCCTAGTAGATTGACGTCAAAAATATGTGCAAGATGCCCTGTGTGTTTCACCTAGTGGTAGAGTACTTGGCTACCAAGCAAAAAGACTCAGGGTTCATTCCTCATTACCACATACATAGGAAACGCTGCAAGTGGTGCTGTGGCTCGGTGGGACAGCTAAAGCCTAAAGAAAGTCCAAGAACAATGTTCACACTCTGAGGTCAAGACCTAAGACTAGCAAAAACAAAAAAAAATTCGACAAGGGGCAAAATGCAGGCAGAGAAGGCACTGTGAAGCAAATGTTTTGTAACGCATGAGGGCAATGTTGACCCTTGTTTGGATCTTACCTAAGAAAGGCTCCTTGAGTCTGAGACCTGACTGGTAGTTGGGCCTAGTGGAAGACATTGGGATTGGACAAATAAGGTGTGCTGTTTACTACATCCACATGTATATTGTGAGATTGGAGGAGAGATTCAGCCTCCAGTATGTCTTTGGTGAGGTCTTTTGTGAGCAAGGATCTTTGGTCATTGGGCCCTGAAAGGTGACCCTGCCTCCCTCACAATGGAACAGAATATGGAACCCTGGTAACCAAGCAACTGTAACTAACAACCAGCTCAAGCCAGCTCACTTGGCCTGTGGCTCAGGAGGAAGAAAGATGTTGCTGTGCTGTTGCCAAAGGTCAGGAAACTCGAGTCTCAGGCATGGAAGTTGTGGATGTCTTACTCGAAGATGTACATGCTAGATCATTGCCAAGCCACAAATCCAGTATAACAGAACTTTCTCTAAGAAGAAGGCCAGGAAAATCCAGGGCAACCAGATGAGGTAAATTTCTAAGAAGAAATGTATTTGACCCCTTCATCCTCTCAACACACTACAACTTTCTATTTTTTAATTTTTTATTGTAATTAGTAAAAGGGTTAGATGATATTTGCCAGATAGAAGGTGCATTAATTCACATACATTGATACCATTTCACATGTCTTGGTACCCATTTCCCTCCAACCCCACACCCCCCACCCGTCTTGGTTTTCCCCCCTTCCCTATCATTTCAAATATCCAAATAAAAATAAATTCAATATATCAGATAACAAAGTGAGATACTATACCAATATGGCATAACCAAGGGACAGCAAAGGAGATGAGAAACAACATGGTACATTAAGGACAACAATCATTCATTATGTGGCTTTTGTTTCCATATCCTGGAGGTCCTTTCAATTAGCTTTACATTATATGGCCTTATATGTGGCCTTTTGCTCTATTGCAAATCTCTTCTAGTATAGCCCAAGGTTTCTACTGATTATGACGAATGAGGGAAACCACTGAGCCTAAGTTCCTTTGAGTCTGGCTTACTTCACTTAATATGATTTGTTCTAAGTCTTCCATTTCCTACCATATGGGGCGATGTCATTCTTTCTGACAGCAGCATAGAATTCCATTGTGTACAAATACCACAACTTGCTAATCCACTCATTAACTGAGGTACATCTGGGTTGGTTCCATATCTTTGCTATGGTGAATAGTGCTGCAATGAACATTGTTGTGCTAGTGGGTTTAGTATGCCCTTGTTTCTTGATTGTTGGGTAAATGCCAAGTAGTGGAATTGCTGGGTCATAGGGGAGTTCTATGTTTAGCCTTTTGAGGCACTGCCACACTGCTTTCCACAGTGATTGAACTAGTTTGCACTCCCACCAACAGTGTAGTAGTGATCCCTCCTGGCCACATCCCCTCCAGCATCTGTTGTCATCATTTTCCTGATCCTGGTCATTCTAACTGGAGTGAGGTCGAATCTTAGAGTTGTTTTGAGTTGCATTTCTTTATGACCAGAGATGTGGAGCATTTCTTCATGTGTCTATAGGTCATTTTTGTTTCTTTTTCAGAGAAGAATCTCTTTAAGTCTTTGGCCCATTTTTTAATGGGATGGGTGTTACTTTGGAGGTTAGTTTTGGAGTGATTCAATTTTTTGAGTTGTTGATATATTTTAGATATGAGGCCTTGGTCCGTTGTTTGGTTGGTGAAGATCTTCTCCCACTCTGTAGGCTTCCTGATTAGTTTACTAGCTATATCCGTTGCCATACAAAAGCTCTGCAGTTTAATGCAGTCCCACTTATCCAGCCTTTCTCTGATTTGTTGTGATTCTTGGTCCTTATTAAGAAAGTTTCGACCTATGACAAGGAGGCCTAGTGTATCTCCTATTCCTTCCTGTAAACTTTTCAGTGTGTCAGCTTTAACCTCCAGGTCTTTGATCCATTTGGAATTAATTCTAGTGCAAGGTGACAAAGAAGGATCCAACTTTAGTTTTCTGCATGTGCTTAACCAGTTCTGCCAGCACAACTTGTTGAAGAGGTTATCTTTCTAACATTCTATTTTTTTGGCTTCCTTGTCAAAGGTTAGGTTGTCATAGGTCTGTGGTTTAATATCTGGGTCCGCAGCTCTATTCCATTGGACTTCAGGCCTGTTTTTGTGCCAGTACCAAGCTGTTTTGAGAATTATAGCTCTGTAATAGAGTCTAAAGTTTGGAATTGAAATTCCTCCAGCACTGTTCTTTCTGCTAAGAAGTGTTTTTGCTATACGGGGTCTTTTATTATTCCACATGAAATTTTGAATTGCCTCTTCTATTTCTTTAAAGAATTACATTGGGATGTTGATGGGTATTGCATTGAATTTGTAGATAGCCCTTGGCAAGATTGTCATTTTCACAATGTTGCTTCTTCCAATTCAGGAGCATGGGAGGTTTTTCCATTTCCTTAGTTCTGCTTTAATTTCCTTTTTTATGGTTTTAAAGTTTTCATCTAAACAGTCCTTTACATTCTTAGTTAAGCTAATTGCTAGGTACTTTATTTTCTTTGAGGCTATTGTGAAAGGATTTTCTTTCCTGATTATTGTCTCGTTCCTCTCAGTGTTGGCGTAAAGTAAGGCAGTTGATTTGTGAGGGTTGATTTTATGGCCTGCTACCCTTCCAAAGCATTGAATCAGCGCAAGGAACTTGGGAGTAGAGTCTATAGGATTCTTTAAATACAGAATCATGTCATCTGCAAAGAGGGATAGTTTTATTTCCTCTTTCCCTACTTGGATCCCCTTTATGCTTGCTTCTTGCCTTATTGCACTGCCTAGGAATTCTAGTACTATGTTAAAAAGGAGTGGAGAGAGTGGGCATCATTGTCTCGTTCCTGATTTTAGAGGGAATGGCTTTAGATTTTCACCATTAAGTATAATACTAGCAGTGGGTTTCTCATACACAGCCTTTATTACATTGAGAAATGTTCCATGGATTCCTAGTTTCTCCACATCTTTTTGCATAAAGGGGTTTGGATCTTGTCAAATGCCTTTTCCGCATCTATTGAGACAATCATGTGATTTTATCCCTGCTCCTGTTGATGTGTTGAATTATATTAATTGATTTGTGTATGTTGAACCAGCTTTGCCTCCCTGTGATGAATCCAGTTTGATCATAGTGTATAATTTTTTTGATGAGTTGTTGTAGACGGTTGGCCAGTATTTTGTTGAGAAGTTTTGCATCGATGTTCATCAAAAAATGGGTCTATAGATCTCTTTCTTTGATGAATCTCTGTCTGGTTTGGGGATGAGGGATATACAGGCTTCACAGAATGAGTTTGGTAAAGAACCTTCATTTTCAATTTCGTTGAAAAGCCTGAGGAGTATTGGTGTGAGCTCTGCTTTGAAGACCTTATAGAATTCAGCTGTGAATCCATCTGGCCCTGGGCTCTTACGTGGAAGTTGTCTAATTTCCATTTCTATTTCAGAGCTTGAAATAGGCCTGTTGAGTTGGGTTAGCTCTTCTTGGTTCAGTGTGGGTATGTTAATATTGTCTAGGAATTCATCCATTTCTTCTAGATCGCAAATTTGTTGGCGTAAAGGTTTGAGAAGTATTCCCTCATGATATTCTGGATCTTGGTAATTTCTGTCGTGATATTACCATTTTCATCTGCGATTTTGTTTATTTCGATATGCTCTCTTCTGTTTTTGGTAAGATTTGCTAAGGGCTTGTCAATTTTGTTAATTCTTTCAAAGAACCAACTCCTTGTTTTGTTGATTCTTTCTATAGTTTTTTTATTCCAAATCATTTAATTCTTCTTTGATTTTAATAATTTGCTTTCTCCTAATGGGTTTAGGGTTGGTTTGTTGCTCTTTTTCTAGGAGGTTAAGGTGAGACATTAAGTAGTTGGTTTGCCATTTTCCCAAGTTGCTGTTGTAGGCACTCAGCGCTATAAATTTTCCTCTGAGTACTGCCTTTGTTGTGTCCCTAAGGAGTTGATATTTGTGTGCTCCTTATTGTTAAATTTCATAAACAGTTGGATATCTGTTCTGATCTCTTCGATTACCCATTGTTTTTGATTCAACAATGTGTTGTTCAGTCTCCATGAGTTACAGGGTTTTCTTTGGTGGAGATGTGTGTTCAGCTCCAATTTGATGCCTTTATGGTCTGAGAGTGTGCATGGAATAATTTCAGTGTTTCTGAATCTGTCCAGGTTTGCTTTATGGCCTAAGATGTGGTCTATTTTGGAAAATGTTCCATGTGCTGCTGAGAAAAACGTATATTGTGGTGTTACTGGGTGGAATATTCTGCAGATGTCTGTTAGATCTAGTTGGTCTATATAGTTGTTCAGTTCTAAGGTTTCTCTGTTGAGTTTTTGCCTTGTTGATCTGTCCATAGGTGAGAGTGGTGTGTTAAACTCACCAACAATCACTGTATTTCGATCTATGTATGGTTTCAGTGTAAGTAAAGTTTGCTTGATGAAGTTTGTAGCTCCGGGATTGGGTGTGTAAATATTTAGGATCGTTATGTCTTCCTGGAGGAAAGATCCCTTTAGTAGTATGTTGTAACCTTCTTTGTCTTTTCTTACTAATTTTAGTTTGAAGTCTATTGTATCTGATATGAGAATGGCAACTCCAGCCTGTTTATGGGGGCAGTTAGCTTGATAGAGTTTATTCCAACCTCTCACTTTCAAAAGATGATTGCTTTTGGTTAAGATGTGTCTCTTGAAGACAGCAGAACGATGGCACTTGCTTTTTGATCCAACTAGACAGCCTATGCCGTTTAATTGGAGAGTTAAGTCCATTGATATTGAGAGTTAGGATTGAGAGATATTTATTAGTTCCTACCATTTTTAAAAGCTTTTAGTAGGGTTTGTGTCTTGACAGTTCTTGTGGTCCTTAGATGGTATGCTGTTTAGGTGCCATTTCTTTCCCTATAATGCATTTATTTTGGTTTTGTATGTATAGAGCATCGTTGAGAATTCTCTGTAGTGTTGGTTTTGTTTCGACATATTGTTGCAGCTTTTCCCTGGAATGGAATGTTTTATTGTTCCCTCAGTTTGAATGAGAGCTTAGCTGGCTACAGTATTCTTGGTTGGTAGTTATTTGATTTAAGGGCATGACATATATGCTTCCAGTCACTTCGTGCTTGCATGGTCTCTGCTGAGAAATCTGGGGTTATTCTGATTGGTTTGCCTTAATAGGTTACTGATCCCTTTTCCCTGGCTGACTTTAGGATCTTTCCTTTCGTTTCTATTGATCCAGTTCGGATCACAATGTGGCGGTGGGATGTTCTTTTCTGGTCAGGTCTGTTTGGGGTTCTAAAAGCTTCTCGTATGTGGATGGGCCTGCCCTTCTGGATATTTGGGAAATTCTCTGAGATGATTCCCTGAAGTATATTTCCAATACCATTGACCTCTTTCTCCACGCCCTCCTCAATTCCAACTAGCCTTAAATTAGGCTTCCTAATTGTATCTTGGACCTCCTGAAGCTCTCTCACATATTTTCTAGATTTGGATTGACTCATTTTCTGTTCTTTATAATACCTAAATTATCTTCAGCCCCGGAAATTCTCTCCTCTGCATTGTCTAACCTGCTATCAAAGCTATCTACTTTATTTTTCATCTCCCTTGCTTCTAATTGCTCACTTTTTATGCCTTGCGTCTCTTGTTTTACATCATGTATGGATTTCTTTATCTCCTTGATTTCCTTTTGAGTGGTTAGCTCAGTAGCTTTATTTTCTTTGGACATTTGCTGGAGTTTGGTCCAGTTTTTATTTGTGGATTCTATGAATTCATCCATCTTTCTTTGAAAAACCTTTATTATGGCCTCCTTTATGGCTTCTTCTTTTGCACTTATCACCTTGTTTTTGCTTTCCTCTTGTTCAGCTATGGCTTCCTCCATTATCTCTTTATTTATATTTTCACATTTTCCATTAATGATGTTTATCAATTGCATTTGTGTAGCACTTGGAAGACTCCCCTCTAGGTTTGCCAGTGACTGTTCCATTGCCTATTTACTTTGGGTGGGGGATGTTGTTTCTTGATTTGACATTTTTCTTGAGTTTCTTGTTCTGCCCATTTGAAAATGGGAGCAAGATTACTACTAAATACGATTATAGTTTTTCAGATATAACCAACCTAGACCTCTGTAGCTGGCAGACACTAGATGTTCACAAGTTTTGATTGGTATTATCACTCTTTCTTTTTGTGCACTTACAGACCAGTCTAATACAACCACTGATAAGCGATTTATTTCCAAAACAATAAGCCTCTCAATCCAATCTCTATTGTCTTTAAGTCCCTCTGAGCATAGAGAATAATTAACCACCTACATATACAATATTGCTCAACAGCCATCAAGTGTAGATCCGTGGAGTATAAGGGTTGAAAGACGAGCGGAGGTCCAGAGATAGAAAAAAAGAATGAGAGAGGTCAGGGAAGGTACAAAAGGATTAACGTAGGAGTGTAAGAATATTGTAGAAATGAAGAACAGATATAGCATAAGGATAACTGACCTAAGTTGGTAAGTAGGTAGCATATTTGAGTACAAAGTTTGGAAAGTATTAGAATAAAACTTATGTGTTGCTGCACGACTAGCTCTTAGCCCAACCAGTGGCCTCACAGTGGACCATGGGATGGATGTGTTTTTCTTGTCTACGTTGAGGGAAAGGGGTATTTCACAAGATGCAGAAGCGAAGATTTCAGAAGCAAATGCTGTGAGTGAATTAGCTCGTAAAAAGCACTTTTATTTTCTTTTATTTTCTGCCAGTTTTGGGGCTTGAATTCAGGGCCTGAGCACTGTCCTCGGGTTTTCTCAAGTCTAGCCCTCTGCCACTTGAGCCCCAGTGCCACATCAAGATTTTCTATCTATGTGGTACTGAGCAATCAAACCCAGGTCTGCATGGATGCTAGGCAAGCACTCTACCACTATGCCAAACTCTCAACCCTGACATAGTAATTATAAAGTCATCATCATCATATCAAAATATCCTTTCTCCTACAAAGAATGAACACTTATCTATGTGTGTAATGCTTTTTTTAATAATTTCACTAATTCTTCTGTGTTTTTCCCTCTTGCATTTTTTACACATGACAGCAAAGCTAATTATCAGGAAAAAAGTGATTAGGATACAGAAACCTAATAATATCCTAGTAGATTGACGTCAAAAATATGTGCAAGATGCCCTGTGTGTTTGACCTAGTGGTAGAGTCCTTGACTACCACGCAAAAAGACTCAGGTTTGATTCCTCATTACCACATACATAGAAAACGCTGCAAGTGGTGCTGTGGCTCGGTGGGACAGCTAAAGCCTAAAGAAAGCCCAAAAACAATGTTCACACTCTGAGGTCAAGTCCCAAGACTAGCAAAATCAAAAAAAATTCGACAAGGGGCAAAATGCAGGCAGAGAAGGCTCTGTGAAGCAAATGTTTTGTAAAGGATGAGGGCAATATTGACCCTTAAGTTTGGATCTTACCTAAGAAAGGCTCCTTGAGTCTGAGACCAGACTGGTAGTTGGGCCTAGTGGAAGACATTGGGATTGGACAAATAAGGTGTGCTGTTTACTACATCCACATGTATATTGTGAGATTGGAGGAGAGATTCAGCCTCCAGTATGTCTTTGGTGAAGTCTTCTGTGAGCAAGGATCTTTGGACATTGGGCCCTGAAAGGTGACCCTGCCTCCCTCAAAATGGAACAGAATATGGAACCCTGGTAACCAAGCCACTGTAACTAACAACCAACTCAAGAAAGCTCACTTGGCCTGTGGCTCAGGAGGAAGAAAGATGTTGCTGTGCTATGGCCAAAGTTCTGGAAACTCGAGTCTCAGGCATGGAAGTTGTGGATGTCTTACTCGAAGATGTACATGCTAGATCATTACCAAGCCTCATATCCAGTATAACAGGCCTTTCTCTAAGAAGAAGGCCACGAAAATCCAGGACAACCAGATTAGGTATATTTCTAAGAGGAAATGTATTTGACCCCATCATTATCTCCCCACACTACAACTATCTTTTTTTTCATTTTTTTCTTGTAATTAGTAAAAGGGTTACATGATATTTGCCAGATAGAAGGTGCATTAATTCACATACATTGATACCCTTTCACATGTCTTGGTACCCATTTCCCTCCAACCCCACAACCCCCACCCGTCTTGGTTTTCCCCCCTTCCCTATCAAATTTCAAATATCCAAATACAAATAAATTCAATATATCAGATAACAAAGTGAGATACTATACCAATATGGGATAACCAAGGGACAGCAAAGGAGATGAGAGACAACATAGTACATTAAGGACAACAATCATTCATTATATGGCTTTTGTGTCAATATCCTGGAGGTCCTTTCAATTAGCTTCACATTATATGGCCTTATATATGGCCTTTTGCTCTATTGACAATCTCTGCTAGTAGAGCCCAAGGTTTCTACTGATTATGACGAATGAGGGAAACCACTGAGCCTAAGTTCCTTTGAGTCTGGCTTACTTCACTTAATATGATTTGTTCTAGGTCTTTCCATTTCCTAACAAATGGGGCGATGTCATTCTTTCTGACAGCAGCATAGAATTCCATTGTGTACAAATACCACAACTTGTTGATCCACTCATCCACTGAGGGACCTCTGGGTTCGTTCCATATCTTTGCTATGGTGAATAGTGCTGCAATGAACATTGTTGTGCTAGTGGGTTTAGTATGCCCTTGTTTCTGGATTGCTGGGTAAATGCCAAGTAGTGGAATTGCTGGGTCATAGGGGAGTTCTATGTTTAGCCTTTTGAGGCACTGCCACACTGCTTTCCATAGTGGTTGAACGAGTTTGCACTCCCACCAACAGTGTAGTAGTGATCCCTCCTGGCCACATCCCCTCCAGCATCTGTTGTCATTCGTTTTCCTGATCCTGGCCATTCTAACTGGAGTGAGGTGGAATCTTAGAGTTGTTTTGATTTGCATTTCTTTTATGACCAGAGATGTGGAGCATTTCTTCATGTGTCTATAGGCCATTTTTGTTTCTTCTTCAGAGAAGACTCTCTTTAAGTCTTTGGCCCATTTTTAATGGGATGGGTGTTACTTTGGAGGTTAGTTTTGGAGTGATTCAATTTTTTGAGTTGTTGATATATTTTAGATATGAGGCCTTGGTCCGTTGTTTGGTTGGTGAAGATCTTCTCCCACTCTGTAGGCTTCCTGATTAGTTTACTAGCTATATCCGTTGCCATACAAAAGCTCTGCAGTTTAATGCAGTCCCACTTATCCAGCCTTTCTCTGATTTGTTGTGATTCTTGGTCCTTATTAAGAAAGTTTCGACCTGTGCCAAGGAGGCCTAGTGTATCTCATATTCCTTCCTGTAAACTTTTCAGTGTGTCAGCTTTTACCTCCAGGTCTTTGATCCATTTGGAGTTAATTCTAGTGCAAGGTGACAAAGAAGGATCCAACATATTTTTCTGCAGGTTTTTAACCAGTTCTGCCAGCACAACTTGTTGAAGAGGCTATCTTTCTTCCATTCTATTTTTTTGGCTCCCTGGTCAAAGATTAGGTGGCCATAGGTCTGTGGTTTAATATCTGTGTCCACAGATCTACTCCATTGGACTTCAGGCCTGTTCTTGTGCCAGTACCAAGCTGTTTTGAGAATTATAGCTCTGTAATAGAGTCTTAAGTTTGGAACTGAAATTCCTCCAGCGCTGTTCTTTTTGCTAAGAAGTGTTTTTGCTATACGGGGTCTTTTATTATTCCATATGAAATTTTGAATTGCCTCTTCTATTTCTTTAAAGAATTACATTGGGATGTTGATGGGTATTGCATTGAATTTGTAGATAGCCCTTGGCAAGATTGTCATTTTCACAATGTTGCTTCTTCCAATTCAGGAGCATGGGAGGTTTTTCCATTTCCTTAGTTCTGCTTTAATTTCCTTTTTTATGGTTTTAAAGTTTTCATCTAAACAGTCCTTTACATTCTTAGTTAAGCTAATTGCTAGGTACTTTATTTTCTTTGAGGCTATTGTGAAAGGATTTTCTTTCCTGATTATTGTCTCGTTCCTCTCAGTGTTGGCGTAAAGTAAGGCAGTTGATTTGTGAGGGTTGATTTTATGGCCTGCTACCCTTCCAAAGCATTGAATCAGCGCAAGGAACTTGGGAGTAGAGTCTATAGGATTCTTTAAATACAGAATCATGTCATCTGCAAAGAGGGATAGATTTATTTCCTCTTTCCCTACTTGGATCCCCTTTATGCTTGCTTCTTGCCTTATTGCACTGCCTAGGAATTCTAGTACTATGTTAAAAAGGAGTGGAGAGAGTGGGCATCATTGTCTCGTTCCTGATTTTAGAGGGAATGGCTTTAGATTTTCACCATTAAGTATAATACTAGCAGTGGGTTTCTCATACACAGCCTTTATTACATTGAGAAATGTTCCATGGATTCCTAGTTTCTCCACATCTTTTTGCATAAAGGGGTTTGGATCTTGTCAAATGCCTTTTCCGCATCTATTGAGACAATCATGTGATTTTATCCCTGCTCCTGTTGATGTGTTGAATTATATTAATTGATTTGTGTATGTTGAACCAGCTTTGCCTCCCTGTGATGAATCCAGTTTGATCATAGTGTATAATTTTTTTGATGAGTTGTTGTAGACGGTTGGCCAGTATTTTGTTGAGAAGTTTTGCATCGATGTTCATCAAAAAATGGGTCTATAGATCTCTTTCTTTGATGAATCTCTGTCTGGTTTGGGGATGAGGGATATACAGGCTTCACAGAATGAGTTTGGTAAAGAACCTTCATTTTCAATTTCGTTGAAAAGCCTGAGGAGTATTGGTGTGAGCTCTGCTTTGAAGACCTTATAGAATTCAGCTGTGAATCCATCTGGCCCTGGGCTCTTACGTGGAAGTTGTCTAATTTCCATTTCTATTTCAGAGCTTGAAATAGGCCTGTTGAGTTGGGTTAGCTCTTCTTGGTTCAGTGTGGGTATGTTAATATTGTCTAGGAATTCATCCATTTCTTCTAGATCGCAAATTTGTTGGTGTAAAGGTGTGAGAAATATTCCCTCATGATATTCTGGATCTTGGTAATTTCTGTCGTGATATTATCATTTTCATCTGCGATTTTGTTTATTTCAATATGCTCTCCTCTTTTTTTGGTAAGATTTGCTAAGGGGTTGTCAATTTTGTTAATTCTTTCAAAGAACCAACTCCTTGTTTTGTTGATTCTTTCTATAGATTTTTTTTATTAAAAATCATTTAATTCTGCTTTGATTTTAATAATTTGCTTTCTCCTAATGGGTTTAGGGTTGGTTTGTTGCTCTTTTTCCAGGAGGTTAAGGTGAGACATTAACTAGTTGGTTTGCCATTTTCCCAACTTGCTGTTGTAGGCACTCAGCGCTATAAATTTTCCTCTGAGTACTGCCTTTGTTGTGTCCCTAAGGAGTTGATATTTGTGTGCTCCTTATTGTTAAATTTCATAAACAGTTGGATATCTGTTCTGATCTCTTCGATTACCCATTGTTTTTGATTCAACAATGTGTTGTTCAGTCTCCATGGGTTACAGGGTTTTCTTTGGTGGAGATGTGAGTTCAGCTCCAATTTGATGCCTTTATGGTCTGAGAGTGTGCATGGAATAATTTCAGTGTTTCTGAATCTGTCCAGGTTTGCTTTATGGCCTAAGATGTGGTCTATTTTGGAAAATGTTCCATGTGCTGCTGAGAAAAACGTATATTGTGGTGTTACTGGGTGGAATATTCTGCAGATGTCTGTTACATCTAGTCGGTCTTTATAGTTGTTCTGTTCTAAGGTTTCTCTGTTGAGTTTTTGCCTTGTTGATCTGTCCATAGGTGAGAGTGGTGTGTTAAACTCACCAACAATCACTGTATTTCGATCTATGTATGGTTTCAGTGTAAGTAAAGTTTGCTTGATGAAGTTTGTAGCTCCGGGATTGGGTGTGTAAATATTTAGGATCGTTATGTCTTCCTGGAGGAAAGATCCCTTTAGTAGTATGTTGTACCCTTCTTTGTCTTTTCTTACTAATTTTAGTTTGAAGTCTATTTTATCTGATATGAGGATGGCAACTCCAGCCTGTTTATGGGGGCAGTTAGCTTGATAGAGTTTATTCCAACCTCTCACTTTCAAAAGATGATTGCTTTTGGTTAAGATGTGTCTCTTGAAGACAGCAGAACGATGGCTCTTGCTTTTTGATCCAACTAGACAGCCTATGCCGTTTAATTGGAGAGTTAAGTCCATTGATATTGAGAGTTAGGATTGAGAGATATTTATTAGTTCCTACCATTTTTAAAAGCTTTTAGTAGGGTTTGTGTCTTGACAGTTCTTGTGGTCCTTAGATGGTATGCTGTTTAGGTGCCATTTCTTTCCCTATAATGCATTTATTTTGTTTTTGTATGTATAGAGCATCGTTGAGAATTCTCTGTAGTGTTGATTTTGTTTCGACATATTGTTGCAGCTTTTCCCTGGAATGGAATGTTTTATTGTTCCCTCAGTTTGAATGAGAGCTTAGCTGGCTACAGTATTCTTGGTTGGTAGTTATTTGATTTAAGGGCATGACATATATGCTTCCAGTCACTTCGTGCTTGCAGGGTCTCTGCTGAGAAATCTGGGGTTATTCTGATTGGTTTGCCTTAATAGGTTACTGATCCCTTTTCCCTGGCTGCCTTTAGGATCTTTCCTTTCGTTTCTATTGATCAAGTTCAGATCACAATGTGGCGGTGGGATGTTCTTTTCTGGTCAGGTCTGTTTGGGGTTCTAAAAGCTTCTCGTATCTGGATGGGCCTGCCCTTCTGGATATTTGGGAAGTTCTCTGAGATGATTCCCTGAAGTATATTTCCAATACCTTTGACCTCTTTCTCCACACCCTCCTCAATACCAACTAGCCTTAAATTAGGCTTCCTAATTGTATCTTGGACCTCCTGAAGCTCTCTCACATATTTTCTAGATTTGGATTGACTCATTTTCTGTTCTTTATAATACCTAAATTATCTTCAGCCCCGGAAATTCTCTCCTCTGCATTGTCTAACCTGCTATCAAAGCTATCTACTTTATTTTTCATCTCCCTTGCTTCTAATTACTCATTTTTGATGCCTTGCATCTCCTGTTTTAGATCATGTATGGATTTCTTTATCTCCTTGATTTCCTTTTGAGTGGTTAGCTCAGTAGCTTTATTTTCTTTGGACATTTGCTGGAGTTTGGTCCAGTTTTTATTTGTGGATTCTATGAATTCATCCATCTTTCTTTGAAAAACCTTTATTATGGCCTCCTTTATGGCTTCTTCTTTTTCACTTATCACCTTGTTTTTGCTTTCCTCTTGTTCAGCTGTGGCTTCCTCCATTATCTCTTTCTTTATATTTTCACATTTTCCATTAATGATGTTTATCAATTGCATTTATGTAGCACTTGGAAGACTCTCCTCTAGGTTTGCCAGTGACTGTTCCATTGTCTATTTACATTGGGTGGGGGATGTTGTTTCTTGATTTGAAATTTTCTTGAGTTTCTTGTTCTGCCCATTTGAAAATGGGAGCAAGATTACTACTAAATACGATTCTAGTTTTTCAGATATAACCAACCTAGACCTCTGTAGCTGGCAGACACTAGATGTTCACAAGTTTTGATTGGTATTAACTCTTTCTTTTAGTGCACTTACAGACCAGTCTAATACAACCACTGATAAGCGATTTATACCCAAAACAATAAGCTTCACAATCCAATCTCTATTGTCGTTAAATCCCTCTGAGCCTAGAGAATAATTAACCACCTACATATACAATATTGCTCAACAGCCATCAAGTGTAGATCCGTGCAGTATAAGGGTTGAAAGACGAGCAGAGGTCCAGAGATAGAAAAAAAAATGAGAGAGGTCAGGGGAGGTACAAAAGGATTAACGTAGGAGTGTAAGAATATTTTAGTAATGAAGAAAAGGTATAGCATAAGGATAACTGACCTAAGTTGGTAAGTAGGTAGCATATTTGAGTACAAAGTTTGGAAAGTATTAGAATAAAACTTATGTGTTGCTGCACGACTAGCTCTTAGCCCAACCAGTGGCCTCACAGTGGACCATGGGATGGATCTGTTTTTCTTGTCTTCGTTGAGGGAAAGGGGTATTTCACAAGATGCAGAAGCGAAGATTTCAGTAGCAAATGCTGTGAGTGAATTAGCGCGTAAAAAGCATTTTTATTTTCTTTTATCTTTCTGCCAGTCTTGGGGCCTGAATTCATGGCGTGAGAACTGTCCTCGGGTTTTCTCAAGTCTAGCCCTCTGCCACTTGAGCCACAGTGCCACATCTAGATTTTCTATCTATGTGATACTGAGCAATCAAACCCAGATCTTCATGGATGCTAGGCAAGCACTCTACCACTATGCCAAACTCTCAACCCTGACATAGTAATTATAAAGTCATCATCATCATCATCATATCCAAATATCCTTTCTCCTACGAAGAATGAACACTTAACTCTGTCTAATGCTTTTTTTTAATTTCACTAATTCTTCTGTGTTTTTCCCTCTTGCATTTTTTCCACATGACAGCAAAGCTAATCATCAGGAAAAAATTGATTAGGATACAGAAACCTAATAATATCCTAGTAGATTGACGTCAAAAATATGTGCAAGATGCCCTGTGTGTTTCACCTAGTGGTAGAGTACTTGGCTACCAAGCAAAAAGACTCAGGGTTCATTCCTCATTACCACATACATAGGAAACGCTGCAAGTGGTGCTGTGGCTCGGTGGGACAGCTAAAGCCTAAAGAAAGTCCAAGAACAATGTTCACACTCTGAGGTCAAGACCTAAGACTAGCAAAAACAAAAAAAAATTCGACAAGGGGCAAAATGCAGGCAGAGAAGGCACTGTGAAGCAAATGTTTTGTAACGCATGAGGGCAATGTTGACCCTTGTTTGGATCTTACCTAAGAAAGGCTCCTTGAGTCTGAGACCAGACTGGTAGTTGGGCCTAGTGGAAGACATTGGGATTGGACAAATAAGGTGTGCTGTTTACTACATCCACATGTATATTGTGAGATTGGAGGAGAGATTCAGCCTCCAGTATGTCTTTGGTGAGGTCTTTTGTGAGCAAGGATCTTTGGTCATTGGGCCCTGAAAGGTGACCCTGCCTCCCTCACAATGGAACAGAATATGGAACCCTGGTAACCAAGCAACTGTAACTAACAACCAGCTCAAGCCAGCTCACTTGGCCTGTGGCTCAGGAGGAAGAAAGATGTTGCTGTGCTGTTGCCAAAGGTCAGGAAACTCGAGTCTCAGGCATGGAAGTTGTGGATGTCTTACTCGAAGATGTACATGCTAGATCATTGCCAAGCCACAAATCCAGTATAACAGAACTTTCTCTAAGAAGAAGGCCAGGAAAATCCAGGGCAACCAGATGAGGTAAATTTCTAAGAAGAAATGTATTTGACCCCTTCATCCTCTCAACACACTACAACTTTCTATTTTTTAATTTTTTATTGTAATTAGTAAAAGGGTTAGATGATATTTGCCAGATAGAAGGTGCATTAATTCACATACATTGATACCATTTCACATGTCTTGGTACCCATTTCCCTCCAACCCCACACCCCCCACCCGTCTTGGTTTTCCCCCCTTCCCTATCATTTCAAATATCCAAATAAAAATAAATTCAATATATCAGATAACAAAGTGAGATACTATACCAATATGGCATAACCAAGGGACAGCAAAGGAGATGAGAAACAACATGGTACATTAAGGACAACAATCATTCATTATGTGGCTTTTGTTTCCATATCCTGGAGGTCCTTTCAATTAGCTTTACATTATATGGCCTTATATGTGGCCTTTTGCTCTATTGCAAATCTCTTCTAGTATAGCCCAAGGTTTCTACTGATTATGACGAATGAGGGAAACCACTGAGCCTAAGTTCCTTTGAGTCTGGCTTACTTCACTTAATATGATTTGTTCTAAGTCTTCCATTTCCTACCATATGGGGCGATGTCATTCTTTCTGACAGCAGCATAGAATTCCATTGTGTACAAATACCACAACTTGCTAATCCACTCATTAACTGAGGTACATCTGGGTTGGTTCCATATCTTTGCTATGGTGAATAGTGCTGCAATGAACATTGTTGTGCTAGTGGGTTTAGTATGCCCTTGTTTCTTGATTGTTGGGTAAATGCCAAGTAGTGGAATTGCTGGGTCATAGGGGAGTTCTATGTTTAGCCTTTTGAGGCACTGCCACACTGCTTTCCACAGTGATTGAACTAGTTTGCACTCCCACCAACAGTGTAGTAGTGATCCCTCCTGGCCACATCCCCTCCAGCATCTGTTGTCATCATTTTCCTGATCCTGGTCATTCTAACTGGAGTGAGGTCGAATCTTAGAGTTGTTTTGAGTTGCATTTCTTTATGACCAGAGATGTGGAGCATTTCTTCATGTGTCTATAGGTCATTTTTGTTTCTTTTTCAGAGAAGAATCTCTTTAAGTCTTTGGCCCATTTTTTAATGGGATGGGTGTTACTTTGGAGGTTAGTTTTGGAGTGATTCAATTTTTTGAGTTGTTGATATATTTTAGATATGAGGCCTTGGTCCGTTGTTTGGTTGGTGAAGATCTTCTCCCACTCTGTAGGCTTCCTGATTAGTTTACTAGCTATATCCGTTGCCATACAAAAGCTCTGCAGTTTAATGCAGTCCCACTTATCCAGCCTTTCTCTGATTTGTTGTGATTCTTGGTCCTTATTAAGAAAGTTTCGACCTATGACAAGGAGGCCTAGTGTATCTCCTATTCCTTCCTGTAAACTTTTCAGTGTGTCAGCTTTAACCTCCAGGTCTTTGATCCATTTGGAATTAATTCTAGTGCAAGGTGACAAAGAAGGATCCAACTTTAGTTTTCTGCATGTGCTTAACCAGTTCTGCCAGCACAACTTGTTGAAGAGGTTATCTTTCTAACATTCTATTTTTTTGGCTTCCTTGTCAAAGGTTAGGTTGTCATAGGTCTGTGGTTTAATATCTGGGTCCGCAGCTCTATTCCATTGGACTTCAGGCCTGTTTTTGTGCCAGTACCAAGCTGTTTTGAGAATTATAGCTCTGTAATAGAGTCTAAAGTTTGGAATTGAAATTCCTCCAGCACTGTTCTTTCTGCTAAGAAGTGTTTTTGCTATACGGGGTCTTTTATTATTCCACATGAAATTTTGAATTGCCTCTTCTATTTCTTTAAAGAATTACATTGGGATGTTGATGGGTATTGCATTGAATTTGTAGATAGCCCTTGGCAAGATTGTCATTTTCACAATGTTGCTTCTTCCAATTCAGGAGCATGGGAGGTTTTTCCATTTCCTTAGTTCTGCTTTAATTTCCTTTTTTATGGTTTTAAAGTTTTCATCTAAACAGTCCTTTACATTCTTAGTTAAGCTAATTGCTAGGTACTTTATTTTCTTTGAGGCTATTGTGAAAGGATTTTCTTTCCTGATTATTGTCTCGTTCCTCTCAGTGTTGGCGTAAAGTAAGGCAGTTGATTTGTGAGGGTTGATTTTATGGCCTGCTACCCTTCCAAAGCATTGAATCAGCGCAAGGAACTTGGGAGTAGAGTCTATAGGATTCTTTAAATACAGAATCATGTCATCTGCAAAGAGGGATAGATTTATTTCCTCTTTCCCTACTTGGATCCCCTTTATGCTTGCTTCTTGCCTTATTGCACTGCCTAGGAATTCTAGTACTATGTTAAAAAGGAGTGGAGAGAGTGGGCATCATTGTCTCGTTCCTGATTTTAGAGGGAATGGCTTTAGATTTTCACCATTAAGTATAATACTAGCAGTGGGTTTCTCATACACAGCCTTTATTACATTGAGAAATGTTCCATGGATTCCTAGTTTCTCCACATCTTTTTGCATAAAGGGGTTTGGATCTTGTCAAATGCCTTTTCCGCATCTATTGAGACAATCATGTGATTTTATCCCTGCTCCTGTTGATGTGTTGAATTATATTAATTGATTTGTGTATGTTGAACCAGCTTTGCCTCCCTGTGATGAATCCAGTTTGATCATAGTGTATAATTTTTTTGATGAGTTGTTGTAGACGGTTGGCCAGTATTTTGTTGAGAAGTTTTGCATCGATGTTCATCAAAAAATGGGTCTATAGATCTCTTTCTTTGATGAATCTCTGTCTGGTTTGGGGATGAGGGATATACAGGCTTCACAGAATGAGTTTGGTAAAGAACCTTCATTTTCAATTTCGTTGAAAAGCCTGAGGAGTATTGGTGTGAGCTCTGCTTTGAAGACCTTATAGAATTCAGCTGTGAATCCATCTGGCCCTGGGCTCTTACGTGGAAGTTGTCTAATTTCCATTTCTATTTCAGAGCTTGAAATAGGCCTGTTGAGTTGGGTTAGCTCTTCTTGGTTCAGTGTGGGTATGTTAATATTGTCTAGGAATTCATCCATTTCTTCTAGATCGCAAATTTGTTGGTGTAAAGGTGTGAGAAATATTCCCTCATGATATTCTGGATCTTGGTAATTTCTGTCGTGATATTATCATTTTCATCTGCGATTTTGTTTATTTCAATATGCTCTCCTCTTTTTTTGGTAAGATTTGCTAAGGGGTTGTCAATTTTGTTAATTCTTTCAAAGAACCAACTCCTTGTTTTGTTGATTCTTTCTATAGATTTTTTTTATTAAAAATCATTTAATTCTGCTTTGATTTTAATAATTTGCTTTCTCCTAATGGGTTTAGGGTTGGTTTGTTGCTCTTTTTCCAGGAGGTTAAGGTGAGACATTAACTAGTTGGTTTGCCATTTTTCCAACTTGCTGTTGTAGGCACTCAGTGCTATAAATTTTCCTCTGAGTACTGCCTTTGTTGTGTCCCTAAGGAGTTGATATTTGTGTGCTCCTTATTGTTAAATTTCATAAACAGTTGGATATCTGTTCTGATCCCTTCGATTGCCCATTGTTTTGGATTCAACAATGTGTTGTTCAATCTCCATGAGTTACAGGGTTTTCGTTGGTGGAGATGTGTGTTCAGCTCCAATTTGATGCCTTTATGGTCTGAGAGTGTGCATGGAATAATTTCAGTGTTTCTGAATCTGTCCAGGTTTGCTTTATGGCCTAAGATGTGGTCCATTTTCGAAAATGTTCCATGTGCTGCTGAGAAAAACGTATATTGTGGTGTTACTGGGTGTAATATTCTGCAGATGTCTGTTACATCTAGTCGGTCTATATAGTTGTTCAGTTCTAAGTTTTCTCCGTTGAGTTTTTGCCTTGTTGATCTGTCCATAGGTGAGAGTGGTGTGTTAAACTCACCAACAATCACTGTATTTCAATCTATGTATGGTTTCAGTGTAAGTAAAGTTTGCTTGATGAAGTTTGGAGCTCCGGGATTGGGTGTGTAAATATTTAGGATCGTTATGTCTTCCTGGAGGAAAGATCCGTTTAGTAGTATGTAGTAACCTTCTTTGTCTTTTCTTACTAATTTTAGTTTGAAGTCTATTGTCTGATATGAGGATGGCAACTCCAGCCTGTTTATGGGGGCCGTTAGCTTGATAGAATTTATTCCAACCTCTCACTTTCAAAAGATGATTGTTTTTGGTTAAGATATGTCTCTTGAAGACAGCAGAACGATGGCTGTTGCTTTTTGATCCAACAAGACAGCCTATGCCGTTTAATTGGAGAGTTAAGTCCATTGATATTGAGAGTTAGGGTTGAGAGATATTTATTAGTTCCTACCATTTTTAAAAGCTTTTAGTAGGGCCTGTGTCTTGACAGTTCTTGTGGTCCTTAGATGGTATGCTGTTTAGGTGCCATTTCTTTGCCTGTAATGCATTTATTTTGTTTTTGTATGTATAGAGCATCGTTGAGAATTCTCTGTAGTGTTGGTTTTGTTTCGACATATTGTTGCAGCTTTTCCCTGGAATGGAATGTTTTATTGTTCCCTCAGTTTGAATGAGAGCTTAGCTGGCTACAGTATTCTTGGTTGGTAGTTATTTCATTTAAGGGCATGACATATATGCTTCCAGTCACTTCGGGTTTGCATGGTCTCTGCCGAGAAATCTGGGGTTATTCTGATTGGTTTGCCTTTACAGGTTACTGATCCTTTTTCCCTGGCTGCCTTTAGGATCTATTCTTTCGTTTCTATTGATCCAGTTCGGATCACAATGTGGCGGTGGGATGTTCTTCTCTGGTCAGGTCTCTTTGGGCTTCTAAAACCTTTTCGTATGTGGATGGGCCTGCCCTTCTGGATATTTGGGAAATTCTCTGAGATGATTCCCTGAAGTATATTTCCAATACCATTGACCTCTTTCTCCACGCCCTCCTCAATACCAACCAGCCTTAAATTAGCCTTCCTAATTGTATCTTGGACCTCCAGAAGCGCTCTCTCATATTTCCTAGATTTGTTTTGACTCATTTTCTGTTCTTGATGATACCTAAATTATCTTCAGCCCCGGAAATTCTCTCCTCTGCATTGTCTAACCTGCTATCAAAGCTATCTACTTTATTTTTCATCTCCCTTGCTTCTAATTGCTCACTTTTTATGCCTTGCGTCTCTTGTTTTAGATCATGTATGGATTTCTTTATCTCCTTGATTTCCTTTTGAGTGGTTAGCTCAGTAGCTTTATTTTCTTGGACATTTGCTGGAGTTTGGTCACGTTTTTATTTGTGGATTCTATGAATTCATCCATCTTTCTTTGAAAAACCTTTATTATGGCCTCCTTTATGGCTTCTTCTTTTTCACTTATCACCTTGTTTTTGCTTTCCTCTTGTTCAGATATGGCTTCCTCCATTATCTCTTTCTTTATATTTTCACATTTTCCATTAAGGATGTTTATCAATTGCATTTGTTTAGCAATTGGAAGACTCTCCTCTAGGTTTGCCAGTGACTGTTCCATTGTCTATTTACATTGGGTGGGGGATGTTGTTTCTTGTTTTGACATTTTTCTTGAGTTTCTTGTTCTGCCCATTTGAAAATGGGAGCAAGATTACTACTAAATACGATTATAGTTTTTCAGATATAACCAACCTAGACCTCTGTAGCTGGCAGACACTAGATGTTCACAAGTTTTGATTGGTATTAAGTCTTTCTGTTAGTGCACTTACAGACCAGTCTAATACAACCACTGATAAGCGATTTATACCCAAAACAATAAGCCTCTCAATCCAATCTCTATTGTCTTTAAGTCCCTCTGAGCCTAGAGAATAATTAACCACCTACATATACAATATTGCTCAACAGCCATCAAGTGTAGATCCGTGCAGTATAAGGGTTGAAAGACGAGCAGAGGTCCAGAGATAGAAAAAAAGAATGAGAGAGGTCAGGGGAGGTACAAAAGGACTAACGTAGGAGTGTAAGAATATTGTAGTAATAAAGAAAAGGTATAGCATAAGGATAACTGACCTAAGTTGGTAAGTAGGTAGCATATTTGAGTACAAAGTTTGGAAAGTATTAGAATAAAACTTATGTGTTGCTGCACGACTATCTCTTAGCCCAACCAGTGGCCTCACAGTGGACCATGGGATGGATCTGTTTTTCTTGTCTACGTTGAGGGAAAGGGGTATTTCACAAGATGCAGAAACGAACATTTCAGAAGCAAATTCTGTGAGTGAATTAGCTCATAAGAAGCATTTTTATTTTCTTTTATCTTTCTGCCACACCTCCATTCACACACCTCCATTCACACACCTCCATTATATGTCGTCACACAACTCCGTTCTATGACTTCACACACCTCCATTCTATGACTTCACACATCTCCATTCTGTGACTTCACACACCTCCATTCTATGACTTCACACACCTTCATTCTTACTTCACAAACATACATTCTATGACTTCACACACCTCCATTCTATGACTTCACACACCTCCATTCTTTGACTTCACACACCTCCATTCTGTGACTTCACACACCTCCATTCTGTGACTTCACACACCTCCATTCTGTGACTTCACACAGCTCCATTCTGTGACTTCATACACCTCCATTCTCCGACTTCACACACCTCCATTCTATGACTTCACACATCAATTTTAACTTCACACACCTCCAATATGTAACTTCAAACACC